>JAPXFQ010000463.1:0-371435 GCA_028564705.1 Apricaphanius iberus | reverse complement strand
GTAACAGCAGTTGAAGTTACATGTAGTTCATATTTCACCACTAGGCGGAGCTGTTGTTATGCTAAAGCCATTGAGAAAGTTTACATTGCGCATTATATTTTTATATGCATTTATTATTATTTTCCCAACATTAAGGTACATTTTATAGGGCCATAGCATTAATAATATTCAATTTGTAATTAATTTATATAAAGTCAATTTAGTAAGTCTAGTTTAAGGGCACGAAAAGGTCACTTCCTGTCTATCGCTAAGCTAAGAAGAAGCAGAAGTGACACGGACCCGACATCGTGAAACTTAAGAGAAATAAGACCCATTTAAGCACCGGTTTGTCCACAAGCAGGCCAGAGTGGTATGTTTACTTATATTCTGTATATTGTATGTTGTTATGTCGTTTTATAAGGAAGTTAATTTTACTTTACATAATTTTTCACCAGTTCTACGGTGTGTACCTGTGGTGTAAAAGTGTACAAGACAAAGAAATGCCCATAGTAAACATCAGTGAAGAAAAGAACGCTCGTGTCTCTCTTTAATTGTGTGCAACCCGGCATAGTAGAACACTTCACTGCCCTGGAGAAGGCGACGAGACGGTCGGGACCGAAGCTACGAGCAAGAGATGCTACACGCGTACAAGGGAAGTATCACGTGCTCCGACAAATGCATTGAATAAGTAAAGTAGCAAGCTAACAAGTGAAAGCTAATTAAGCAAGCATAAAAGTTTGTGTTTGGAAGTAGCACAAGCACTTGTAACCTGCTGTCAAAGCCTCAATTGCATTCAAGATCCAAACGTGGCATTTTTACTCAAGAAAGAATAACTAAAATAAGAAGTTAAGAAGATTAATCAAGTAAATGTACAAAGCAAGTGAAAATTACTCACAAGACAGCATGGCAGATAAAGATAAAGTGAAAGACACAGTACAGCCCACTGAGAAAGATGGTGCAGAGCCTCACATACAACAAATTGAAGATAATAATGAAAATGATACAGAAGAGCAGGCATATGGAGAAGAAAATCCACAGCCCTCAGTATCCACTGAAAGTACAGAGTCAGAGAACGTGCGCAGAAGCCAGCGTGTACGCACACTCACTGAGAAGGGAAAATCTCTACAAGAGGGGAAGTTAAATGCTTTGACAAAGAATTTTGAGCATATCTACAAGAAGTGGAAATACCATATAAACAGTTTTAAAAGAATGGTGAAGAATAAAGATACTGAGTTAATTCCTGAAGCTGTGAGTATGATAGACTCTATTATGAAGGAGATCTGCAACACTTATGATGAGATAAGAAAGATCGGAAGTCCTGATGTTGAGATAAGGAGAAAAGGTGATATATGTTGGGCTATCAGTGAAGCAGCCAGAGCAAAGGCTCAGTGTCTTTTGGAAGAAAATGGTGATCCAGCTAGCATTCCCTGGCCCGACTCTGAGTCAGTGTTCGAAAGCAGCTCATCCAGTGCCTCCTCTAGGACCACATACAAGTCTAAGTCCATGTCGGAGATGTCTAAACGATCATCTCTTGTCCCACTACAACAAAGACAAGAAGCTGCAGTTGAAGTAGCAGTTACTGAAGAAGTCATTAAAATAATGAAAACACAGCATCAATGTGAGGAAGAAATAAGAGATCTTGAAGTTGAGGATGCAAAAAAAAGAGCTCAATTTCTAACAGAGAGCACCACAATAAAGACAAGGTTAGAGAGCAAGAGAAAAGAAATTGAACTATTAAAAGAAATGCAAAAGCACAATGCAGCACAAGCAAGATTAAAGGTGTACGCCGAAAGCATAAGTAGTGAGGATGAAGAAAGACATTTTGTTGTCCACTCACAAGTGAAACCAGACAGTTCCCTCCCACAAACAACCTTTCCAAATGCTCACTCCAAACCATTCATTCCTTCTCAAGTTAAAGTTCCCACAAGTCACCAATCCTCACCACTACAAACGCCTGTGCCTCAAACAGCATTCCCAACTACAAATGAAACAGCCTCAATTGATCTGGTTAAGACACTAGCTGAAGCAATCACAGCCAACAGAATCCCAATCCCAGAGCCTGCAGTCTTCACAGGTGACCCTCTGCAGTATAACGATTGGAAGCTGTCATTTCAAACATTAGTTGACCGCAAAAATCTCCCAATTCAAGAAAAGCTCTTTTTCCTCAGAAAGTATGTTGGAGGTTCAGCTAAGAAAGCTATTGAAGGTCACTTTCTCGTTGGAACAGACACAGCGTATCATGTTGCCTGGGAAATACTCGACGACAGATTTGGAGATCCATTCGTCATTGGCAAGTCATATCGTGACAAGATTCAGTCATGGCCTAAAATCAACACCAAAGAAAGCAAAGATCTACGTGAGTTTGCAGATTTCCTAAGCAGTGTTGAATCAGCCATACCTTATGTTCAAGGTTTACAAGTTTTGAACGACTGCGTGGAAAATCAGAGAATAGCAGCAAAGCTACCTGATTGGCTAAGCGCACGCTGGAACAGAAGAGTGACACAGTTCCAAGACGAACACAAAATGTTCCCTGATTTCAGTCACTTTGTTAAATTTTTGAATAAAGAAGCAAGAATTGCATGCAACCCCATCACTTCATTGCACGCAATAAAGCCAACTGAATCAGAAAATAAGCATCTATTCAAAGACAAGCCAAGAAGAAACAACACTGTGAGCGCTAAAACATTCAGCACAAGCTCCAATGAACGGGCAAATGTTACATGTCTCTTTTGCAAGAAACAAGGCCACTCACTTCACAAATGCCGAAAGATAATGGAAAAGTCAAATGAAGAAAGAATAAAGTTTGTGCAGTCTGAAAAACTGTGCTTCGGCTGTCTCAAGTCCGGTCATAACTCCAAAAACTGTACTTCCAGAAGTGTGTGTGACAAATGCCAAAAGCCTCACCCAACTTGTCTACATCAAGACAGAGACAAAAGAGACAAGGAACAAAGACCAAATAATAATCAACAACCATCAAAGACAAATCAGGAAACAGAAAAGGTGTCTGAAACACAAGAACAAGAATCAAAGCAAGTAACATCCAACAGAGTCGTGCAACAAAAGTCAAAAGGTTGTACCTCCTCAGTCATACCAGTCTATGTGTCGACAGTGAGTGAACCAGAGAAAGAAAGGCTGGTGTATGCTTTGCTAGACACTCAGAGCGACACAACTTTCATCTTGAAAGACACAGCTGATTCATTGAGCATAAAGTCTGAGCCAGTCAAACTCAAAATTTCTACAATGACATCCAAAACAAAGATTGTATCAAGCAACAAGTTAAAAGACCTTCAAGTAAGAGGCATGAAATCTGAAATCAGAATCAAGTTACCAACAACCTATACGAGAGACTATATTCCTGCCAACAGATCACATATTCCTACAAGCAAAACAGCAGAGAATTGGCCACATCTGAAACATCTCTCAAAGGAAATGTCTCCTAAGCTCGACTGCGAGGTTGGTTTACTGATCGGATATAATTGTCCCCAAGTTCTACTCCCTCTAGAGGTGGTCAGTGGTGAAAGAAACCAGCCATTTGCACAAAAATCCCCACTTGGTTGGAGCATCATTGGCTACAGTGATTCCGAAAGTGATTTTGAAGATGAAATTGGAGTAAGTCATAGAGTTATCGTCAAACAGGTGTTGCCAGCTATATCACCCACTCACAAGCTCAAAGGTGAAGTCCACTTCGTCAGCAGAAACAAAGTCAAGGAAGTGATTAATCCAGCTGAGATTACCAAAGTGTTGGAAATGGACTTTGTTGAAAGAAGTGAAGAAGAAAAGTCAATATCACAAGAGGATCTCAAGTTTTTGGCCAAAGTAAAAGAAGGCATTAAACAAAAACAAGATTGCCACTTTGAAATGCCGCTACCATTCAAGCAAGAAAGACCTGAGTTGCCAAGCAACAAACCTTGTGCAGAACACAGGCTCAAGTATTTGGAAAAGCGCCTAAGGAAAGATGAGCGCTACTTCAAAGATTACGTAGCATTTATGCAAGACATCATAAAGCGAGGTGATGCTGAGAAAGTGCCAGAGGCTGAGCTAAGTAACCAACCAGCATGGTACATTCCTCACCATGGCATTTACCATCCGCAGAAGCCAAATAAGATTCGAGTCGTCTTCGATTGCTCGGCGAAGTTTCAGAATACATCTCTGAACGAGCATCTCCTGTCAGGACCGGATCTCACAAACACCCTCGTTGGAGTTCTGTGTCGTTTCAGGAAAGGACATGTGGCCATCATGTGCGATGTCGAGCGCATGTTTCACCAATTTCATGTTGCCCCACAAGACCAAGATTACCTGAGATTCCTATGGTGGGAGGACGGTAACATGGATCAGCCCCCATCAGTTTTTCGCATGAGAGTCCACTTGTTTGGCGCAGCGTCCTCACCTGGATGCGCAAACTTTGGATTGAAGCATCTAGCTGCCCATGGCGAAAGCAAGTTCAGTCAAGCAACTGTAAAGTTCATACAACGCAACTTCTATGTTGACGATGGTTTGGCGAGTATGAACTCAGAGCAAGAAGCCATTCAGCTTGTAAAGGAAGCCAGAGAACTCTGTGATACAGGAAAGCTGCACTTGCACAAGTTCATTAGCAACAGTAAAGAAGTGCTTGCTACTATCCCTAAGGAAGAATGTGCAGCAACAGCAACAGACTTGGATCTTGCGCTAGGAGAGCCAAATATTGAAAGAGTTTTAGGTGTCCAATGGTGTGTTACCTCAGACACATTTCATTTCAGAGTTGTTGTAAAGAACAACCCCTTCACTAGAAGAGGAGTCCTCTCCACAGTGGCCTCAATATTCGACCCACTCGGATTCGTCGCTCCATTCATTCTAGTAGGTAAAAGAATTCTCCAAAGAATGTGTCAGGAAAAGCTGGACTGGGACGAGCCGCTTCCAGAAGACCTCAAGCCTCAGTGGGAAGCTTGGCTTAGAGACCTCCAGAATCTGTCCTCCATAAAGATACCACGTTGTTATGTCCCATCCACATTCAACGAAGTGAATCAATACGAGTTACACAGTTTTTCTGATGCTAGTGTATCCGGTTATGGCGTGTGCTCGTACCTAAGAACTGTGACCAAGTTTGGAGAAGTACATTGCGCCCTTGTAATGGGGAAAGCAAGAGTCGCTCCTTCTAAAGTGACAACCATCCCAAGATTGGAACTTTCAGCCGCGGTAGTAGCTGCACGAACTGCTAGCTTTCTGAAGAGAGAGTTAGAAATACAAGACATGCAGGAGTATTACTGGACTGATTCCAAAGTCATCCTTGGTTACATTAATAATGACGCAAGGCGATTCCATGTATTTGTGCCAACAGAATACAGCGAATCAGGTCAAGTACAGAACCAAGTCAATGGCGATACGTTGCCTCTGAACAAAATCCCGCTGATCATGCATCTCGTGGAGTCATGACAAAGGAACTAGTGGAGACCAACTGGTTCACAGGACCAAGTTTCTTATGGCAAAAGGAGCTGCCGAAAGAAAATGAAGATATTAAAGTGAAAGAGATCAGCTCTGAAGATCCAGAACTCAAAGTCACACATGTTTTCTCTGTCAAAGCAAAGGAAGAGAAATCTATCTCAGAACGTCTGCAAAAGTTCTCAGATTGGACGAGAGCAGTGAAAGTAATAGCAAGATTGAGACGACGTGTAAAGTACACAAATAACTTGAAAAAAATGTCTAATGAAAGTACTACATTAGAGGAAAGAAAAGAAGCAGAGGAGTTCATTATACGCACAGTGCAAGGTGAAGCATTCAGTAAAGAAATCAAGTTCCTCGGGAATAAGGAAGAAGTCAAAGCATCTCACTCCAAACTGCACCAGTTAAGTCCATTTCTCGACAAGTACAATATCCTGAGGGTAGGAGGAAGACTAACAAAAGCGTCCCTCCATCCAAACATCAAACATCCAGCCATCCTGCCAAAAGACCATCCTGTTTCACGGCTACTCATCAAGCATTTTCATGAGAAGATACATCATCAAGGTTGAGGGATGACAGTCAATGAAATACGCGCTAATGGCATATGGATAATTGGCTGCAGTACGGAAGTGTCATCATTTGTATACAAATGTGTGAAATGCAGAAAATACAGGAAGTACAATCAAGAACAAAGGATGGGCGACCTGCCATCAGAAAGACTCGAAGCTACCCCTCCATTTACATACAGCGGTATGGATTGTTTCGGCCCATTCTGCGTAAAGGAAGGGAGGAAGGAAGTAAAGAGATACGGACTCGTATTTACATGCATGTGTTCGAGAGCTATCCACATAGAAGTCTTCGATGACCTCAGCACAGATTGTTTTCTCAATGCACTCCGTTGTTTCATTGCAATACGTGGTAACGTCAATCAACTGCGTTGTGATCAAGGCACGAATTTCATCGGTGCAAGAAACGAGCTTCTTACACAAGCGACTCAAGCAAAGGTCAAAGAGCTGGGTATAAACTTTGTTTTCAACCCACCTGCTTCTAGTCACATGGGAGGTGTCTGGGAGAGACAGATTCGGACAATAAGAAATGTTCTTAGATCTATTCTCGACCAGTCAGCTGCAAGACTAGACACTTCATCATTGAGAACTTTCATGTATGAAGCCATGGCAATAGTGAACAGTCGACCACTAAGTGCAGAATGTATCAACGACCCTGTAGGACCAGAGCCGCTGACACCAAACCACATTTTGACAATGAAAGCATCAGTTGTGATGCCACCACCTGGAGAATTCGTCCAAGAAGATCTCTACCTGCAGAAAAGATGGAAAAGAGTGCAGTATTTGGCGAATGTATTTTGGACCAGATGGAGAAAGGAATATCTGTTAAACCGACAACAGAGAACCAAATGGAACAAGAACAGAAGAAACGCAAGGATAAATGACATTGTTTTACTCCAAGAGGATTGTGTTCCAAGGAACCAATGGAAACTCGCCAAGATCATAGAAGTCACCCCAGGAGCTGACGGTAGAGTTCGAAAGGTCAAGCTTCTCATCAGTGACTCTATTCGAGACAACAAAGGAATGCGTACGGCTAAGACTGTTTTAGAAAGGCCTATACATAAGACTATACTTTTACTTGAAGCAGAATAAGGACAAAGAGTAATGTTTGTTTGCTAAAATGTGTTTATAAGTTTATTGTTGTGTTAATTTCTATTTAGGATCACACAGTCTATAGCAGTAGTGTGATGGTGGGAGTGTAACAGCAGTTGAAGTTACATGTAGTTCATATTTCACCACTAGGCGGAGCTGTTGTTATGCTAAAGCCATTAAGAAAGTTTACATTGCGCATTATATTTTTATATGCATTTATTATTATTTTCCCAACATTAAGGTACATTTTATAGGGCCATATCATTAATAATATTCAATTTGTAATTAATTTATATAAAGTCAATTTAGTAAGTCTAGTTTAAGGGCACGAAAAGGTCACTTCCTGTCTATCGCTAAGCTAAGAAGAAGCAGAAGTGACACGGACCCGACATCGTGAAAATTAAGAGAAATAAGACCCATTTAAGCACCGGTTTGTCCACAAGCAGGCCAAAGTGGTATGTTTACTTATATTCTGTATATTGTATGTTGTTATGTCGTTTTATAAGGAAGTTAATTTTACTTTACATAATTTTTCACCAGTTCTACGGTGTGTACCTGTGGTGTAAAAGTGTACAAGACAAAGAAATGCCCATAGTAAACATCAGTGAAGAAAAGAACGCTCGTGTCTCTCTTTAATTGTGTGCAACCCGGCATAACTACTTATATCTCTGCTTTCCTGCTGGGTGGTTGTTTAACCAGCGGAGGTCAAAATCATCCTGTGGTTTTAAAGACAACTCATTCCTGCATCCAGAAGCTACAGCAGAGCAAAGTAAACGTGTTTGTAGAAACCGATGTGATTATCAGTGGGATCAGCTTCACTGGATGGGAATTATTGGTAAAAACAGAGATGAGCTAGCAGGAGGAGTGAGGAGCTGCATGGAGAAGGATCCCCATGTGAGCACATACTTGGGCATAGGAGCAGGCGGTGCTGGGACGGTGGAGGAGTTGGCATTCTGGACGTTGTTGGTTACTGGTGTGTGTGTGGAGTCCTGAGCACGGGGCACGTTCCCCATGCGGTACCAGATTCCCATGTTGTTCAGCTCCCTGCAATGCAATGCAACACATCAGAAAGGCCCTATCTAACTGTGCAGTGCCAACACAACACTTCCTCAACTTACAGAAAGACGGGCCTAAAAGAGACCGTCATTAAAACCATGCATTGAGTAAAGACTCCAGGATCGTAACGAGGCGTCAAGATGATAGAGAGGAAATCACAAGCAAGGAGAACACCGAGGTTTGTTCCTGTTCCTCTCCACTGTCGCTACATGCTTGCTCAGTATGAGGGATTACTGTGAAGTCAGAGACTGTCTGCTGTGGATACATGTTGGTCCAGGAGGAGTGAACACTGCCAGTCAGTCTGCTGGGATTCCTTACAGACTGCAATATTTGTATGATTTTAATAAAATGACTTTTCTTATAAAGGGCCTTGAGATGACTTCTGCTGTGAATTGGCGCTATGGAAATAAACTGAATGAAGCTTAAACATAAGGTCACACCTATGATAACATTTTCATAATTTTACTAAATCAATATCTCACATAACATTTCAGATTTTTTAAGGTATTCTCCACACTTACACATGTTCCCAGTCCAAAGGGTTAAACCAGCTCCCTATCACAGGTACGGCCCTTTGTTATGCAACTACAACGATGCTTTTTGAAAGCTTTAACATGTAAAGAGCAGAGTTTCAGCTGCACTGGGAACCACCCATGAAAGCTGATGGGAGCTGTCCTATCAGAGAAGGGGTTAAACACTCATCAGTATGATCAGCTCCAATCCAACATGTGTGTGGTGAACAACAGCTTAGCTGACTACTGATCTCAGGTGGCTCACCCTATAAAGGTGTACTGGGGAGGGGCCTGTTTGGTCCGTCCCAGGATACGGATGTCACAGATCGCTGCCTCTGTAGAGTCCCTGGGAATAAACTTGATGCAGAGTCGCCTCTTTCTGAAGGCCTGCTCCTCTGGATGGGACAAAGACACACGTCACACCAACAGAATAGAGCAGACAGCAGGGCTGGTCGATGAATCCATTTGATCAATCACACTTTCTCTTTATGAACATGACTTTTTTTCAATATAAGCACCACTTGGACTGCCATAGCTCAGAGTGATGTCAGCCCACCATCTTGTTTTACAAGGATAATTTACAGCCTGTTTTTAGTTGGACTTTGAATTCAGGTCAGCTCTGGTATGGATGATTGAAAAAAAAAAACCTCACATCAATGACTCCATGCAGTCTGCTGGGATTCCTTACATGGAAAACGTTTAACAGATTATTTGTATAATTGTATTGAAATGACTTTCCTAGTAAACTGGCTTCAGATGACGTCTGTTGGGAATTTGTGCTATAGAAATAAACTGAATTGAAAGCAAGTTTTTGGAAAACACAGGTAGATTTTTTTAAATTAAAAGCAGAAATCATAGATGTAATTTCTTAGCCACATGGCCCAGCCCTATGAGAAAGGGATAAAGGAACAGTAGCGTTACTGTAATCATTGGGTTTCAACATGCCTAAAATCATGAAGATAAAAAGCATGTTTAGATGCTGATGCCACTGGCTGCTTGCTGACTTACGAGTGTCGACAGTCTCCTGGATTGGGATGAAACCCACTGGCAACGTGTCCTTTATATCGATCAGCTTCATGTCCACCAGAACGTTACCTAAATGGCTCTAGAGCAGCAGAAACAGAGCAGACACAGGACCAGGCATTACAAAGACTCATGTGATATACACAGGAAGTACAGATGCAAACTACAGGTGGGAATTTAACACGCATTTATTGGCCAGAAGAGTTAGCACATAAAAAAAACATATTTCATCAGTTTTCATTCCAATCAATGAGGAACCTTTGACTGTGCATGATTTCCTGGTACACAGATTACAATGATGCACATGTGAGAGCTAGGCTGAAGCAGCGTTCTCTGGGGGTTGTGTGATGAATGCAGTAAGAAAGGCTTTCTCCACTATCGCTACTTAACGCCTGCTTCTGACTCCTTCATAGGCAGAACACACAGTAGGCTGCTATGCTGCTGTTAACGTTTAGTCAAAGCCCAAGCTTTACCTATGAACTGGCTGCAACAACCACAAAGCATCGTTCACCAGTGTGGGACAAAACGCTGTAAAGGTACAGCAGGTCCTATGGACACAAACTTTAGTAAGGCTGTGCAAACTAAGAGTTCATCAATAAACTGACTGAGGAAGATGAATTTGAAAATAAAACACTTAATTGGCCAACAAAAAAGCCAAATGTCATTTAGAAACCTAAATATGATCACCATAAAGACAGCGTTCTATAATATACTGAAAAAAACACTTCACTTTTAGGTCTGTTCAGTTTTGGCCATGGATTTAGATTTTTTCTACTCTCTAAATATATTTTTTAATACTCTTCTGAACTGACATGAATTTAACTGTATTTTTCAAACATTAAAACACTTCAAGTTTACAGTATTCACAGCTGTGACGTTTATTTGATTGTCCTCCATCAAATCCATCATATTTAAATAAGTTTGCTTTCATGGGCAAAGATGTTGTACTTTTAAAGCAGGATTAATCATAATTAATTAATTAAAAAGCCTCTAATTTATTAATTCAAACACAGTCCCATCTTCAATATACCAGAGCAGACAGAGCATAGATACAATGTTCACAATAGATGTACTTGGTATAGCTTCATATATATAAAAGTTTGCATTCTGCATTTAAGGCGACATTATTTGACAACAATATATTCAATAACTGTTACTTCCCTTCCTGCTGATAAATAGATCTCAGTGACAAAGATCCTGATCTTCATCTGGGGACACTGTGATGATGGAAGAAGTGGGTTGGTCATCATCACAGTGATCCAACAATAATAATGCAGGTGAAGTCGCTCTAATAGTGGGCAGCTCTCAGCTGTTGTCTGACGCAACATGTTTGCCAGGTAGAGAGAAATGGATGCAGCATTAGCTCCAGAGAGATTCTAGGTCAGGTCACTGTCACTGCTAATCTCACGTTACATGTTTGATTCAGAGGAGCAGAACCTGAGGACTCACTCTGACTGGAAACAAAAGGAACTCCTTTATCCCTCTTCTTCCTTCCTAACAGGCTTGTACTTGTATAGCGCTTTATGTAGTCCCCAAAGGACCCCAAAGTGCTGCACACTACACTCATTCACACACTGCTAGTGGTGAGCTATGCCGTAGCTACAGCTGTCCTGGGCCACACTGACAGAATTTTATATTTTTCCACGCAGAAAAAGAAGATAAAATTGTTTTCCATAGAGTGTAAAAATGGGATTTTCCCGTTAGTTGGTGCTATCAGTGTCCTGATTTCCCCTCGGCTCTTCAACCAGGTAAATGTTTGGTTTTTTGCGTCCAAGCGTCTCAGAGTAACGTTAATGGATTTTAGCCTGAGGGTCAGAATGCAGGACAGGACACTTTTTATGACGAGTTTGTCTCCACCAAACCTGAAGCCTGGTTCATAACAGCCTCAGAGCGCCTTGAACTGATCGTTTCGGTGTCTGACCGACTTTTTCTGCGAGCGATCAGTGTCATTTGTGAAACTAAAGGCAATTTTTCTATTTAAAATACTGCAGATTACAAATTAAATCATATTTATGGATCTAAACAGATTATAGAGATAATATAGAGAGCTTTCCTCCTGTCTACTTCACTGGGAAACAGGAAGAGAACATATATTTATTAAATATAAAGAGTAGATAAATAAATATGTGTATTTCAGCACTAATTACTGCTCTCTACTGCCGCGCAAACTGTCATGTTTTCGTCCTGCAGAGATGCTACCTTACAGATTTTTACAGACTTCTTTCTGCTCCAGAAACTTTCTGCAATGTTGCAGGTACCGTTTAAAGATGAAAAAATACATAATATAAATGTCATGGGTCGGGTGGACGTTTTTTTTTTTACTGTGGATGGGTGAAAAATACGAATATAATATTTTTGGTTGACTCCCATTTTTCCATTGTATGGAGAGAGTCTGAAAATCTCTCCATCTTTGCACTGAATGCAGATTATTCTCACTATCTCAGCATCCAGCGCTCCCAGAAAGAGATTTGATTGGTCCACCTGAAACAGCCGATTAGCTGCAGGAACCCGTTTTATTGCAGGACTCTGCTCTGTAGATTAAGTAGAAGTTTCTCTGCACAGAACGGACAAAAAACAGCAAAGCTTGCAAAGGGAACACATTTATTGTTACGCATATTCTTCTGGGGCGGATATGTATAAATCTGCCATCCTTCTGCTTTATGTGGATTTTTAACATCTGCCATCTGAGAAACAAAACACGTAATCCTTTGGCTGTCAACTGTTATTAATTGAATAAAGATGCGATTTTCAACACCTGTTTATAACTTCAGTGCTTATTGTGATGAAACAAAATAATAATAGGCTACGAATAGTTAATAATTCAAGTTAATAATAATAGTTAATGTCTGGCTGCCAGATGTGTGGATAAATCCCTACAACTTAATACAATTTTAGTTTAAAGTTGGCTCCTTATTTTGTATGTATATTGTTTTAATAAAAGAATGCTTTAACATGATAATTGACATATTATTAGAACGCTTAACAAAAAATATGTTGCCTTTAAAAACAGTGAGTCAGTTGAATGCACAGAATTCATGCCTGTGTTGGCGCATGGTCAGGATGGTACCACCTCTGCCTCAGTTTGAGCCAGGAAAAGTAGAATTTGTGGGCGTGGTTTAACAGACGAAGGGCGCTTACAATGCAAATCATTCTAATTGTGACAATAAGGTATTTATTCAAATGATTTCTAACGGCAATGAATAAATGACTGGATGGCTTTTATCCATGTTTGCAGTGTTTGTAGAGCCAGTAAGAGCCCCAAATGGAAACACAAAAGGATGGAAAAAGTGACATTTGCATCATAAATTCCACTTTAAAAGTTGTTACATATCTTAATTATTTCTTTGTGTTGGCCAACTTACATTTTCTTTAGAGAAAACTCTGGTGAAACACAGGTAACGGGTCACCTTGGACTTGAAAAGGCCATCTTTCCACAGGTCTGCATCCAGGCCGTCTGTGGTTATAGATATCTAGAGAAAGGGAATTTGAGAGAGGAGGAATCAGTGATCTGAGACAACTATTTATCCAACCGTTAGCACCAACAGCATCTGGGGAAGACAGGCCAGATTGGGACTGAAATACAACACAGGATTGACAAGCTTCTTGTTGTGTTCAAGGATAAACCTTCATTGTGAGAACACCAGAGGAGGGAACAATGTCAATCAGAATCCGCTTTAATGGCCAAGTATGACACATACAAGTATGATGCATACAAGGAATTTACAGATACAGTACAACCTGTCCAAGACCCTTACAAACAACAACAACAACAAACAGATCCAGGTCATTGTTGGGCATGCAGCCACCTACTGCATGCAACTACTTAAAGCAACACATGAAATGGTTTAGTAAGGAGAGGTTTCAACATATTCAACATGTCAATTTGGTTGGAAACAAGAAACTGATTGTATACACATTTCTACTCAATTCTAGGTCCTCATTATTCATTTTGATCTTGTTTATATATAATATGTTGACTTTCCAGAATTGGTTAAGTGTTTTTAGCATTCCTCATGTCCCAAGCATCCCTCATAGTTTACCACATCGTATCCAGTGGGGGCCCTGTTCCTGGAAGCTACCACTCCCACCCCAGTGATGGGATCCATAGACATCTCTGGTAAGGCCTCCGACAGGTCCCTGACCTCTGGCATCTCTGCAGACTTCTGCCACAAAACATCAGAATCCATCATTCAAAGGGAACAAGCAACGCATCTGAAAACAAGATCCAATTTTAAATGCAACATTTCAAATACTGCTGGATTCATTAGTGAAACAGAGAAAGGTCATTTATTATTTAAATAAACATAATTACTGTCTCACTGCATAACTGAGTAAATTCTGAACCCAAGAGCCTTTATGTAGGCTAAAATAACAGCGGCCATCATTTTAAAAGCATAGATGTGTGAGTGGTAGGTTTACATGTCTAAATCAAAAGGTAAAGGGAAACTAGACTATGGAAAATATGACATTTATAACAAAAACTACTAGGGCTGTAACAGTGCACACACACACACACACACAGTAAGTGTAACGTTCAGGTTCAATCAAGAGAAAAAATGTGGAAACTATAGACTTGACTAGATATTTGGTTTGATTTTTATTGCGTTGGTTTTTATAGAGGATAGGAAGCTGATGGATGGATGGATGGATGAATGGGTGCATGGATGGATGGGTGGGAGCCTAAATGGATGGATGGATAAATGGATGGGTGGCTGAATGGATGGATTTCAACTGAACTTTAATCAGCACTTCCAAAAAAATCATAAACAAATTGAATCGGGAGAAAACCATATTGTCTCAGCCCTACAAATAGGCACTTTTTTTACTAATAGTATTGATTATGAATCCATTCTGAATCAAGAATCGGTTCTGAATTGAATCGTGAGTTGCTGTAAGATTGACATCCCTAATGGATGGATGGATAATAAATGGACGGAGGGATGGACAGACAGACAGACAGACAATATAACCAATTGAAATGGTCAATACTGTTTAGGATTTTCAATAGGAAAGAATAAAGACTTTAATCACTTGGAAGTTGTCATCATCTAATTTCTCCCCACACATGGACCCTTGTAAATGGTAGAGCTGCACAATACGGTTTTAAAAATGCTTGTCCCCCTAAATATTACTTCTGGGGTTTTTTTTGTCCCATTTTAATGTTTCAGGTTAACAAACACATTTTTAAATAGGATCCAGATAACCTGGGTAAAAGGTATGCACCGATAACTATACTGGTATTGGCTATCAGGGCGGTACCAGTTTAATGTACTTGTATTGGTTAACTAACTGATACCATGATTTGATACTTAAAGTGTGGAAATAATTTCAAAGAAAATGTTTATTCTTCCACTTGAATCTTTTGTTTAGTAGTCATTTGTATATATTTTTTTAAATCTAATTCACCATCAGAAAAATAAAAACCTGTCTTCCATATCATTGCATTGTTTGTGTGGTAGAAGTATCAGTAATAGTACTCGGTAAATCCAAGTATCGGTATGGTACCGGTTTGATAAAAGTGGTATTGTTGCACTCATTGCGTAAATAGTAAAACTTTAAATATTTATCACCATAGCAACAAACCAGGCACCCCCTTCTATCAACTGGAATAGCATATTATTCAATTATAACTATATCAGCTAATTCATGTCTCCTTTATGAGTCGGTTCCTTGTCTATACTAGAGTTAAAACAACTGGTCCTCCGCAGGGTTAACTCATCTAAAAACCCTTCATTATATTTTATATATAAATGCGGTTTGATAAAACAATCCTCCTTTTTCGTCCCGTTGGATGTAGATTGTTTTTGGCCATGAAGTTAACGAGCAGCGTCCGGTCACAACTACAGATAACGAACAGGGAAGCTAACATGCTAGCTTCAGATCAGCCACATCAGACCAACCAGATTGTTTTCACCACAGGACATCTTTAACCAGCATAACATGTAGGGGATAACTAAATCATTTCTTTCACAAGTATTCATCAGTAGTTCAGCACATACTAAACAGAAAGACGGTCCTAAATACCGACTGCGCAGTAGCTTCCCTTGTTAGCCTGTTAGCTTCGGGGTACAACTACTTACCCAGCAATGGGGGAACACTTTGATTACACCGGCCTACTGGGGCTTTCTTCAGCGACGTTCTTCTCCGCGGCTCCTGGCAGACTCGTGTGTACCTAAGAAATGTTCATAGCCGAAAAAATCATCCGAAACATGTAATGCTTTGTGAATATCTGCATACTAGGTCGATAGCTAGCGATATTAGAGGTGAACCATGGCCAGAAGCTGACTGACTGATTCCTGGGAGAGCTGGAGTCCTCCACCCACCACAATACAATACATACATACATACATACAAACATACATACACACGCACACACACACACACACACACACACGCGCACACACACACACACACACATACACAATACAATAGATAGCCACACTGCAAGCTCTCACTCTTATAAGATTAAAAAGATGGCATGTAATTTTCATCATAGGTAGGCTACACCTCAACTATGAGGGGGGGTTTAAATACATAAATAAAATAAAAATCCAGAAAATCACAATGTCTGATTTTTAAAGAATTTATTCGCAAATTATTGTGTTAAATATTTAGTCACCTATAAACACGCCAGATTTCTGTCTCTCACAGACCTGTAACTTCTTCTGTAAGAGGATCCTCTGTCCTCCACTCCCTACCTGTATTGATGGCTCCTGTTTGAACTGGTTATCAGTATAAAAGACACCTGTCCACAACCTCAAACAGTCACACTCCAAACTCCACTATAGAGCAAAGAGCTGGTAAAGGACACCAGAAACCAGATTGTAGAGCTGCACCAGGCTGGGAAGACTGAATCTGCAATAAGCAGCTTGGTGTGAAGAAAGCAATTATTAGAAAATGGAAGACATACAATACAGCGGATAATCTCCCTCCATCTTGGGCTCCACCAAGATCTCACCCTGTGGGGTCAAAATGACCACCAGAACAGTGAGCAACAATCCCAGAACCACACGGGGGGACCTGGTGAATGACCTGCAGAGAGCTGGGACCAAAGTAACGAAGGCTACCATCAGTAACACACTACGCCGCCTGCAGCGTCAGACGTGTCCCCCTGCTTAAGCCAGGACATTTCAAGGCCTGTCTGAAGTTTGCTAGAGAGCATCTGGATGATCCAGGAGAGGATTGGGAGAACGTCATACGCTCAGATGGAACCAAAGTAGAACTTTTTGGTAAAAACTCTACTTGTCGAGGAGAAAGAACAGCACAGCTACTGTGAAGCATGGGGGTGGAAGCATCATGCTGTGGGACCAGGAATAATGACTGGGGCAATGTATCAGTGAGAGCACTGAAGATGAAATGTGGCTGGATCTTTCAGCATGACAATGATCCCAAACACATTGCCATGGTAACCAAGGAGTGGCTACATACATTTTACATCAACAATTTGTGAAAAGTACTTGCCTAGGGGGTTCCGACTACATTTAAATTTGTAATATGTGCTAATCTGATATCCCTTTTAGGCTTTACTGATGTCAGCATTTTTGCTTTCTTGCAGCAAGAAGGTCTTTCCACATAGAGATTGTATATCTGTTTTTTCAGTGCATGGTGCATTCTAACTCAGTACACCAGCTTCCTCCCACAGACCAAAAGACATGTCAGGTTACTTGGTTATTCTTAATTGGATCCTTATTATTATTGCTATTATTTGTCCACAGTACTGGTACTATTAGACCTCAGTGCTGGGCTTGACACCATTGATCATGATATGTTACTGGAACATCTAGAGAGCTGGGTCAGACTCTCTGGTACAAACTCGACTGGTTCAAATCCTACCTTAGGAACAGGAACTTCTTTGTGTCGATTAGCCAGTTCTCATCACAAAACACAGAAATCACATCCATCCTAGGGCCCCTCCTATTTAGCATCTACATGCTCCCACTAAACCAGATTATAACCACTAACAATGTTAACTACCACAACTATGTTGACGACACTCAACTTTATATCTCAATCTCACCAGGTGATGCTGAACCCGTCCAAATCCTCAATAAATGCATTGAGCAAATTAACAGTTGGATGTCTCATAATTTCCTCCAACTGAACAAAAGCAAAACTGAAGTACTTATCTTTGGACCCAAAAAAATCGATTAAATATCAGCAAAAAGCTTCAGTTGGTCCAACTAGAAACTACCAACCGGGCCAGAAATTAGGTGTAATAATGGACTCAGAACTGAACCTCCAAGGTCACATAAAGGCAATAACAAGGTCAGCTTTCTATCAGCTGAGGAACATTTCTAGGATTAAAGGACTGATGACACAAGGAGACCTAGAAAAAGTCATCCATGCATTCATCTCCAGCCGCCTTGATTAATGTAACAGTATCATCACAGGTATCTCAAGGAAATTTCAATCGTACGCAACTTGACTTGTTAATTTGTTTTGGAAGACGTTTCACCTCTTATCCAAGAGGCTTCATCAGTTCATGCTCGCTGCTGACCAGGCTGGGACTGGTCCAACTAACTGGTGTGGAGACTCAGCTATTTAACCTCTTGAACAAGAATCATTATGTCATTGGATCCTTTGTGCTCCATGTCTTAACGACGGTCGTTGGCGTGCCGCCTATTGGTGGAGGTTAGGTTTCGGCTTCATTAGTGCCCTATTGTGTTATAACGACAGTCATTGGAGTCACAGTTGTTTCTGTTATTAGAGGCTAATTTGTTTGAGTCTCCTAGGGAGGGATGAAAGTGCAGCATTGTAAATTGGAGATAGGTGATGTCTCAGGCCTCCTCCTCTGTTTAGCGATGGTTTCTCTACTTTTACATAGATGGCTTCTTTTACTCCTCTTTCAAACCATCTGTCCTCTCTGTCTAATATCTGGACATTGCTGTCCTCAAAGGAGTGAGCTTTCTCCTTGAGATGTAAATGAACAGCAGAGTCCATGCCTGAGGAGTTAGCTCTCCTGTGTTGGGACATGCGTTTGTACAGTGGTTGTTTGGTTTCACCAATGTAGAGGTCCTTGCATTCTTCATTGCATTGGATTGCATACACCAGGTTGCTTTTGTGTGTGTGTGGTGTTCTGTCCTTGGGATGTACTAGTCTCTGTCTGAGTGTGTTGCTGGGTTTGAAATACACAGGGATACTGTGTTTGTTAAAAATCCTCCTGAGTTTTTCAGAAATCCCAGACACATATGGAATGACTACATTGTTTCGTTTGTTTTCTTTTCTTTTTCAACCACTTTGTTGACTTTCCTTCTGGAATTAGCTGCAGTTTTCACAAAAGTCCAGCTGGGGTAACCACAAGTTGTGAGGGCGTCTCTCGGGTGTTTGCGTTCTTCCCCTTGGGCCTGTGAGCTGGTGGGTATGTTATCAGCTGTGTGTTGCAGGGTCCTGATAACACAGAGCACCAGAGATCCGAATCGCCCTTTGAGGACCGTCCTCCTCTCCAGTACCAACTGTGCCAGTAGTAATGATCGGTCCTGCGACAAGTTAGGTTTCCTTGTCCTTTTTTTCGCCACTCATATTCAGTTCACGAGGTGCTTTTCACGGTAGTGGGGGGGTCTATTTAAGATGTGGCTGATGATACTCATTTGACAGCCTAATTTACAGCCTACTTGCAATCACTCCCTTAATATGATGCATCCATCCATTATCTATACCGCTTCCATCCAATTCAGGGTCGTGTGGAGGGGGGGCTGGAGCTTATCCCAGCTATCAGCAGGCGTTAGGCAGGGCACACCCTGGAAAGGACGCCAGTCTGTCGCATAATATGATGCATTTCACGTTTTTTTCGTTTTTAGACTTCACCCTCTCTGTAAGTAGGCTATTGTGTGTAAGTTGTATGAAGTGTAAGTCTCGTGGCCGACACAAAGATGTTATCATGCATTATTTCTGCTATTTGCGCTGTTCATAATTACGCTTTTATCGACATTGAAGTTTTCCATTTCCTGGTTTCACACGTGTCATTCAACAACAAATCACACTGCTGTCCGTTATTTACTCGCGCATAGGAAATTATGTTTCCATAGCAACGGGACGTCACTCTTAGCTTACGTTTAGGGGTTTGTCCTACGTAAAAGTAGCTCTTAGTGCGTTTGTGAATAGGTTTTAGACGACAACTCCTACGTAAGACCTTTTAGCGCGAGTTAGGAGTAACACCTAGCAGTAAGATAAGAGTCTTTGTGAATACGGCCCCTGATATCTGTCCTTTGCACTTTATTCTAGTATAGGGATCCCCAAACCCAGGCCTCCAGGGCCAGTATCCCGCAGGTTTTAGTTCTTTCCCTGCTTAAGCACACCAGAATCAAATGATGGCTCATTAGCAGAACTTTGCCAGCTGAGGAGGAAGCTGGACAATTTGAATCTGCTGTGTTTGAGCAGACACACATCTAAAACTAGTAGGGCACCGGCCCTTGTGGTCTGGAGTTGGGGACCCTGTTCTAATCGATTAATTCATAAATAAACATGATAAAACATTCTCCTGAATACTTGCAAACATAATTTACCCAGAAATTCCTTGACAAGGACAAGAGGGACACAGTGGAGCAGCGGTTTATGATGTGATACTGCAGAAAAGAAGAGCAGACAACTTTTACACAGAGTTTATGCAGATGAATTAAGCCCAAACTCTGGATTCTACACCAGGCGTAACTGTTAGAGTGAGGCCTGGCTATTGTGGAGTGATGACTGGATGATAGGAAAGCGACAAGATGGGAAATGCATGAAAGGAATTCATCCAAGCTCATCCTAGTTGTGTGTAAGAGCAACAATCAGCACAAAGTTTGGGGATCCAAAATCAACTGGAGTAAGAGTTGATCTACACACACCTCTGGCCCTAGAAGGCTGCACCCTTAGATAGACACTTTGGCAGGATAAATCTGTATTATGTTATTAAAAGGTGATTTTGTGACTTGCTTTATGCATGTAGACCATACTGACTAGCAGATTGAGCTCTGTAATAATGAACAGCAGGTGGAAACCAAAATGCCATTGATGCCTGTCATTTACTCTAAACTAAAGAAGAAGCATGGTGAAATTTAAAAGTGATATTAATTTTTACTGTTATTTCTGTAGAGATTATCCAGAAACTGATGCTGTTTGTTCACACAAAGGTTTGGATCTTAGTAGGCTTATTATTCATAATTTCAAAGGATTTCTGCTTAAGATGGAAAAATGACTAACTTTGTTTCTTTAAAATCTCCAAAAAGAATATTTAATCATACATGTAAATTAATCATAACACGACAAATTTTCCTAATTTCCGTATCTTTCCATGAATCCAATAACACACTTTTAACAATGCTCCCATTATGGATCTTTGCATTAAATTACATAATTAACCCGCCCAGCTGAGTGTCCAAGTAAATATATTCTATTTATTGTGCTTCATTTGTTTTTTCCCCACTCTGTTAAATAAAGTTGCTAAAAATGGAGGAGAATGGTGCTTTCCGTTTATATATATTTATATTACATATATATATGTTTCACACATACTGAGTATTTTATTTAACAGTAGCTTGAAGTCTAGCATGCACAGGATGCTGCCGACATATAACCGTACTGAGGTGCTCACCTTGCAAGGCAATAAAATAAAGGTTCAGAGAGATGAGTGGGCGTTCCTACTTGATAGTAGCTTGGTGTGACGTCACTTCCAGGTTACAGCTGTAATTTCCGAGGGGAAATAAACGCAGCAAAACAGCCGGAAATGTCTTGGTGTACTGTTGTGATTGTGTTTATCTGTTAATAGTACAGAATGAGGAGAAGCGGCGGGTTTGTGCGCAGTCACTGCGGTCCATCTGTTGGCGGTCAGCTGTGAAGGAAGGACAGAAGGAAGGCTATGATAGCGGCTAGCTACAGCAAGCTAGCTACAGCCAGCTAGCTCCAGCCAGCTAGCCACAGGCAGCCTCCGTCACCCCCGGCTGGGGTTATAAGGTAAGATACAGGAACATGTTGGGGGGAGGGCGCGGTGTGGAGCTCAGTGATGAATGTGTTGTAAAGCTGCTTTACTCTGGGAAGTTTAAAGGCAGCTACTCCACAAGGTTACATGAGGAGGTCCAGCATTAGCTGGCTAAGCTAATGGCTACCTGCTCGCTGTCCGGCATTCTAGCGTTTAGTTATTGGAGCTCTCTGTGGTAAAGCCTGAAGCTTTCCCCAGCACGGTAAGCTTAAGTGTGCTGTCGTTCAGAAGTGTGGAGCAGACAGTCTGAGGAAGAGCTCATGAAGGACAGCGGCTCCTCTCCAGCAGCGTTAGCTGACAGCCTGGTGTTTGTGGTAGAAAGCTTTCTGTTTGCTCTCCCCTCATGTCTCACTGGAAGGTGTCTGAACTACAAACATTAAACCAGATTGTCAGAGTTGCTCTCTGTTTCTAAATAAGGGGCCGGGTTTGGTGTTCTGGTTCCTCCTGTTTAGAGTTCATCCTCAGATCTATTTCACTAAAGCAGTGACCCACCCTCTGATTAGCCATGCATTTATAACTAGTGTGTATCTCTCTGATGGTTAGACTGGGAGCTGTGGTTCTGGAGATGCTCCGACCCAGTACTGTAACCATCACACTAAACCGTGACATTTGCCTGCTCCCTGCTCCTAACACATCCACTCTGAGGACAATACCTGCTGCATCCACTAACAGGTGCTATGATGAATGTTGTTCACTCTGCCTGTCAGTGGTCATAATGTTATGCCTTGTTCCAGCATAGACAGGCTCATTTATTTAGGATCTAGTCCTAAAACACCCCATGTTAATCCTGGGCCCGTATCATAACCCAGAGGATTAATATTTGACCCAGACACAGAGGGACTGCTGGTTATTGCTGTTAACGTTGTATGTTGTTCTGGCCTGTGTTGGGCCGACTGGAGGTAAACTGGGACATAAAGTCATTAAGAAGTTATAATCTAAACTCTACAGTGTTACTCTGGAGAAGTTGAGTCAAAGCTTCAGGATATAACAAATACATTTTGCTGAGGTGAAAGCTAATAATCTTTGTATCAGTTAAATATATTTTCATAAAGATTGTGTACATCATATCTGAATCACTGAGCAGCAATGTCTGATAGATACATTTATCACCTCTGAAGATGGACTGTAAATCTTTTCTTTGGGTTTTTGGGTCATCATGTTATTCCCTAATATAAAAATCTGTATTGTGGTGTTCTGCTGGGGGCCTTCAACGCTCACAGCAGGACTTCTACCAGGTTCTGGGGGAGGTAGGGGACACTGAGTCACAGAGGGCCATGGTCTGGTCATCCAGACTCACTGGGATGGATGAGGTTTACCCAGAGTTCCTCAGGCAGAGCGGCTGTAGTTTGTGTGTTGCAGCAGGTAATCCTCTCTGTCACCAGCAACACTTCTGCATACATCCACAGGAACAGAGACAGCCCTGCTGCTGGGCACTTTATGCTTTATAAAGTCAGATCCTCATGATACTCCAGCCTGCTTCCTAACAGTCTTCTCTGTCCTCCCAGGTACCCACGCGTCTACAATGGAGCTGAGTCAGTAGTTAGGAGAGCAGCAGCAGGAGGAGGAGATGATGCTCCATCATTACACACTACTTTAACACAGAGGAAGAGAAGAGAAGGAGTGTTAAGGTAAAAGAAGGCCAAACCATCCTACGCTTTAGGCTCTACTCTGTAAAGCGGAGGAAATGGCTTTCTTGGACAATCCAGCAATTATCCTGGCCCACATCAGACAGTCCCACGTGACCAGTGATGACACAGGAATGTGTGAGATGGTTCTGATTGACCAGGATGTGGATCTGGAGAAGTGCCAGCTCACCCTGGTCCCTGGCAGCGGCTGTGGATCGTTTGGGTCCAACTCTGTCAGTGAGGACGGTGGGAACATGGTGGACAACCATACGTGTGACCTCTCTCAGTCCATGGACATCACGTCCAGCTGGGACTTTGGGGTCCGCCGCCGCTCCAACACAGGTAGGCAGCAGCAGCAGCCTCTGGTTGGTGGGTGGAGCAGGCTCCCCGTGGGTCGGACAGGAAGCCTGCTCCACTGTAGCTCTGAGAGCTGGCTCTGGTCTGTGTCTGAACACTCAGCCCAGCGTGTGTGTGACTGGAAATGATTGCTGTTGTGGTGAAATCATGGGATCAGACGCTATAAAACCAATGGGTGAAATGTGGAGCCAAGCAGGACCAGTTCAGGTCATTCATACAGAGCCAACTCAGCTGGTATGGGTCCAGACCCTCAGACTGATGGCTTGTCCACACGTAGCCGGGTAGCTCACACAATGAAGATATTTTTCTACATTTCAGCCTACCATCCACACGTAAACGCAGATTATCGGCACCAAAAACCAATCTTAAAAAACTGCGGCCAAAGTAAAGATCTGTGTTTTCAGTGTCTGAATGTGGACAGATAAAACCAGAGTTTTAAGTGCTGTAACATCTTTATCCGTGACAAAAAGCTCCAACATTACTTGTGCAGCATTTGTTTCCACTCAGAAACGGCATTTATTGATTGTCCAAGCACTTTTTGCTCGCTTGTTTCTACCAGCTCTATCACTGGTGTATGCCAACATTAGAGAGCAGAACGTTACCCTGGGCAGACAGGATTTGGGATAACTATTGCCCCCTACAGCCATGCAGTGTCTATGAATAGGCTTTAAATGCATTTATCCAGTTATGTGTGGATGCAGATTTCTTTAAGGAGTTGAGAAAAATAAAAGTGGCTACGTGTGTTCATGGCCTGATTCCAGGTCAGTTTCATCTGTTCTCATCTGATCCTAGTGGGCTTTAGGAAGAAACGGGCTCAGGTAGTCACCTGTAATCCTCAGCAGCAGAGCTCTGATTGGCTGCTCATCAAACCGTTCAAAGGACAGCAGTTACACACCAAACCAGCATCCATTACCTCTTCATTACAGCAAGTTCTGTCTACATATCACCTGTGAATCATGTTGAATATTGTACATTTGTTTATTACTGACTTAATTGGCTTATTAAAGAGCTGTAAAAACCAAAGGAAACAACAACTCTCTCCTGGAACAGCGCATGTTCTATATAACTTCAACCTTAGCAGATCTGAAGAAACCCAGACGTATGGGTTCAACCTCAGATGTAAAAACAGGGAGATCTACTGAACTGAAAGAAAGCAGAATACTGGAGCAGTGTGTGGTCCAGTGGAAATGTGGATACAGTAGGAGTGAGCCATCCTGTGTGTCTCACATTTTCAATTTGATTTGGGTGCTATGGTTCCATTTAGAAATTATTTTTGTCCCTTTTTTTTCTTCCCATTTAGTTTTTTTTTTTTTAATTGCTTCCATTCTGACGTTCTACTTTTAAATCTGTTCAGGTTCCCTTAAAGGTTTATATAAAACATTTTCATGAAAGCTACACTCAAAATAATAATACACTCACAGAGCTTGTAGAGGGCTGCAGAATTAAAGTACATTTCCTTAAAATATGAATTATATATATTATAATATTACAATATTATTATTATATTGGAATTAAATTATAATAAAATGTAGATTTAAATTGAGCACAACAATGACGTTATGTTTCCATCTACCAGCCACTAGTGGGCGCCATTGCAGGTTGCCAGTTACGGTCTCTATGATCCAACTATATGGTCGGCACAACTGGGCTGGTACTGGAAAGAATGGTGGAGTCAGCAAGTCCAGCAGCTGCTTCAGAGCCCCAGAGATATTGTTATCCGTCTCAGGAGGGGGGTGACCACAGAAGAACAGAAACTAGAGTAGTTTTAGGTGAAGCCTACTCTAGATGGAGCCACATAAAATATTTCTACGCCATCAAACACACACAGAAACAGAGACTTTCCTCCTGGATTGGTAAGCTAACACCCTAGCTAACTTAACTAGCTAGCTAACAGAAACTAGAGTAGTTTTATGTGAAGCCTACACTAGATGGAGCCACATAAAACATTTCTACACCATCAAACACACGCAGAAATTTAGACTTTCCTCCTGGATCGGTAAGCTAACACACTTGCTAACTTAACTAGCTAGCTAACAGAAACTAGAGTAGTTTTAGGAGAAGCCTACACTAGATGGAGCCACGTAAAACATTTCTACGCCATCAAACACACGCAGAAAAAGAGACTTTCCTCCTGGATCGGTAAGCTAACTCACTAGCTAACTTTGCTAACATTAGTTGTTAGCTAAACTCCTCTTGGATACATTCACACAGTTACATTGTTCAGGTTGGTCACTGGGCGTATCGGCAGCAAACCTGGCAACCCAACAGCTGGAATGATAGTTTTATTGTTGTAACTACAACCTAGATACACTAGATGTTGCTATCATGATCATGTTCCATATCTAGCCTTTAAGTGAAGTATTAAAAAAATGATGCCATGACCTTTATCAAGGCTCATATTTTCAATGAAAGCTAAGGAAGTATGTGTTAGGACTAGAAATATAGTATAGGCTGATCATATTTTAGATCCATCAAAGAGCCCACTTGGTCCTATCACTTCATTCATATTCTGGTTACTTGTAGAAGATTTTTTTATTTTAACATTTTAAAAGTCATTATGTTTTATTTGGTTAAATTGATGAGTCATGTTTTGTTTTCATAGTTTTTGCATGGGTGTGACCAGTAGGATAATTGGCTCCTGTCAGACACAGAAACTAACCGGCAGAAAAGAACAAGCTGCACTGTGTCACACATTGACTTGCTAATAGGACAGTGTGAAGGATATTTCCTTTATGGTCCATCCATAGAGTTACAGCTAGGCTGACGTCTGGTAAAGGTGAGGCAACGCCGCGGGCAGCAGGTGAACAGTGGACCTATAGGGAAAATACAGACGTCCCAACCAACATAACACACAACAACATAGACGCTCCTTTCACAACTAAAGTCCAGAATATTTGCTATGGTATGTATTCTTCCTGCCACAGGCTAAAACACCAGCTGCAGCCACACTGTTTCTGCCGGTCCGTCCCCAAAAAATCTCCCCATGGCATGCTGATGCTGGACTTTTGTATTTTTCTCATGAACATATTTTGGATTTGGACCATTGTCCTTACAGTCAATAGCTTATTGATGAATCGACACTGCCCTAGCATATAGGCTGTAAATGTGTTGCTGTGCTGGGAATCTGTCCTGTTTCACATTTATCTCCAGAGGTCCGCTACACACAGAGGAGTTCCCAGTCCATTCTGTGACTGTCCTCAGGCCCACATCATCACTCCTCCACCACCATGGTGGTGTTTTGTCTGCTGCTGTCAATCTAGGCTGTTTCATCATAAGAAGTACATATTCACTCACTGGGCCTCTTTTATCAAAGTTGCGCAGAAAACGGTGCATATTTTGCATATTCCAAATACGCAAGACCCAACGTGGGATTTATGAACGTGTCGGATCCGCCCAGATTTGTGCGTAAAGACCTGCGCTTGTTGATAAATGTCACGGATGAAACCAGCGTATTTATGAACGTCACGCCTATAAATATTCACCAACCGCCTCTTCCACGCCTTGTTTTTGCGACATGGCTAAACGGCAGGCGACCAAGATTGTTTAAAAGAGGAACTTCACTAGCAGGAAATCGGTCACAGGCAGACCCAGCTCCATGGTGCGTCTTGTCTGCGTTTAGAGGGTTATTAGATGCTCCAACAACCTTTGTCACCTAAAGCATGACATGCAGTTATTCTTTGTTATATTACACAGCTGGTGGCCAGAACACCCAGTATGGATAGAACCTGCAGTGGGACCGGAATGACACGATGTCCCCACATCTTATAAAAACATCTGTAACCATATGTTGCACATCATGTTGTACAGAACATTTCTAGTTACTTTTTATTCATTTATATTCATATCTGTTACAGAATGTTTACATAGTAACTGTTTCACTGCCACTTTAGGTCTATTTAGATTTTTATTTTTATCTAAGCCACATTACAAGAGAGAAACGTTTTTTTTCTTTCAATCTTTCTGTATGCTGCTGCTATTGAGAAATCGACAATTTGTGGGAGACTTTAGAGTTTGACATTTTGCACCTTATTTAATGACAGACTATCATTAAAAAAAAGGGGATCAGCGTGCACATCCGTTCCAAAAATATTGGGCAGCTGAAAACATGGATAATATTGAAAGGAAGAAAAAAGACGCCTCGCACACTAACTGCAGCAATTAAGGCACTAACTTTTTAAATCGACTACAATTTGGAGCCCTGTGGTGTGCGAGGCAACCCTTGTTTATTTAATATGAAAGACGATGATGACATAACCCAAACATAACTTCATTAAATTGCATATTTGTAATGTGAGAGGTGTAGACATAACTTTTCCAGCATGGGAATGCTTAATGTTGTCTAAATTTGGAATTTTATGCATGTTTTTTGCGTGTTGCGATGAAGGTTGAAATGGGTGTAAAATTTACACCACCTCCTGACTTGGTGTATATTTTCTGCGCATTATACGCTCACGTCCAGATTGATAAATGCCGAAAAGTGTACGCAACATTTACACCCTGATTTGGTTGTACGCAAGTTTGATAAATGAGGCCCACTGAATCTCACTTTAGGATCATTCTTCAGGTTTTTCTTTCTAGCTCTGACTTAGTCCTCCAGGAACGGCTGTTTTTAAAAACTCTCAGCCATTCATCTGCAGTGAAGACCCAAACTATAAATCAGCTGTCCACATGGTTTAAAAATGGATCATCATATAATGTTTGAAAGAAGCTTTTTGTTTGAACTGGTCTTTGAGAGTGGAAGGCCTAATATTATATTTATTTACCTTTCTCATTTATAGTTTCATTCATGGTGAGTGCCTGGGTCACTTCATAGCTTTAACCTGTCTACTGATTAAAGAAAGGTGTAGGTTAACCTAAGTTTAGACTTAAACCTGCCAGAGATGGAACCAGGTTCCACCTCTGGGAACCTCTGAGGAACCAGGTTAATCAGAGGAACGTTTTACACACCACTACCTACATCAGACTGCTTTAAAACCCTTTTTCTTTGCTCTAGGATCAAATGTTTCTTCACTGTAATTTTCATGGCCAGTTTCTGAAGTTCCTGAAATTACCGGAAGGTTTTACTTTATGCTCATTTTCCTGTGGTACTATAGAAGCATCAGTATCAGGCAAAGAAGCCAGAATAAAAAGAGAATGCAGACAGCTCCTAAATAAAACGCAGCGTTGATCAGACTCTGTCCCAGCATACAGACTCACCTGCTGCTGCTGCTGCTGTTTGAGGGGCTGGGATTTTTCTGATTTATAGGACCAGATGAATGCTGTGTTCTGGATTTGCTGCATTGTTTTTATTGAAAAACAGAGAGAGGAGCCACACCCATACCAGAAATGCGCCAATGCATGTAACACCTCACCTGCTCTCATGTTACATATTAAAATGACAAATAAACTTCAGCAAATATGCTTAACCGTACTTTAAGCTATATAATACAGGCATAGAAACTCACCTTTTACACAGAAAAATAAACTGAAATAAACCAAGAAAAAACCTCTTTCGCTTCTGCAGTGAAAGAGGGAAAAAGGCAGATGATGAACTGCACCTGTGGTGCATTCAAATAGCGTGGAACATCTATGCTGAGTTCAGAAACATGGGATATTTCTGCTTATAGTGAAAATACCAAAAATAATACTGTACTTAGTAACTCAGAACAGTGCGGGCTTTCTCACTGGTGTTCACACAAAACATAGAGTGAATGTGATCCCATGACAGTAGAGGGCAGCATTGTGTACGCCAGCGTATATTCTGCTGGAAATACTTTTTTATAATACTGTACCAAGTATAAATGTTTTTGCTTATTAATGAAATGACTCATATAAAAAGTTATGTTGAGTTACTTGCTAAAAATATATTTCAGTTTTATATATTTCAATATTAAAGGCAAAATATTAGATAGGGACTAAAAATCGTATCAGACGGAGGTTAACAGATCGGATCAGGATCGGAGGCCTAAATGCTGATCAGAACATCCTTATGGATAAATGAGCACAAATGTTAAATGGAAACATATTGGCTGTTTTTGCTTAGTAACTCTAGATCTGGATCCTTATGAAGCATGAAAATTGTCCTTTTGAAAAACGTTCTTTTAACTTTATGATTGGCCTGATTATATACTTCACAGTACTTTAGGATAAAACCTTGTTGATACCATGTGTGTAATACCTTTTACCTGATCACTGAATCTTCTGTATGATGTTGAATATTGATTATTCCTTATGGGTTCTAATCCTCAAATCATTCATCTAAGCTGGAGTGAACTTGTGTTAAGATGGGATGTGGGCTTGTTTGATGCAGAGATGCACCGACGGGATGGTTCAGATCCGGTTCTTCCAATAGTTTTTAGTTTCATCTGAAACTCACCTAGCCATGCAGGAGGAACCCAGAACCGTGGAAGCACAGCCTTGCCTGTTTACTACCTGGTTCTGATGTACCTCACTTGGCCTTATAAAATGTTTACATGCCTTGTCATCATAAACAATAGACTTGGACCTATTTTATTGGGATATTATCTGTTTGTAGAGGTTGTGTGTAGCGCAAAATTAATATTCAGCTGATACCACAAATAACATCTACATCTTTGTGCAGAAGTCACCTAATTAGCAATCACAGTTCACTTTGGAGTAATTTAATCTGTGGATACTGTCATTTTGAAACTATAAACCACTACTTTTATCAAATCCCATTAATTTTATGTTACTAGAAGGACTAAGTCAGATGGTTTATGCATGTTAAGTACGTTGGCCAATAAAAGTCCTGACCGAGTCCAACTGAGATTCTGTCTGAGCTGCTCTAAGAAAACAAAGAAGCACAAATTATAGCTTCTAGATGAGCAAAGTTATTTCTTTTCCACCTTAGAATCATGTACAATTTTTCTTTTTTTTTTTTGGATTATCAGGTAAAATCCCAATAAAATACACTAAAGTGTGAGTGCAAAAAATGGGTAAATGTTAATGGATGTGAAAGGCGACGTAAGCTACTCCTGTCCCTGGAGTAATCTTGACTTTAACAGAACCAAATTGGTCAGAATTGAAATGGGTCAGTTTCCTCCCTGACTGATCGGTGCATCTCTGGTTGGATATGCAGCAGAAATCTGTGAGTGAGCGCTGATCGGGGGGGGGCACTTCTAAAGAGTTTCCCCTTATATGGGAACGCAGTTTGGTTATGAGAGAGCCCAAAGGTAGAGCTCCTATTTCCTTTTGGCTCTCTTGCTATCTGTGAACGGTCTGCTGGGTTGAAGCTCAAGGTTCTGGGAGTGGGCTGTTCTTCTACACTGGATTCAAATACTGACCTGTGGTGGCTGTCTCATCAGGATTCCAACAGGAAAGCTGTGAAAAGCCTGGTGCTGCTGGTAAGATGAGTGGGCTAAACCAATACCCTGGTAATAAAGTCCTGTTGTTTCTTTAGGTTTTTTATTATTCGTATTTTTGTGTGTTTGACCCAAATCATACCTTGCTGTGTTTCCCATTCAGATGGTTGTTCTCCACTGGTACACGGCACTCTGCCCATATTATACTAAATATGTATTCTTCATCTGGACGGTTCAGGGGTTCCCACCCATGCGTTGTTACCATTGCTTCATTTCATATCTGTTATGTAGTACATTTTTATTTTGTTATTTTTATCAGGGAGATTTAAGTATGAAATTTCAAGTATTACTGGGGTCAATATTACTTGATATAAAATAACGTTTACCATCCCGATTCATTTGGAACTGGTTTTATTGGTTGAAAACTGTGTTGTTTTTATTTCTTGTAATTATAAATATCTGGATAATGTGGCTGTATTTGAAAATTAAAGATGCATAAATGTAATAAAGGATGTAGAACAGGATTTCTTAACCCTGTTCCTCAGGGCCCACTGTCCTGCTTGTTGTAGGAGTTTCCCTTCTTCCACACACCTGACCTGAATAACTGGGTGATTAACAGGCTTCTGCAGCACTTGATGACATGCAACAGCTAATGCTATCATCTGGATCAGGTGTGCTGGGGCAGAGATGGAGGTAAAACATGGCGGACAGTGGGCCCTGAGGAACAAGGGTTAAGAAACACTGATGTAGAAGATGCTATGCTGTAAATGCAGAGTGAACTTTGTTCAACAGATTTGTACTAGTTGTTTGCATGAATCAGGAGTGTAAAATGTGTTCTCTCTTTGCAGCACAAAGACTGGAGAGACTCAGAAAAGAACGACAAAACCAGATCAAATGTAAAAATGTTCAGTGGAAGGAAAGGACAACCTCTCATTCTGGTATGGATCCTTTTTCTGTTGTGAAGCTGCTTTATTTGTGAAAGTCGTTCAGGATAGAAATATGCTTCACATTATTTTACTTGATGAGCAATACTCCACTGATAGCAGTACCGTCAAAAATAGGAATACTTAAAAGCAAATTGTCACACTGAGCTAGCAAAAAAAAAAAGAAGAGTAGACTGCATCATTCCCTGACATCTATTCAGTTCGATCTATTTATATGGAGCCAATTCACAAGAGATGTCATCTCAGCGCACTTTACAAGAAAACCATCCAGCCGAACCAGTTTAGCGAGATTAGCTGTCGCCAGCTAACTGTAGCTTCACACAGTACGTTTCCATTCACATCTAAATCAAGCTTTCTGGACTATTGGGACTATGGATTTACCCCCAGCTGAGAGCCAGATCCCAGTTTGCATGTCACTCAGGAAATCGAATTATTAAATGAAGTACGTTCCACTCCCTGACAATAGATGGCGACATGCGCCCCTACATGTTAGCCTGATAGCGGTTAGCTTTTAGCTGCACACAGGCAGTAAACAGAGTCTGGTGGGAGTGAAGCAGACGGAGTCAAAGCTAGCTGTACAGTCACAATGCATCGTCTCTTATGGTCTGTTCACACCGCCCCAAACATCAGCGTCAGGAGCGGCAAGATTCCATGTAAATTCTGTGGTTGAGTCTGTAGGAGGTCCGTCAGAGTCTCTGTGGGGCATTGTGTGTGTTGGCCGCTTCAATTTTCCAGCGTTACATGTGCTTCAAGTGGCAAAGCAGAAAACGCTAGCAATGCAGAACGTCAGCTAGCTAAACGGTTGCTGCACTTAACGCAGTGCGGCAACCAATCACAGCATCTCACTGTAGCGTTGTCGCCTGACGTTGACGTTGTGTAGCCAATCACGACCCACTAGTGTTTAAAACATCCAGCAGACAAAAGGCCCGCCCACGTGCTTTCAGCTTAAAAATGCGTATGTGTCAAACTAGATGCATTGCGAGTGTTGGCTGATGCTGACAAAGTGTGCGGTGTGAACGCACTATTAGTCAGTCCAAACATGCACTGATTGGCCGCTTACGTTTACGCCATATTCTTCTAACACTACTGTGTTGTTGCTGAGTGGCCTTTCCATGTCTCCTGAGGGGGTTTGTTGCAGAGAAGTCTTTATTTCCAATCGCATTATCTGGATAGCTTAGACCAGCTTCTGAAACTCTGGTTCGGTTCAAGCCGGACTAAGGTGTGTACATGCGTTTTAAGACTGATTTCAGTCAGACTAAGTTAATAATTTGACTTTCTCTTGCTGCATGTAAACTGTAGCTTCATAGCCTATAGCATGGACGGCCTGAAGGCAGGCGCTAATGCGGACAACAACCCACCAGCGTGAACATGCCCCAAGCACATCTACAGGACAGAGAGGTTTAATAATCTGGTTGCCTCAGCATAAACACCCTAAAGCTGTACGTCCAAGAGCTGCTGTATCTGCATCACAAGGTTGATTTTAGGGCACAATTTTCAGGATTTCAGGAACTATCCAGTCCCAGTCTGGGGGTGTGTACTCAGAAATGCTTGGTGGAGTCACTGGGTGGTAGCTGTGGTTAAATGAGCAGATGGTTTGTAAAACTTGAAGAGTTACTGGGTGAAGATGTTTAGAACAGACAACAAACAGAACCAGAACCTCAGCTTAAATAAACGTAATAATTGGTGTATATACATATCAGGGGTCATGTTAACTTTATGTTTTCTGGATTTGACCAAATTATTAGAGTGGTGAAAGAAAAATATGAAGGCTGACGGTCATTTTTACAGATTAAAATGAATTGACTACGTGTTGCAAATGCGAAGATATTTCCAACTTAATCCTGAAACTGTTTGTTCAGACTCTTGTAGACTTCTGATCGGTTTAATTGGTGAACTGTTTCCTCACTTCAAAACTTGGGCTGAAGCAACGCGTATTTACAGTCTACAGTGCGGCAGCGCATAGATACAGAATCCAGACATACACCTGAATCCCCATGAGAAGTCATCTGTGCAAGGTAAAAATCCTAAACCTGATGACAAAAACTTCTGCAGCGATCATTTGTGTGTAAGAAATGCATTAAGGTTCCATGTAGAGCAGAAACTGCAGCAGGTGGATTCTAACTGCAACTGTTTAATCTCACCTTATTAAGTAGCTCTCTGTTCAGCTTGTTTAGATTGCATATTATTTAAAGTTAATAAAAGATAAATGCTATTGAACAGGAGTAGAGATAGACAATAGCCCCACCCACGGGGAATTAAAATAATGACGGGTACATATGTATGCGAGTCCTGATCGGGAGGTAACACCCGATTTCGATCGAGTCGGAAACTGCGTGATGGGGGCCGATTTCCAATCAAACGATCGGATCGGGGACATCCCTAGTTCTGATCAGGGACGCTGCTCACTGCAGAGAGAGTTGTGATGTACAGATATCTGAGCTGATTCCTTAAAGGGTCGGTGTTGGATGGAGATATAAGGGCTGAGAGGAGCAGGCCGACAGATAAAAGATCTGGTAAAAATTACCCTGAGGTTCTGATAGTGGAAACACACGTAATGTGTAAAGGAAGTGAGAGTATAACAGCTGTCAGAAACGGGACCAATAATGCAGCCGTCTAGGTATTCCCTGGAGAACTTCTTTTTCCCTCCGTGCTTTAAAAGAATACATGTATAATTGAATTGCAGGTGTGTTTACTGAGTGGTGTTGTGTTCTGTATTCTGTTGCTTTCTGTCCAGTGGAGGATTTGGGGGCTCTATTTGAGAAGCGGAACTACAAAGACAGGCCACGAACAGCGGGGGCCAAATCCACTTTGTCACTGCGGCTGGAACAGTGTCCACAACAGCTCAACAATCCCTTTAATGAATACTCTAAATTTGATGGCAAGGTAAGCTGATGGAGAGTCCAGGGTTGATTTAAGGGCATTGGTATGTGTTAGTGAAGGTCAGATGAGCCAGCCCCCCCTGCTGGTCAGAGCTGGTCCAACAGTCAGGTAGGTTATTTATTCAGACTGCTGAGAAAAACTGGCCAGCCACAGAAATGACTGGAATCAGTTCAATACATACGTTTCATGTATTTTATTTGTTGTATTAATGTATTTTTGTGTAGTATGTAATGGAGAACATAGAAGAGCCATGAATCTAATACTGCTTCTTAACAGTGGATCAAAGGGGAGAGGGGGTTCCAGCCCTTTTAAACTACATTTGAAGTTCTGAAGTTTTTTTTTGGACGTGTCTTAAGAACTTCCCATGAGCTCATCACCTGTGGGAGGGGCCATAGGTGTCGGGTGCAGCGCAAGATGGGCAGTGGCTGAAGGCACTTGGTGGTCCAATCCTCGGCTGCAGAAGCTGGCTCTTGGGACGTGGAACGTTACCTTTCTGGTGGGGAAGGAGCCGGAGCTGGTGTGCGAGGTTGAGAGGTTCCGACTGGACATCGTCGGCCTTGCCTCGACGCACGGCTCTGGCTCTGGAACCCGTCTCCTCGAGAGGGGTTGGACTCTCTTCCACACTGGAGTTGCTCCCGGTGAGAGGCGCCGAACTGGGGTGGGCATACTTGTTACCCTCCATCTCAGCGCCTATACGTTGATGTTTACCCGGTGAATGAGAGGGTAGAGGTGGGGGGGACGGGTTCGGACTATTGTTTGTGCTTATGCACCGAACCATAGCTCAGATTACCCCGCCTTCTACGAGTCCTTGGAGGGGGTGCTGGAGAGTGCTCCTTCTGGGGACTCCCTCATTCTGCTGGGGGACTTCAACGCTCACATGGGCAATGACAGTGAGACCTGGAGAGGCGTGGTTGGGCGGTATGGCCCCTCCGATCTGAACCCGAGTGGTGTTTTGTTGTTGGACTTCTGTGCTCGTCATGCATTGTCCATATCGAACACCATGTTCAACCATAAGGGTGTTCATGTGTGCACTTGGCACCAGGACATCCTAGGCCGCGGCTCGATGATCGACCTGGTTGTCGTTTCATCTGACCTGCGGCCGCATGTTTTGGACACTCGGGTGAAGAGAGGGGCGGAGCTATCCACCGACTCCTACCTGGTGGTGAGTCGGCTCCGGTGGTGGGGGAGGACGCCGGACAGACCTGGCAGGCCCAAACGCTTTTGTGAGGGTCTGCTGGGAACGTCTGGCGGAGTCTCCTGTCAGAAAGGATTTCAACTCTCACCTCCGGCAGAACTTCAAACACGTCCCAGGGGAGGCGGGGGACATTGAGTCCGAATGGGCCATGTTGGGCCATGTTCCGTGCCTCCATTGTCGAAGCGGCTGACCGTAGTTGTGGCCGTAAGGTAGTCGGTGCCTGTCGCGGCGGCAACCCTCGAACCCAATGGTGGACACCAGCGGTGAGGGAATCTGTCAAGCTGAAGAAGGAGTCCTATCGGGCCTTTTTGGCCTGTGGGACTCCGGAAGCAGCTGATAGGTACCGGCAGGCCAAGCGGAGAGCGGCATGGATGGTCGCTGAGGCAAAAACTCGGGGCGTGGGAGGAGTTTGGAGAGACCATGGAGAACGACTTCAGTATGGCTTCGAAGCGATTCTGGTCCACCATCCGGCGTTTCGGGGGGGGAAGCCGTCTGCCACCAAAACTGTTTACAGTGGGGGCAGTGTGATGCTGACCTCAACGCGGGACGTATTGGGTCGGTGGATGGAATACTTTGAAGACCTCCTCAATCCCACCGATACGCCTTCCTTCGACCGTGTCCCTCGGGGAGTCCTGTGGGGGGTACTCCGGGATTACGGGGTACCAGGCCCTTTGATACGGGCTGTTAGGTCCCTTTATGACCGGTGTCAGAATCTGGTTCGCATTGCCGGCAGTAAGTCGGACTCGTTTCCGGTGAGAGCTGGACTCTGCCAAGGTTACCCTTTGTCACCGGTCCTGTTCATAACATTTATGGACAGGATTTCTAGGCGCAGCCAAGACGTGGAGGGAATCCGTTTTGGTGACCTCAGCATCGGATCTCCGCTTTTAGAAGATGATGTGGTCTTGTTGGCTTCATCTGAACGTGATCTACAGCTCTCGTTGGAGCGGTTCGCAGCCGAGTGTGAAGCGGCTGGGATGAGGATCAGCACCTCCAAATCAGAGACCATGATCTTAAACCGGAAAAAGGTAGAGTGCCTTCTCCGGGTCGGGGATGAGGTCCTTCCTCAAGTCGGGGAGTTTAGGTATCTGGGGATCTTGTTCACGAATGAGGGAAAAATGGAGCGGGAGATCGATGGACAAATTGGTAAGGCGTCTGCAGTTATGCGGGCGCTGTACCTGTCTGTCGTGGTGAATAGAGAGCTGAGCTGAAAGGCAAAGCTCTCGATTTACCGGTCTATCTACGTTCCTACCCTCATCTATGGTCACGAACGCTGGGTGGTGACCGAAAGAACGAGATCGCGGATACAGGCGGCTGAAATGAGTTTCCTCCGTAGGGTTGCTGGGCTCTCCCTTAGAGATAGGGTGAGAAGCTCGGTCATCCGGAGGGGGTTCAGAGTAGAGCCGCTGCTCCTCCACATCGAGAGGAGCCAGCTGAGGTGGCTCTGGCATCTGGTCAGGATGCCTCCTGGACGCCTCCCTGGTGAGGTGTTCTGGGCACGTCCCACCAGGAGGAGACCCAGGGGAAGACCCAGGACCCGCTGGAGGATTATGTCTCCCAGCTGGCCTGGGAACGCCTCGGGATTCCTCCTGAGGAGCTGGCCCAAGTAGCCGGGGAGAGGGAAGTCTGGTCTCTTTGCTTAGGCTACTGCCCCCGTGACCCGACCCCGGATAAGCGGAAGATGATGGATGAATGGATGGACGTGTCTTATGAATTCATAGAGAATATAGTTTTTATTTTTTAGTACTTTTCAAAAATAAGTTCAGGCATATTTAATATGCATCAAATGTTGCTTGTCAATACCATAAGCCATAAACTTATGTTGGATGATGGTTGAGTGTTTTTTAAATGGCCTATGCTATGGAACTCACCATGCATGTCCAACGCTCCTCGAATGCACCACAGGTGTGCAGATACAGCATAGTGCTGCAGACAAGCGTCTGCCTTTTTTTCCTATGTAAAAGGGTGAAGATGAAGAACGATTTTTGTGTGTAGTTTATGAAACAATAAAACTTGTGTACATGCACTTTTTTTTCTTACTTTTGTAGTTAAATATCTGACAACTTTCTCAGTGTGTGTGAAAAGAACGGAGAACTGTTTAATTGGTCAGTAGATGTACTGTGATGAGTGTCTCCAACGCATTGGTGATGACTTCTGACAAGCGCTGGTCATGTGACTTCAAACAAATCAGGTGCAAGTCAAACAGAAATGTAATGGAGCATTCAGACCGCAGGCTTTGTCAGCATCAAGCAACGCTCATAAAGCAACTAGTTCGACGCATAAACACAGAACATACATTTTTAAGCTGAAGCTAATAATGATTTCTCTGCTGGACGTTTTAATCACTTGTGGATCGTGGTTGGCTAGGCAACGTCACTACAGTGAGACGCTCTGATTGGTTGCTGTGCTGCATCAACAGCTTTAAGACCGTCAAAAGTTCAACTAGCTGAACTTCTGTGTTGCTAGCGTTATGAGCTTCGAAGCTTGAAAAGTTGACGGAGCCAAAGCTCACAAAGCGCCGCAGAGACTGAGACGCTCCTCCAACGGCCTCAAACCGTAGACTTAACATGTAATCTAGACACTGATAACGCTGGCAAACTCTGCGGTCTGAATGCAGCATAAGAGTTCACCAGCATTCAAAGTCCTACTAAAAACAAGCTGTAAAGTGTCCTTATAAAACAAGATGGTTAGTTCTAGCTGGGCGGACATCATCTGAGCTACAGAAGTCCAAATAGTTAACTTCAAATAGATGTAAATGGACTGAACTTATAGAACACGTTTCTAGTTATACTGATTCCTCAGAGCGCTTTACACTGCAGTCTCATTCACAAACTCCCATCCATTCTCCCACTGATGCAGAGCTCAGTAGGCAACTAGGGGTTGAGTGCCTTGCCCAGGGGCACATTGATACCTGACATCCGTAAGCTAGAATTGAATCCACAACCCTCTGGTTGCATGATGTATTTATCACAATACTGACGCCTGTTTCCTTAACACCTAAATAATAATTAATAATTATTTGTAGAATTTTGTCCTCCCTGTGGGTTGTTCTTTATTATGTTTCTGTAAGTTTTGATTGGGGGAAAATGAAAGAAAAAAGATGTATGATGATGATGTATTGTACAGTAATTAACGATAACATTAAAAAAAGTGAATGATATGTATGTATTGTGTTTTAGATGTCAATGAAAATGAGGCTTCTGACAAAAGTTAGATTAGTTTTGTTTTCTGTCAACATGTCCTTAATAAAAGCTTTACTTCGTCTCTCCCTGAAGGGTCACATTGGTACCACAGCTACCAAGAAGATAGACGTCTACCTCTCCATGCAGATGGCTCAGGAGAAGGTGCATCCAATGACGGTGGTGACCATCGCCAACGCTCGAGTTCATGACCTCATTGGACTCATCTGCTGGCAGTACACAAGTGAGGGACGAGAACCCAAACTCAAGTGAGTGTGAACAGATGTCCTCTTCCTATCCAGATATGTTCTCCTGTCCAAGACACTAACCATAGGAGTTGTGCTGCGTTCTGCGCCTGTCTGCAGTGAGAATGTGGAGGCCTACTGCCTCCATATCGCTGAGGATGATGGTGAGGTGGACACTGACTTCCCACCACTCGATTCAAACGAGCCAATCCACAAGTTTGGCTTCAGCACGCTGGCATTGGTGGAGAAGTACTCTTCCCCTGGTTTGACTTCTAGACAGTCACTGTTTGTCAGAATGTAAGTATGAATATGTACGTCATCAGTAGGGCTGTGTAAAAACAGGAAAGAAATATCAATTTTGAGTCAGTTCTAATAAAAAGTACAAAAAATCTAATTTATTCACAAGTTCTAAAATCTGTTTAACATAGTTTGCACTTTTTTACAGCTAAAATAGGAATTAAAAACCCAGAAAGCTATTTTAAGTTATAGTTCTGAACGTTTTTCCTGTTAAACTGTTACTCAACCAGTGTTAAGTCATTGAATTAAAGGCATAGAATTAAAAACTAAGAGCTCAAAAAATAGTTTTTAATAGCATTGAGCCACATCTGTATCGAACTGGATCAGATCGTGATAATCGATTTTAACTCCTGAGAATTGGAATTGAATCTGTTCTTGACATTTGATTTGATGCCCAGCCCTAATCATCAGTATCATATAACATTTATGTGTTTTGGATTGAAACGGTGAAATCAAATACCATTCACTCTTTGTTGTGAATTTCTTGCTTTGAATCTTTTTCTGTACCTGTATAATTAGCAAGAGCTGTCCATCTGTTTCCTTTTAGAAATGCTGCTCATGGCTTCTCTTTAATTCCTGTGGATAGCCTGAAGGTAACCATGAAGGAGATTCTTCAGAAAGCACTGAAGAAAAGAAAAGGTTCACAGAAAGGATCAGGTGAAGCCATTTTTTACATGTAGGCAGGAGCCCTAGTTTAAGCTGAGTAGCCTTCATGAATCTGTTCTCACAGGACTACAGCAGGCGTGGAATGGGACTAGTTGTCAATCTCCACTGTTACATGTAACAGTTCTTGGACTTTTTTCATTATTAAGAGTCAAATTAATTTATTCAATCTGGCTGTTGTCCATCATTAAAAAACATGTTTGTATTCCAGAGGAGTGCTCCGTCTCTGAAGCAGAATTCATCTGATCTTGTTAATGCTGGGAAATAATCAACCTCCAATGATTTACTTTAGTTCTGCTAAAGGGCATTAATTATTAAAGGTGCAATATGTGAGATCTTAGTGAATTAATCACACAACAGTCTAATGTCCCACCCATGTTGGAAGGATGGTTGCATTGAAACAGATTTTGACCCCAGCCGGCTGGGCGGTTGGAAGTATTTCTTTTAAAAACACTTTACTAATTGTTTACATTATTTGTCCCGCCTCCATACTTCCTGGTTCCAGAGCCAATCACATGTGAGCCCACAAGGTTGCCATGTCTTCAACACAAGCAGTGCACCGAATAAAACCCCAGCAAGCTGCCCTTTGTAATCTGACACGGACTGGGCTAAAGGCTAACGTTGGGCTAACAATGCTAGCAGTAAAATACTCTGCTCTAAATATCTCAAGCTACCTTTTCAATCACCATCAGCTGGATATTACTGTGAAATGTATTTATCCACTTATAAACTCACTGTGTCTAACTTGTCATGGTGTATTTTCTGGCCAATCGGTAAACTCTGAGGGGAGGGGGTGAGTGACTGAGACCAAACTTTGTTTTTCCTTGACTGCAGTACTGCAGTTTGACCACAACATGTCAGTATTACATATTGTACCTTTTAAACAGCTTTAGGTTATTACATTTTTACTCTGAGCTTAGCTGGTATGACATTTTATGAAATGGATAAAATGATTTGTCATGCTGTTGGGATCAGCATAGTTCTTTAAAATGCACTCTATTTTTACATATTCATACAGAAACTTTTATACCATATCCAAAGCGATCCCAGACTAAACGGATTCTGATCCGTTTTAATCACAGTCTGGTCTTAAGTATCGAGGTGTGTTGTAGAACATGATCCAGGTAGCAGGAGCCCTCCTCCCCCTGGTGGATGGGACCCCTTAAAGCTAGGTAGTTTAGAAGGTTCAGGGAAAAAGATGTGCTGGAACCCATGGTTGAAACATTTCTGTCACTTCCACAAGATGCATCCAAATAAAGGTTTCTGCACTGAGAATGTTGTTCTATGATGAAGCAAGGATGCACCCAAAAGATTTACAGAGTTGTCACTTGGCCCTAGTGTTTGCAAAAGAAAAAAACTCCAGTGACCACACCCATTTGTTAGTCAGTGTTTTTAGGTAATACTTTGTCATAGCAAAGTTAGGAATCTGAAAGGGTCCCAAATGTCTTGGTTGCCTTTATCAGTTCCTGGTACTGGAACCAAGGGGCCAAACCCAACTCCTGACAAACCACCCCACACACCATGATCCCCCACTTGACCCAACACTGTAAGGCTAGTGCTGTTCTCCTCATAACCTCCAAACCCAGACTCCTCTGCTGAACAGGCAGACCTGGTTAGTCACTCCAGTGAACACCTCTCCATTGCTAACTGAAGGTTAACACCTGGTTCTGCTGCCCAGAGGTGAATGGGAATGAAACTGACTTCATGACTGTCCAGCAGGGCCCATGTATCGTCTGGAGAAGCAGATGGAGCCAAATGTCGCGGTAGACCTGGATTCTACTCTGGAAAGCCAAAACACGCTGGAGTTCTGCCTGGTCAGAGAAAACAGTGAGTGAATCCACCATGAAGGTTGAGATGTTTGGTCTGCTGCAAGCTTTACTTCAGTGACTGTTGTGTTCATTAGTGATGGCAGTGGCCTCATTAGTGGACACTGCCTGTCCACCACATGCTCCATTGTTAGCTCCAGGCTAAACTTTAACACACGCCCACCTCTACACACATACACAAACGCTAGCTCCTTTCTTTCCCTCGTCATACATGCTAAAACTGTGATTAAGCTCTCTTCTGATGTTTATCATTATTCTGTTGTTGTTTATCAGCAATACTCATTCCTTAGCTGATTGGCTAGTTGCCTTATTTTCTTTGATTGACTTAGTATTTTAGTTTGTATGTTGGTTGTGTAGATCAAGAATTTACTGACTGAATACTTTGGCTTTGAGGTTATTCTATTTTATTAATAAATTCTCATACTTCAGAGAGTAGTTTTTGCTAATGTATGCGTGTAATTCTGGTTCTGTAATTCAGCTAACCTCTACCAGTGGTGTTTAAATCAGTCCTGCATGTTTTAGTTCTTTCCCTGGCTCAACACACCTGAAGCAAATGATGGTTCATTAACCCCATTAAAATCTGTGTTCTTATGTCTCTGGGATTGTTGACATATGGCAGCTTGGAAATCAGGATCTAGTCCAAACCCGGTGTCTCTATAGTTTATTGTACTTGTGTTACAGGCTCCAGAGGTGAGGAGAGCTCAGAGGAAGACCCTACCATTGACATTACCACAGTCCAAGACATGCTGAGCAGTCACCACTACAAGTCCTTCAAGATCAGCTTGATCCATAAGCTGCGTTTCACCACAGATGTCCAGCTAGGTACATGCTGCTCCCCAGAGGGAGGATTTTGGGATGGATTTATAGATCATAAAAAGTTCTGTTTTGAGTCCTTCAATAAACACGAAATAAATTAGGATTTATTCAGGCTTTGACATGCTGACTACCAGTCGGGGTTGATGGAGGAAAAACGTGGCTTTATGGTAGTCTGTGGCAAAAATGGTTTAATTTGTTAATACTGTGATAGTTATTAATTAGACACATTAATAATTAATGCTAGGCCTGTGACCATCCCAGTGAGTCAGTTGCAGAGTGTTTTTAACAATGCTAATGTTTTTTTAATGCTTACTATATGAAAATGGTATTATAATAAAGTGGGGGGGTGCACTGTGATGATGACCAGGACACAAACACACACCTCCACCTGGCAGATAAGGGGACATCACAGCAGGTACTGAAAAGCTGGTATGATTGAAGAAAAACACTAGTGCCAATAGTGAAGGTTGTTTTTCTTCAGAGTTAGTGCACAGAGAGGCATGAAAAAAAATTATTGAAATTAATGTTGGATACATTAAAGCAGAAACCTGAACGGTTCTTAAATGAAGCCAATATGGCTGTCTCCTCACAGGGCTGTGCGTAATTGATGATTACATTTTAAACAGTGGTTACCTCGGTACAAATGTAAAGCCACTTTATACATAACTAGGATTATACATTCAGTCAGCGTTGAGGAAAAGTCTAGTTTATTCTGTGGTTTCCTTACATTTTTAGAGGATTCTATGAGCTGAACTCCTATTAAAAGACTTTCCAGCTCAAGCATAGTTTCTTTCTGTCAGTCATTGCTCCTTAAGGGGGAATGTTTTCACAAGCTGAAGAAAATAAACTCTGGTTGACACTGCAATGGGAGGCAGACCCGCCACAAAAACTCAGCACCCCCTTCTGTCCTGGTGGGGAATTGCATCACTAAAAAACCAACAAAGAATAAACCAAAAACTCTCCATTGATACGTCTGTGTGGGTGCAAACTTGCTGATGGAGAAGAATAAACTAGGCTCAAGAAAAAAACAGTCCAAATAAAATGCATGGGCCTAACAAAATATTGAGGGGGAAAACGGATAAATACTTCATTGAAAATGTATATTTTAATTTTATTTTAAATTTCAAGTTTATTAGAAGTAAACATTTTTACTTTTCTAGGTAGTCGCTTTAGTTACTGAGCTAAGCTCTGGTGGAGGACGATTATACAGTCTGTTCTGGGCCTGCCTAGATAACCTGTAACTTAATGTCCTAAAGGGGACTTTTTCACTTTTTTCATCTTTTTGTGTTGTTCTCTGATGGCTCTATAAACACTCCAAATATGAATAAAATCTGTACATCTATTTAATGTTTTTTACTCTTATAAATCTTTAGATTTTTATAAGCCATTTGAAAAAGTGCCTTGTTATGATGCCAGAATGAGTAGAAAATGCTTATAAATGCTCTCACCCTTTCCAATTATCCCATTCTCATGTGTGGATATATATATATATATGGAGGACTGAGCCTGCCAAAACTAAGCATTAACAAATGTAGAAATAAGTAAATAAATATTTGAGTGGAAATTAATCAAATAAGTGATTTTACACATTTACTCTGCAAATGTAGCTGGCTTGTAATCAAAAGGTTGTAGGTTCTGTTCCTGCTTCTGCTTGTCACATGTCATTGTGCCCCTGGGCAAGGCACTTAACCCCAAGTTGCCTACCAAGCTCTGTATTGGTAGATGAATGTGTGTGTGTGTTTTAGCGTGAGAATGGTTGAAGCGCTTTGAGTGGTCAACATGACCAGAAGTGCTGTATAAGTTCACTCCATTTACCATTTATTTACTTTTTTCCAATTGTATTAAATTGTGTATTTATTCACACTGCCACATCTATTTATTTTCAGTTTTGGCTGCATCAGTCCTCCATAGGAGCAAACCCACAGCTCAGTTACACGGGTGGGCGTGGTCTGTAACCCCTAATTTGCATAAAACAAATCTTTCTGAAAGAGATTGAAACTGACTGATCACTTTATATGGTTTTGAGCAGAGAACTTCATTAACCTGCATTGTACATCTTGATTAACTTGTTTTAAAAAGAGGCATTATATGTCCCCTTTAAAGGCCTGTCTGGAAAATGTTCTGTGAACGGCTCAGAAACGTATAAAGGGGCCAGGTGAGCCAACGCTTTAGAAATGATAAGCAGTATTTTAAAACCACTTCTGTAACAGACACCCAGTGGAGAGGTCATAGGTCAGCAGTGATGGGTTCAAACCTTTTGGTTTAAAGCTAGCTGCAGCATTCTTGACTCAGCTACTGCTCCTCTGGCCTCCTGCAGCAACATCAGATTTTATGTTGCAACAAACCGTACCTATCTAAGCTTGGTGATGCTTACCTTTTTATTTCATTAAAAGAACATTTAATGGGTCTACGTCAGCACTGAAGTATCACATGTACGTTAAAGTTGAACACCGTTATCCTTTTCTTTTACAGATTATTTTGTCCTCTTTTTCACCTTCCAAAACTGTCTTTACAGGCATTTCGGGAGAAAAAGTGGAAATCGACCCTGTCACCAATCAGAAGTTTTTGTTCCGCCAAAAGCCGATCTCTATTGACTCGGACCACCTTTGTGCCTGTGACCTTGTTGAGGAGAGAAGCCCCAGTGAGTGTTCTCATGAGGTTCTCTAAAGACTGCAGCAGTCTGCTCATCCTCCTATGTTCATGGTTTCACCTGTTCAGATTCACTCACACATCCAACTGGAAATCGTTGTTTCGACATGAAAGGGAAGTAACAAAGCTGTGTGATTGAGTCCTAGTGGTTGTAAAAAGTCACCATCACATTCATTTATCCTCACCAAACATTATTGGCTGATAGGTTTGTAGCATGCAGCAGAGCACCGATCTCCCTGTTTGTTCATTAATTTAAAGCCCTTAAAATAGCTTGACTGAAAAGTTCCACTAATCACCATAACCTGCAAGTTTCAGGTTTCCCATCAATTCACTGAACTTTCTACATGAGAGTAAATGGTGATTAAAACCACTGTTCAAAAATAAAGAACACTAAAATAACAACCCAGATCTGAATAAATGAAATATTCTTATTAAATACTTTTTTGTTTATATAGTTGATTTCCATTGAGGACTTTTGTTGTCAGCACATTTAAAGTGATCAACCCATGGAGGTCTGGGTTTGGAACCCAGGACCAACCGCACCAGGGTCTGAGGATCTCTGGGTATTTGATGGCAGTCAGTCTGCCTCTGGCAGCACATGGAGGGCTGGGTTTCCCCCCACACCATTACTGCCACACTGGTCATACTGGAGGATGTAGCAGGCAGCAGAGTGGACCGATAAGAGGCCTGTTGGAGTTCATTCTGCATGGCTCTGGCTGTTCGCCTCCTGTTCCTCCCTGCACAGAGGTGGAGGTAGCAGTCCTGCTTCTGGGTTGTTGCCCACCTACGGCCTCCTGGTAGCACCTTCATGCTATGGACACTACACTGACAGACACAGCTAACTTTTTTGCCACAGCTCATGCTGATGTTCCATCCTGGATGAGCTACATTACCTGAGCAACTATTTTGGGTTGTAGACTGTCTAATGCTACCACTAAAGTGAAAACACCAAAACATCAGGCAGAAAGTGAGAAGTGGCTTGTGGTCGCCACTTAGAGAACCACTCCTTTATGGGGGGGACTGATTGTCAGTCAGTGTTGCTTCCTAAGTGGACAGTTTGATTTTATAGAAGTCTGATTGACTTGGAGTTACATTGTGTTGCTTTAGTATTCCCTTTATTTTGTGGAGCAATGTATATTATCAGTCTTAACAAAAAAATGCCTTTTAGAGAGAAAGAGGTCTGTTAGAAAAGCATCAGACTCCCTGATGTACATTTATAGTACATTAATTTACCATTTGTTGATTTTAATCTCACTGAATTTATGACTGAACAGAAAAACCATACAGTACAACATGTTTTTGTTCATGGTTTCATATGTTGTATGCAGTAGTACAGTAAAGCACAGTATGAGTTTGAGAGCAACAGCCAGCTCTGGCTACTGGACTACAATAAATCTGGCACAGATACTTGCTTTGCTTATGTTCTCATGTTTTCTAAGGCAGATTTATCATATAGTTGTGTTATTAATGTAAATGGAACCACTCAATCATAAAGAGATGATAAAAAAAAAACATTCTGGTTTTGATGTTTACTTCTGAAGTTCTATTAATGTGTGACCTATGATTTGTGCCGTCTGTCTTTAATGTCGTGTTAAGCCTGCCTTCCTGTTGTTCTGCAGGTCATGCCATCTTTAAGATCACGTATCACAACAACCATGACTACAAGGCTCTCTACTTTGAGTCTGATGCTGCTACTGTCAATGAAATCGTGCTCAAGGTGAGTTCCTCCTCTGAACTAATTTGGCTATACATTCAAACCTTCTATGTTATTAATAATATAAAAGACACATTAATTGACTTATTCACATGACCTCTTAGTTTATTCTGAGTTGGAGACCAGTTCTAACCTTCAAACCTTTTAGTCAGAAGGTCGGACTTTGTCCTGACTCCCAGCTCTGAGAGTATATCAGTTACTTACTGTAGTGTTTGAAAATATTTCTTATAACAATCATTTCAATGATAACCAACAGCTTGTAGTTTAGTTTTGTAGTTCATTTCAGTTAATATCTTCACACAAACATGATTAATTCAAATCTAGAAGCAATGACTCACAAGGGCTTTGGCTGAAGTCAAATGCTTATCTACAGCAGAACACTGTTATTAGTTACAACTTGAAGCACCAAGCATACAGCACTTTTTAAGGTCATCACGATGAGAACAAACTAATTAGTAGTTTAATTAGACCAGGTTCTCTTCTCCGCTTTCAGCTGTCAACGGGCGAGAGGCGGGGTACACCCTGGACGGGTCACCAGTCCATCACAGGGCCACATAGAGACAGACAGGACAAACAACCATGCACGCACACACACCTAAGGACAATTTAGAGTGATCAATTAACCTGACAGTCATGTTTTTGGACTGTGGGAGTACCCGGAGAGAACCCACGCATGCACGGGGAGAACATGCAAACTCCATGCAGATACGAACCCACAACCTTCTAGCTGCAAGGCAACAGTGCTAACCACTGCTCCACCGTGCAGCCCTTAATTACTATCAATTATTTACAAGGTACATTCAAGGTAGTCAGATACACATTTCATCAAAAGATTTAGGTTGAATCAATCAGTAATCAGTTATATAAAAAAAGCAGAGAAACAAAGAATGTAGAATCAAATAAACAGTTTACAGAGAAGCTCAAATGTGTCCCCTTATGCTTTAATCACTAGAGTTCTTCTACATTTTTCCATTGTTTTCTGATTTTATTTATTTATGTAGTTAATTTTGTACTGCAAAGAAACTTTGTGTATGAATTAGTGGCACTGAGAAACATTAAAATGTTTCCTGGACAGTATTAATTTAGCTCATTTCTAAGTCTAGCTAGAATGTAAGGACTTTAACATTTTGGCATGCAAAATATTAGGTATGCAACGATTTTTCAAACCAATTTTTTCAAACTCGTACTTGGATCAGAGTACGTGCCGATATCCTGTACCAATAGCGATCCTTTTACTACACAAAGAAATCCAATAAATTGGAAGGCAGGTTTTGATAATTGTTGCTCGTTACAACAAACGATGGTGAATTAGATCTAAAATAAAATATTAATAAATATGACCCTAAAAGTGGAAAAATAAAGATTTTCTGTGAAATCATTGCAGACTTTCCACATTTGAAGTATCAGTTTCTGGTTGTATCTGTTAATGAGTACAGTAGAACGGTTTGGGCCCTGGTACCTGATATCAGCATCAGTGCATCCTTATTAAATATGTCTTCCTATTTCTAGGTGAACTACATCCTGGAGTCCCGGGCCAGCACCTCCCGGGCCGATTACTTTGCCCAAAAGCAGCGCAAACTTAGCCGCCGGACAAGCTTTAGTTTCCAGAAGGAGAAGAAGTCTGGTAAATAGGTGATGAGTGCTGGAACGGCTCTGTCTGTGAGAATCTGCTGTTCTGTCCGCACAAACAGAACCTTGGAGGTATTTCAGGACAAATTACAGAAGGGAACCAAGAATTGTGCTTCAGCTGGTCCAGGCTGGCAGCTTCTGGAAGTCTGTGAAGCAGCAGATTTCCTAACTTCCACGTTGATGTTGGGACAGGCTGGGACAGGCCTCTGGATGAGAGCTCTGCTCCCCAGAATGGAGCCGAACCACTTCAACAGGTTCAGCACCAGAACCCAACAAACTTGTTAAAGCTTAACATCTTTTGTTAGCAGATTAGAATCTTCACCATTTTTAGGTATTGTATATAGGAATTTTATAATCAGAAATGAAATGATAATGCAACGCTCTGTTTGCCCAGTTTGGCTTTTTTACGCCTCTGCCTTGGTTCATCCATTCTGCAGCCGATGGACTCCTCCCATAAAAGTAGCACTGTCTGGACCAACATCACCTGTTAGTTTTCCACTGTACTGTCATCAGATTCTGATTTTTAAATTTGATGGATCCTTTCACTCAGCAAAAACCTCAACACCTCAACCTCTGCTTTCAAGCAATCAGAAACGGTACATTAAATTTCCTAGCCGAATGTCTGATTCTGCTGGCAAAATGTTCAGCAGATCAAAGTTGCAGCGCTTGTTTTTCTTTTAAAGCATGCAGAAAACGGCTAAAAACATTTAGCTTTGTGACGTCTGCTTTGTTTCTGGCAACATCACATGAATAAAATTTCTGTAAGATTGTTAAATCACAGTGATCCATATTGACATAAATGAAAATTGTGCTTCATAGTTTAATACTTGATCCTCTCAAACATGATTTTCTCTTGGAATGTGTCATTATTCTGTAATCAATCTATCATTCACACACTCAGGCAGGCAGGCTACAGCGTTGTAGCCACAGCAGCCAGGCTGTTGTACACTGGCGCCCCCTACTGACCACCACCAGTAGGCAAGGTAGGTGAAGTGTCTGTCCCAAGGAAACGACATGTACATGGTGAAAGCAGGAATCGAACCCACAACATCCAGGTCAAAGGCTAACAACTCTAGCACTGAACTAGATTAAATCAGGCTTAATAAACCACAAAGTGGAGATTTGTGCACTTTGTGAACCATTTTCAAAAACGATCACTTGGGTTAAACGGCGCCTCGTTGTGGAGGGGACACCTATTGGACAAATGTGTGCTCAGTCAGTGGACCACTACAAAACCAGGAGCTCCAAACCAGAAGGAAGTGATGCACCTGGTTTTACCAATTGTCGGCTGTGCATAACTTGTATTAAAATATCGTAATAACACTTGTCAGAAGCGTGCAGTCATCTGGTATCCTTGCTAGCTACCAAGACAAAAAATGAAAGTAGATTTGTTGGCATGCTACCTCTGAAACAGAAATTACAACCGAAACATTTAGGACGTCAACATCATTCAAGGACTTTAACAGGTTATTATAGATTTAAAAGGGATTGTTTGAAAGATTATACAGTTATTGAAAGTTATTTGTTCACGAACTGAACATCAGTGGTGAATGACCCTTTATAATTGAAAGGGGCTATATCATGCAAAATCAAGTTTTTGGAGTTCTTAACCACCTGGTAATCCAATTTTATAATTACCCCCCAACCCCCCACCAGAGTGGTTTTTGTTTTAATTCGCGCATGTTTTAGTAATCCTCCTTAATCCTGCTGTCAGAGCAGCTGCCCCTCCCTCTCCTAGAAAACGACTGAGTGTGAAAACAAGGAAGTGGTGGAGGTGTCTGAACCAGCCCAGCAGACAGAGCAGCCTACTTTTGGTAGATTTGCAAACACACCCTTTCCCTTCTCAAACCTCATAGCTGCTGTCGTTTTAGCAGCTGGAACGTTTTTTTATTTGGAATTTTACTTTCTCTGTGTAAACGCCTGTTTGGCTGCATGGATTACAGGATTTTATTCTACATTCCTAAAGAACAGAAGCTGGTCAAAGAACAAAGACGCCTGATAGACAGAGAAGTAAGTAGCTACATGCTAATCCTAATGTGTGTTAGCCATTTATCAAGCTGCTTATGTGATCTTATAACAGCATTGTGTGGTTAAATAATAAGCCATATTGGTATTGGGAGTGCGTATGCTCACGAATGCAGCTTGGACCCCCGGTCACAGCTTTAGGACCCCAAACAAACCCCCGGTTCGATTGTAAACAGCGTATGCGTGTGTTTTCGTTAATACGGAGCATATTAAAGCAACTTAAAGGCTGTTTTTGGCAGATTTTTCAAATATATTCATTGTGTTGTGATTGGCTGTGGAAACAGTAGTTACTGAGTTATACAGTGGAGAATGCAAAACGCACCAGTGTATGAATGATACCGACCCTTGTAATGAACCATATGGACCATACAGAGAAGAAGGATCCGAATGAACATTCGAGGTGGATAAACAAGGTAAGAAATGTGTGATGTTGATCTTTCGATAGTTCTGCAGATCTAGTTTTTATAGTTGGTCTAGATCTAACGGTTTTAGTTTTGGTAGCATAGTCATTAGCACAGAGGCTTAGCATAGCCTACTGCTGGAAGTCTATGTGAAGGATTAATGTTTAGAGCATCACAGCCTTATCCGGGCTCTTACTGCTGCGATCCCTGCGATAGGATGATACAGCACATCTAGACTCCATGAGCTCTGGGTTAAAAAGTAGCTGAGGCCACTTCTGCATGACAACATTCCCTTCTTGCCAGCCATCTAACAGCGTTTGTGGGTCCACGATTGTCATTCCATGTCAACAAGCCCGGTATAATCAACCTGGAATACGTCACTTTCCTCTTCTTTCATCAAAAACGATCAGTAGTTTCTGTACTGTAGCTGCACACGCTGGTGCAGATGGTTCTTACTCATGCTTAGCGGACACAGACAGCCCTCTTAAGGCAAATATGTTTTTAGTTTATCGACTTTCCACCGTTCAAAATCATCACTTTTGCAGCTTTCCCCATCTTATGTATGTTCGCTTATATAGCAGTTTAGGGTCAAAAACCCCAGAATACACTGGGCGCATCGCAAAATCCGGACTGGCTTATTGATCTGTTGCATCTGAGAATATTCAGTAAACAGGTGTAAACAACACCCACAGCTTTTTTACATACTGGGATGGAAAGATTTGCTTACTGGACTCAGCTATGTTGTTTTAGGCTCTGTCTATAGCCTGGTACATTTACCGGCTGAAATAAGTTTTATTGACTCCGGTTTTTTACAAAAAAATAAACAAAACAAACATCCAAGCCCTTAATGAAAGACATTTTCATTATGGTACTTGGTGCACTTCAAATTCACTGCCGGACTCAAAGCCGGAAACAAAGATGGCTGCGCCCGTAGTGAAGATGTATTTTCCTTGAATTTGTACTATGTTGGCCATTTCTGTGTCATTTTAAAGTCTCTTACATACTTGACTACATTTCCACTTTAATCTGATCACCAACTTAAACATTGCACGGCCTTGCTGTGTGTGCGATACAATGTACAGCTTTGTTTTTGATGCTGGTCTGCTGAAGATGCTACGTTGTTAACAACAATGACTAGCCTGCTGCTGCCCTCAAAGCGTCCATCTTCTTTCTGACTCAAAGTGTAACTAGAACGCTTTAAGTGGGGAATTACGTCATGTTGTTGTGTACAGCGACTCGGACGCCCAAGTATCTGAGACAAATGGATTGCAGCATAAGCTGGCTCTATGGTGGACAGGAAGGCCCTGCACAACCAGGAGAATCATCGGCTGCCTTCTGCGCCCCCTGGAGGTCGTGATATAGTGATGGGAACTATGGAGGACCAAAACTGACATAATTAAAAATAAAACCAGAAATACACAGTAACTCACCCCCCTACCAGAGTATAAACTCGCCCACATTTTCTTTTGAAAAACGGCTTAAAAGGAGGTGTTGCCTAGTGGATCAGGGAATAAGTGGGGGGATGAAGGGCTGGGCTGTGCTCTGGGCTGAACTGACATGTTTCAGGCAGCAGCACAGAGTCAAAGACGGTCAAAAAGATGGAGAGAGCCGTAGTAACATGAACTCCTTTGCCTGGAAATAATCTAGAGTTTGAGTTTTTTTCTCATCTTCCTTCTCCAGAGGGAACAGAGTACAGGGCAGGGAGATAGATGAGAGGTTCTGTGGAGGAGGGGAGCGGCGCCATATCGTTTCCAGCCGTTGTCTTGTTCCCTGCCCGGAGCAGATGCAGAGCCTGTAGTATGATAGCATAGAATAAGCCAAATATATATATATATATATATATATATATATATATATATATATATATTATAGATTAGCTCGAGTCATTTCATGACTCTGCCTCGACAGGTTCACCTGCGGCCACTGTACGTCATTGTCCGCCACAGAAAATGTGTTGCAGAGAAATGCCTAAGGTATAAAGTTTCCTAGCATGAGGAGAAATCATTCAGAAATTTGCCAAAAAAACACATCATCACAAGTATTGCATTAAAAATGAACTCTTAGCCCAGATTTTATTTTCCATTTACTGATATCATTTATTCCCTTTATGTCAGCAAGTAGGGGTAACCACCTGCATAACAGATTACCCAGGCTTCACGTTTCCAATAAGCAGCAATAATGACTCTGGTGCATGTTTGCATCATCGTGGTTTCTACATGTTGGTTAAAAACGGCTTCAGAAGAATTGGTTTGGGTATTCTGATCACGTTTCACAAACCCTTCAGACAGTAGATTCCACTTATTGGAGCCTCGGCTGTCTTGTCAGAGCTCCAGAACTCACAGAAGATGCTGAACTTCCCCCCTTGTTGCCCTACTTTACCCACTGCTTGATATTCTTCCAATGGCCTGGCCCATATGCAGCTTGGAATGAAGCCTATCCAGGGAAGAGTTATTCACAGACAAAGAAACTGGAGCTAAACTAGAAGTAGTTTAAGTAGCACCATCTGCATGTGTTAAAAATGTCAGACTTTTTATCTAGTAAGGTTTTAGTTCAATTTAAAATGATGCTGTATATGATGGATTAAACCATATTTTTACATTTACGATACAAAAGACAAACTTTATTTCTCGCTGGCAGATGACTGACCTTTTTAGGTGGGGAACATGTTTTCTCTATTTGTGCTCCAAAACTATGGAATGCATCATCATTGATTATTCACCAGATGACTTCGCTCTTCATTAAAAAACCCCCTCATAAAACCTATTTTTATTATCAAGCTTTTGATTCAGTATGAAACTGTTTCACTGCTTCTTGGGGTTTTTGGTATTATTTGATCTTATCTGGTTTCATTTTACTTTGACCAATTGTACGGCACCTTGATTTGACTGCTTGTCATGTGAAGGTGCTTTATAAATAAACTGATTTGATTTGAACCAACGAACTTGACACAGTTAGGCATCAGGAAATTGTACCTTTGGCATATTCCTGATTTCAATATGATTGAACACAATAGCAATAGTTTATTAGATGTGCATCCTTCTCATCCACAGATGTGATGATATTTTAATCAGATGTGTTTTAACCAATTGGAAGGCAATGAAACAATGGTTTTATCTTAAAGACACAGTAACCTGTTTACATTTTATATCGGCAATAAAATTCTCTTACATTTAGCAAATACATTTGTTAAAGCCAGTTGACCAAACCTGAAAAAATTGGTCTAATTAACTGACAGTGATTTTAAGAAAAGGTTAAGAATTTTTATATACAGTGGTTTTATTTATGCTGTAAAAAGTGCAAGTCCTTGAATAAGGATCAAAAAGAATAACTATGCCATAACCAGTAGGTGGTGTCCATCCACGTTTATTTATAAAGCTTAGTCAAAATATGTTAATTGAAATTAATGGTTTTAATAAATCCTTGGCATTCTGAGGGTTATTTTTAATGGTCTTCTTTAAAATCACAGGGTTGAGTAGTTTTACAGGCTAGTTTCACTTGCATCCATATCCATGCTGAAATATATGTAGAGGTTTGAAGGAACATCTGCTGTCACCAAGAACCTCCACAGGAAAAAGGCCTGAGTAATTTAAGTCTGAATCCACCTGCTCAGTAGGTGTACCTGTGGTACAGGTAACAGAACAACATTCGGTGTTTGGATTGGATTTAAATCACAGGTCCTCAACGGGAAAAATTGCGCTCTCCTAATTTCCCTGTTTCATCCTGACCGTCAGGCCGGAACAAACATCCCTTGAGAACAGAGAGAAGGCAGTTCCTGTTCCATTTATTGGACATGGTTTATAAATAGACACACATATATGTTGAAAGTATAAAAAATACAAGATTACAGGATCTTCTAAACATTTTAGTGAGGTCTCGTATTGTCTGTGTATAACATGGTAAATAAAAATAAAGAAAACAAATCTTACACAGCATTGTATTCACTTTCACAAGCCCATTCATCAAGCATGTTGCAGTGACTAACATGTTCAAACAAGATTAGACAGAAGAAATCAAATCACATGCAGTCGGCCAACATTTCAGGGATTTTCTACATCAACTTCAATAAAAATGTAAGCCTCAAGTTTCATTTGACTTTGTGTTAGAGATTCTGAGGAAGGTTAAGAGGGAAATGTCGCTAAAGGGCAACAAATTGATCCACCTTTATGTGTGATTAATAAGAAATGTACATATTTGTGATATACTGAGACTTTTTACGTATCAAATGGTGTCAGCTGAACCATCTTTAGATAAAAGCAATATTAGCATTCAAACATACAATAAATTCACTCATTTTTTTCCAGTTCACCTCTTAAGATTTAAATGTGTATCATCAGGACAGGTTAGATTTAGGATGCTACAAATACATGGACAACAAATCTAGTAAACCTTAAAAAAAGAATGAGGCAACATGGCTAAGTGGTATTGTTAAACGCTCTACATTTTTTGCACCTAATAAACAAGGTAAGGACTCTGATCTGCTAAAATCAAAGGACATCATACATATAATAAGCTAGTTCAGCACAAATACACAGCTAACTTATTCTGTTCCTATGTTAGAAGCCTAGCATACAGCTACTGTGCCAAACCCTGGCTCACTTTGTTCAAGGGACAGGAACCCCTATAGACTCATTCGTGAAAATATCTAAAAACACAACTCAACGTTTTGTGGTTTTTTTAAGAAGTTGCATTATATGTTGGTATTTGACAGAGTAGAGTTTTTGTGTTAGATAACTTTCACTATTCACAGTGTTTAAACTGAAGAGCACAGGCCAACACCTCTAGTGGGGCTTGTAACTGGCACCATTTTAACATCCATTCTGAAGGTTTTCAAGATCAGTACTGCTCTGCTAATCTGCAGAGCAGGAAAAAACCTGAAAAATAAATTATATGCTGATATGAACTTCTCTAAGTAAGCCTTTGGACTGAAGAGTCCATTCATTTTCTATAGAGTATATATTTTATTAATATAAATGTTTGTGCCCTTTCTGGATATTTTAGCAGCACAAGTTTCTTTATCAGTCATTATTTATCTTTACATCTGCATCAAACGCTTTACTTTGTACACCAGTCTCTAATGTTTCTTCATAGATATATTAGATAATGATACACATTTATCATACATTATATAGCAGATGTCACACCTGCAGGAATGTGGTACTTGATTGATGAAATAACCTTGCATAGGGAATATCTGCGCTGCTAAGAAAATAATGCTTCTTATTTCCAGCATGTCTTACCATTAAAGTTAGATATGAAAATATCTATGTTGTACTCACAGATGTAGACAGTCGTGTAAAAAGGATCAGGATAAAATAACAACCACTATTTACTGATCTGTGATGATAAAAAAACGACATGAGTTTAGTGATCCCAACCAATGGGAATTTCTCATAACAATATACAACAAGGAAAATGACTAGTGAAAAACTTAAAGCATTTTCTGTAGAATTAAAATAAATACCTAATATATTGTACTTCTACACATGATGTAAAATATATTAAGTAATACTGATCAAGCAGCCAGGTGTGTATGTAATTTTAATAACAAAATTCTACAGTTGCACTATACACAACTGCTTCCAGTTGGACCAACAGAAATATGTGCAAGAATTGTTATGTATTTTTATCCTCATGTATTTTTAACGAAACGTGTCCTTAGATGATGTCATCAAGCAGATGAGGAGCGCCGACCCAGTCCAACGTTCTGGGCTCGGAGGCAGCCATGATCATGCACATAAACTGTTTACCAGTCCTCTTATCAATTGGATAAATAGTCGTGGGTGTGAACCTTCTGTTGCTCTCCACAAATTCACAGAGCTGCTGATACACGTTGGGGTATTCGTGGCGTAGAAAAACTCCTCTTATTCTCAGCTCTCGTTGTATATTGATAAAACAGATTTCTCTTGCCTTCCGACCTTCCTCTCCTTCCATGTCAATATCTGCTGTTCCAGGGGGGGGCGTGAGGATCAGCGTTTCCATGTCACTCTCTTTCTTGTGAACCTTTCTCTCGGGACTAAAGGAAGCCAACGCAACTTTTGCATATTTTCTAACTGTAGGAGCTTGATTCCTTGGCGATGGCCCATCGGGCAGGTGGTCACCCACAGCAATGGATACATTCAAGATGAAACATTCGTTTGGGTCATACTCCTTACCAGCTTCCTGCAGCTCATTAGAGTACTCACCCAGGTTGTCCTTGAAGCTTTCTAGCTCCCGAAGAGAAAGGTATGTAGGAGACATTGGTAAACTATTCAGACCATACTGCAGGAAGCTACTGGATGAAGAAGGGTTTGGAAAACCAAGGAAGAGAACTCCCCTACCTCGAGAAAGGTAGCCAACCTTGGCAATACGGGAGAAGGCTTTGTGCACTTCAACAGTCTCCCTGCAGTGCTTTATAATATGGCGGCATGTACTTCCTATTCTTCCGTACAAGCAGCTTTCTTTATGTATGTCCCAGTCCTCTCTGCGGCAGTTTCGAGAGCAGTAGTAGGTGTAACAGCTGTGGCAGGATTTAAAATAAAGACAAGCATTGAACAGGGTCTCTGTTCTCCGGCACTTGTTGTTAGAGCACATCATTGTATCGTCCTCATCTGGACTCTGATCTGGTGAGATTTCCTCTGTGGCTTTCATTGCATCACCCACTCCATCCATCTCACGGAAAACATCTGGATTCATTTTGATTGAAGTTGGCTGCTTGTCCAGAGGCGGTGGTTCCTCTTTGTCTGGCTTTGAGCATTTTCTGGAAAGAGATACTGCTTCTTCCTCATCAATCAGCTTCTTTAATTGGTCCAAAATCTCCTCACTTGTTCGTCTACTGGGTGGCTTGTAGTCAGTCACAAGATCTGCCAGGAGCTCATCAAGCTGCTCGAGGCTTTGCTGAAGTGAGGCATTATCATGTGTCTTTTCTTTGGTTGCACTTTCAAAATCGTATGATTCTAGACCCTCAGCGTTTCTGGAATCAAGAATATCCCAACTTGCAGAACGTCCTTCAGCCTTGCTAAGAGTTCCTGGCCTAATGTCATTATCGGTGATTGTTATCTCGGGAGTGACAAACCAAAGTTTACTTGTGGGACTTTTTGATGTTTCTGTCGGGCTTTTGTCAATAAGTGAGTTATCGGACACTGATAAGGCTGCATAACGTCTTGGTGAACTAGAAAGATTGACTACCACTGGTTTTGGTTTGTCACCTGTGGCCATGGAAGGCTTCCTGGAGTCCAGAAGATCATCATAGCTCTGACCTCTCTGTACAGGAAGAGGCTGTTCTCTTTCTACACGTGAGTTAAGAATATTGTCCCATGACCGTGAGTAAGATTTAGAATCCGTACCTATTTTTTGAGGTTCTACACATGGGTTGGTATACCATGGAGTGAGTACAGGCTCTTGTCGGACTCTGGTTGGAGTGATCTGGGACACATAAGAGGCTGGATTGGTAGAATAACCAGATGCATCAGAGCCATACCAGTCATCGGTTTGTGGTTGTATGACTCTTGCATGTCTTCGACCTTCAGTGTAGTATGCCCTTGCTGGGACATGGTGCTCTGGAGGCACTGCGTACATGTCACTGGAATAATAAAATCTTGGTGGGGCTGTCTGAATTTGATAAGTTCTTGGATCATCACCATACAATATACTTGTGGGGGGTGTACTTATGATGTACGGCCCTGGTTCATTTGCTGCATATGGTTTTGGATACCCAGTCTGGACAGAGTATGAGTGGGGCTCCATTTCAGAGTAATAAGGTCTAGTCGCTACAGCATGCACTATTCGCGTCCTTGGATCCTGTACATATTGTACTTTAGAGGCGTATGCTTTACCTGGTGTGTAACGCTCATCGTGAAAGAAAGGCGCTGGTTTTGGAGCAGAAGCAGTGACATATCTAGCTGCATCATCTGCATAAAAGAATTTGGTTGGCACATTAGGACTGGAGTGAGCTCTGTGTTCTCTACCATAATAATCACCCGAAGAGGGCATTCTTTGTAAAGGAAGCTCCATGTGTTGTAGGTAAGTATTTGGCATGCTTCGAGAATATTGATAAGCTTGCCTACTTTCTGCACCCATTGAGTCAGTGGGAGTTGGAGTTCTGGAGTAGGAGAAATGTCGTGGCACCGTCAGACTCCTTCCAGCGCTGTGGTGCCTCTGCCAGGGTATGTCCATTGCAGGTGTTGTCTGTTTACGACCTGAATGATGCAGTGCAGCATCATCAGGCTTAATATCCACTCGACACCTAACATGGGGGCTAGCTGCTGATTTATCTAAGCTTCCGTCCTCAAATTTTTCAGAAGCATAGTGCGGTGAGTACCTACTGCTGTCACCAATTTGCGGCTGCAACTTAATGGGATGTACTTCGTGCATGTGAGTCCTTGTTGCGGTATAAGATGGCTCTCTACGTGGTGATGCTTCAGCCCTCCAGCGAGAGTCTCTTGGAGCTCTTTGGGAATCTCTTCCTTTCCTTCCTGACGACGAGGGTCCTTCAAAAGACACAGGAGTGAGGCCGGTCTGAACCCGAGAGGCACTTTTTGACCTGGTCCTTCTTTTATTTTCAGGGACACCTACGTCACTCGCCCTCTCTGTAGCCACTGATTGAGGAGGTAATCTATGACTGAAGATGTCTGGAGCAGAAAAACGGTATCTCTGTTGGCGGCCAAGGGCATTCCAGGTAACATCTTGGTTGGCTGCATGCCTGTCAGCTTTTCTGTATGGGGACTCCATTGAGTGCTTGTGTGATTTTGGGTGCTCCAATGACTTATAGTCAAAGACCCGACAGTGCCTCTTACTAACTTTTCTCTTACTGTCCTCCAGTGCTGGGCAATTTATAAAATCACATTGTTCAGAGGGTTGCAAGGACTTGTATTGGGAAGATATAGGAATCACTTTTATATCTTGATGCACAGTTGATACCAGTATATCAGGTGGGTCTGTGCGTGTCATCTTAAAGGGATTCCTTTAGTTTTCTCCATGAAGTTTCCTCAATCTTGTGGTTACCTAAGGAAGAAAGTAAAAGACAGTCATAATTCTACTTACTGGTCACAATACATGAAAGACGTATATAAAGTCATTTAAAAGGCACTGTATATAATCAGGCCATTTGGAAGTTACCAGAAATTTCTCACCAGAAACAGTGAGGACTATACATCAAATCAAATCATTTTCTGCAGCAAAGTAAATGTGATTTACCAGTCATGTATGGGCAGTGCATCATTACTCATCCACAAGATCCCATATATCCAACAAACTTAAACTCTATTTAACTCATCTAAACTTTAAAGATCAAGCGGAAACTTTCATTAATCATTTCCCTTCACCAGCCAAGTAGCTGCACTCAAAATGAAAATCTACTAGTTTTCAGGACTCTAAACACAGGGCTGCGAGGACTTAAGATAATTTCCCCAAATTAGAAATTTCCCAATGAACTCTATATCTTATTTTATTGCATTGCCCTGTGTGCATAAATGTTCTTTTATAGATGCATTTGCACTATTGGTAATTTCACCAGACTTTCCTCATCTGGGCCGGTGTGTCTCCATACAAAACTGGCCCTTCAAATGATTAGCTAAGACGTCCGCATATCACCCCCCCTTATGGCACTGAGCAGTGTCACTTATCAGCACCAAAAGGCACACACAGCATCAGAAAATAACAAGAGATCAACATGAAAGAAGGAAGGATGGTTGCTGTGTTTCTGTTTGCAATCTTGTAATAAACTGCTTCTCCAGTAACTCTTCTTTTTTTACAAAGCCGTCTTTTTCACAACGTCTGCTCATTTCCCTTCGAGTGACAACCAGTGAGCATGACTTAACCCATTTCCAAGTACCTACCCCCAGTCTGGTTCCGAAAATGGCCCTATTGGGCTGACCTAGTTTGGTTTACAAGAAAAGTCATTGCCTCCATGGGGGCTGGTGCCTATCTCCAGCTGTTAACGGGTGAGAGGTGGGGTACACCCTGGACAGGTCGCCAGTCCATCACAGGAACAAAAATCATCTCAATCCAATTATCCAAACATTCCAATCAGTTAAAAGTTTTCTATGTAAGGAATCCCAGCAGATTGTGCTGACTCATTGATGTGAGGTTGTACCCGGATCATACAGACTCCAACCACAGCAATTCCTCAGCAATCCCTCATACTGAGCAAGCATGTAGCGACAGTGGAGAGGAAAAACTACCCTTTAACAGGAAGAAACCTCAACGGAGCACAACAATCTGCTGGGATTCCTTCAATAGAAAACCTTTGATCTGATTGTAATGTATGTATGATTGAATTGAAATGCCTGTTCATGTAAAGTGCCATGAGATAACATCTGCTGTGAATTGGCTTCTGTATAATTTTTTTTTTAAATTGAATCATAGGTACACCTGAACTGTGAGAGGATGTAAAAAAAATCCGGAAATCACATTATATGACTTTTTGTTAAATAACTAATTTGTATAATGGTGCAGAAAAAAGGTATTTAATCAATAACAAAAGTTCACCCCAATATTTTCTAATATAACCCTGGTTAACAATCCCAGAGGTCAAAGGTCACCTGTAGGTCTCCAGCAGGTTTCCACTGTTGCTGGTATTTTGGCCCATTCCTCCATGTTTTGGGACTTTCTATGGGGTTGAGATCTGCAGACTGGCTCGGCCAATCAGGGACCTTGAAATGCTTCTTAGGAAGCCACTCCTCCTTGATTACCATGACGATGTGTTTGGGATTATTGTCATGCTGAAAGACCCAGCCATCTATCATCTTCAACGCTCTCACTGATGCCACCATACATGGCCCCATTCATTCTTCCTGGTCCCGCAGCATGATGTTTTCACCCCCATGCTTCGCAAAGGAAAGGCCCAACCAGGGACAGGAGTTGAAAATTAGCTCTTGCTATAAATTCTGATTGCATGACATTATTAATGCAACAGTTGCAATGTCCCAGTCAAATAAATAAAATCCACAGTATATATGCTGTTCCCTGGATGCAACTCAGCATTCTCCTCCATCCAAACCTAGCAGTGGTGTTTATACCAAAGAGTTCTAGTTTGGTCTCATCCATACCTGTCAACTGATACGGTTTGCCCGTATTTAATACGTTTTTTGCTATCTTTTAAATGGATACGGCGTACTACAACATATAATACGGGAAAACACCCAGACCGAAACGGGGTATTTTTGCCGAATTAAGCTCCATCACGCATGCGTCGCTTTATAACTTCCGCTTCCTTCTTGATTGCAACACAACACGAGGAAATCGATATCATTTAAACACGAAACTCTCACCAGTGAAGATTTCTGAACCCTTGAAAAAGAAGTGGAAAGTTAAGTCAACTGGAAAGCATCAGAAAGTGTGGGAACATCTGCAAGGAGAGTATAGTGGATGGATAAAATCTTCGTCCAAAGGCCCGGAATATTCGTTTTGTGTACCGTGTAGGAAAGACGTGAAAGTTGCTGCCAGTGGTTTTTATGACTTGAAAAGCCATTTCAAAACATCGTCACACGTGGATAGTGTCGCAAGAAGTAAGACATACGTTCCTTTGAGTCAACAGTTTGCCAGTGCGAACCCTGCATCGTCACAAAGCAACAAGGTGCTCAAAGCAGAAATCCTCATGTGCCAGTTTTTTGCCGAGCACAACATTCCACTCGCCGCTGCAGATACATTCACCAAGTTGGTACCAGAAATGTTCATCGATTCACAAGTTGCAAAGGTATGTAAGACAGATTAAAATTTTCTTTGTCACTCAAGCAATTAATCTTTTTGAAAATAATGCAAACAATGTAGATCGAGATGATTTATATTAAAGACTGTAATCTTCAATGCAAACTGATAATATCATCAACAGATTATGATTCAAAGTGTGTTTGATGAAAAATATTCAGAGATGTTTACATGCGTTGAAGTTTTTAATGCTATGAAATTATACTCTGAACATCGATTCTTCAAACATCCACATGTAACGAATATAATCTCTATGTTGCAGGATTTTGCATGCAGAAGGACAAAGGCAACCATGATTATCAAGGTGTCTCTCGCACCAGCCTACCAACAATCACAAATGATGTCATTTAGGCTTTTAAGGGCATTGTGTGATATGTGAACACATCATTATATGGTAGTGATATATTGAATAAAGAATTGAATAATGCAAATTGATGGTGCAGTTTTCCATGTTGTTCTTTGGTAAACACGGCATTTACGGCGCGAATACAGTTTTTGGTCATTGAGTAAGGGAAATTTAAATTGTTAGTAAGGGCAGTCATGGTTGATGGTTGACAGGTATGGTCTCATCTGACCACATGATATTCTCCCTGTCCTCCTCTGGATCATCCAGGTCGACTCTGGTAAACTTTAGACGACCCTAGACATGTGCTGGCTTAAGCAGGGGGACCTTTAGAAGTGCTTCATAATAAATATTTAACACATCTGTGTGGGCCAGAATTATAGCTTGTTTGTAGGAGCTAAATACTTTCAAAAAATGTTTCAAAATCATACAATGTGATTTCCTAGATTCTTTTACAATGTGTCTAACCGTTGAAGTGTTTCTATGATGAAAATTACAGACCTTGTTTTTTTTAAGTGGGACAAGTTACCCAATTGGTGGCTGCCAGATACCGCTTTGCCCCACCGCATAAAATCTCCATCTGACCAGTAATCAAAGCCATGTATGTAGTGAATTGTTGATTCAAATAAGGGTGTATTCAGACCAGAAAACTCCTTTAGTCCGGTTGTTTGGTCCCAACTAAAGGCAAACTATTTTTTTTTCCTTTGGTGCGGTTGTTATTCAGACTGTTAAGTTGTGCAAGTGGACTATTTTGTAAACACGTCCACGTGTGTCACGATCGGTGCTGCTATTGGACAGCGGCGACGTGGGCGGAACTAGCAAAGACCCGCAAAAGGAAGTAAATATTTGTGAAATCATATGGATATCAGAGCTGCAGGATGGATGAAAGGGGAAAGAAAGGCGGAGGAGAGCCAGAAGGCTGGGAGGTGAGCGAGCACAGATGAGATGCTGCAGATGAGACCAGAGAGGAATTGGAGCAGCTGGCTGATAGCCCCGGGGCTAACAGCTAGGTGCAAGAGCTGCGGCAGAACGAAGCTGGAGAGACGGAGCAAGCGGACTGGATCGGAGTTTTTCGAGATGTGTGGTGACGTGGTTTGTTGAACTGATGTGTGGTTACGATCAGAGGCAAGCTTGGAAAAATGACTGAGCGATGAGAGGTAAGTGCAGGAGTCTTCAAACTGAAGCTAACCTTCTTTCCTGTTCATCTATTGCTCAGCTGTTTATTCTGACAAAACTGTCCTGTCTGTCATGATCTCCCCTCAATCGCGTGTCTGAGCAGCTCATGCAATGCAAGTTTCACGATGCTCGTTTTGAAAATTTGGAACAGCGAATGCGTGCAGTAAACAGGAGACCATGTGGTCTGCTCGCGCTGACCCCCGATATGCTGGCAGCAGAATGATTAAACAGAAGACAGAAGATCAGGAACTAACAACATTCACTACAGAACGCAGGATATTGATTTTTGGCGCTGCGAGTCAAACGTGTGGGTCAAATAATACGAATATTTTGACAAAAAGGCGCATGTATTGTGGAGTTAGTTCTGATCAAGACTGTTTGTATTCAGACCTGAAGCGAAGCGAACCTCTGTCCGTTTGGAACCGGGCCAAGTGTTCCAAACTCTGGTCCGTTAAAATGGACTAAACAGTGCAGATCTGAATACACCCTAAGACATGGGCTTGTCAGACTGTAACTCACTGCCCATGCCTACATATCAAGAATTTAACAAAGCAGAAAGATACTCAGCCTCCTACATTTTTAGCTTTTCTTAACTAAAACAAAGTACTCTTAGCTTACTTAATACTTAAAACAGGTCTCATTTTAAAAACTAATACAAAATACTAATCATGTTGGAGCCGTTCCGCCTCACTGCAATTAGCTCTCCAGTTTTCAGCTACATAGTCTCCAGGATTAAGTTTGGATGTTCTCCCTTTGCACACATAGCATTTCTCTGGAAATGTGCTGAAAACATACTGTAAAATGAGATGCAATGAGCCCACACACAAAATCTTAGAACATGCTAAACAATTACACAAAACTTTTCAAAGAGGCATTAACTTTACATATAATTTAAAGTTAATCACAATGCATTTTATATGCCACTAAATGGTAACGTTCTTAATTACAAATAGTTCAGATTCATCACACCCATTAACAATTACGGCCAAATCTATAGAATATGGAAGTAAATCTATGGAAATATTCAATTCAATTCACTGTTATTTATGTAGCGCCCATTCACAACAAATATCATCTCAAGGCATTTTACAACAAAAATCATTTCAATCCAATTATACAAACATTCCAATCAGTTAAAAGTTTTCTATGTAAGGAATCCCAGCAGTTTGTGCTGAGTCATTGATGTGAGGTTGTGCGTATCCTTGAAAATATTGTTGAAAATGAATAAAATGATGCCTAACCATAAAAAGAGGGTCTAAAGTACATGGGCGTGGGTCCTAGTGTATGGGAGCAGACATATTGGACGCTGCATTTCCTTCTATGTGGACAAAACACATTTACTGATTTTTGAATATGTGGTTACATTCATTTTTTTGTTCTCATAATAAGTTTAAAATAAAGAGCTCTATGAACAGACTCAAAGGTATTGTTATTCGTCCTGAGAGTCAGCATGCGCATTCTCACGTCTATCTGTAGCTACGCCATTATCCATTCATTCTGCCTCACAGTTCTCACCAGATTGTTTTAAAGTGGCTGTGAGTGTTTGAGTTGTATGAGAAGAAGAGAAACCAAACCAATGTTTTTAGGAGATTGTTTCCAACAATGGCATGTGCTGACAGCACAGGTCGGGCTCCCCACAGATTCCTCCAATGCAAAATTTCTATAGCACTTTACAACACAGACAAGGAGCTACCACCAGGGGCATAGCACCATCTTTTGGGTACAAACGATCTGGCTGGTCCCCCCTACCAAATACCATAGTGATACCAGTAAGCCCTGAATATCTTTAAGTGGAATATTTCCAATAGTTCCAATACCAGGCTAGCATTTGAACACTAGTTTTCCTGTGTGGATGTTATCAGTAAGAGTTGTTGGCCATAATCCTGGCTCCTCTGACAATCCCTCGTCAGTAAGTCTCTCATTGTCTTTCCTCCTCAGCTCTGTCCTCCTGCTCCTGACTACCTTCATCGCATTCTTCACTTTCCCTCTCATCACTTATATGAATATCAAGCTTATCTTCTATTTCTGCCTCTGCTATAGGAGGAAATAAACAAAATGGGTACAGTGTTAGTGTACATTTAAACATTAAACTATAATAACTTAGTGTTAAAACAGACAATTCTGCTAAAATCTAACCTTGTCTCACTGTCACTGCTTTCACTTTGCCCTAATGAAGGACCTGCTGCAGCAGGGTCTGAAACTGAAATATATGGCTTCAAATGGTTGTTAAATATCCTTTAATGTCACAATATCTTTTTCAAAGTGTAAAGTAGGGACAAGTTAATTGATGATTATATTAGTCTGTTTAAATTAAATGCAGACTATACAATCACAGGGGTAAACTATCCACCAAAATGCAAATGAAACATGTTTGATACTCCATCCCTCTCACACAAGAAACAGAGAGTGTATATGATAAACAACACCGTCAGATGTCGGCAGATTTTCGGAAGGGGCACTGAAATTCGGGACTCTCCCGGGAAAATCGGGAGGGTTGGCAAGTATGCCCATGTATGCAGTGTCATATGGTTTCTCCCACTTTCCTCCTCTTAACCTGGAAAAACATTTTAATAATGCCACCCCGCTTGCGCCTGGCTGAGGAGTAAATCCAGACAGCGCTGCTCTCCTCTGCTGCGGGATCCTTCTTTATTTGAGGGGAATCAGAAACATCTGGCAAACTGTCCGCCTGCAGAAATATCCCCCTGCTGTCACGCAGACGACACATCCCAAGCTGTCTGAGAAAGAGAAGGGAAGAGTGTTGCTGCTGCAGTTGGGTGTTATTGGAGATGTGCGTAAAATAGGATAAAAAGGAAAAACAAATCTTAATATGTGAAGGTTACATAAGATACCTGATTGTTCCATATGTTCCTAACAGAGACCTTCGCTCTCAGACTGCAGGTTTACTGGTAGTTCCTAGGATTTCTAAAAGTAGAATGGGTGGCAGATCTTTCAGCTATCAGGCTCCCCTCCTATGGAACCGGCCATTCCCAGGTTCTTGAAGCAGACAATTTGTATATCTTTAAAACTAGGCTAAAAACTTTCCTCTTTGACAAAGCTTACAGTTAGAGATATGTTAATAGGCAGTTAGAGACAGGTTAGACAAGTAGATAGGAAGAGACAGGTTAATGTTAGTAGTCAGGTAGAGTGTCAAAAGCTAGGAAGGGATATGAAGAGGTAGAGTAGCTAGGTAGAGATAGATTAATGTAAGCCAGGTAGAAAGTGATAGTAGCTAGGTCTGCTAGTAGCTAGGAGACAGGTTAATGTTAGTAGCTATGCTGCTTTAGGCTGTTGGAGGACATTATTAGGGTATGTTCCTACTTTCTCTCCTACTTCTCCCCAACTACATGATGTGCTGTCAATTCAAGCACTAACCTGTTTTCTCTTAGTCTCTTCCTACAGTAGGTGCTCCTGACCCGCCCTGCTTGACGACCCTGACTAAGATGGCATTGCAGTGACGGAAAATTCTCCACGTCCTGCTAACAAACCTGCATCAGTTCTGCTGTCCCTGTTCTGTGTCTCTGTTCTGTATTCTCCAAACCACAGACGGTCTCGGCAAGATGATCGCTTATGCTGAGCCTGGTTCTACTGGAGGTTTCTTCCTGTTAAAAGGGAGTTTTTCTTTCCCACTGTCACTTCATGCTTGCTCAGTGTGAGGGATCGTGGGAAGTCACGACGCAATCTTGTGTGGTTCTCTAATTTCTACATTAAACATTGTATTGTAATAACTCTTCTTGTAAAGTGCCTTGAGATGACATCTGTTGTGAAACGGCGCTATATAAATAAACTGAATTTAATTGAATTGAAGGTCTGTGTTTTGTTTTTTGATTGGAGTTGAACCTGTGGCGCAACGCCACATATTCGTCTATGTGTGGTAAACACTGGAACCGATACTGATTCTGCTCCCTCAATTTAGATAATTAAACTAATGATGATAACACACGTTACAAGTCCCAATTTAACATTTATCGAACTTTAAAACAATATTTGACAAATAGTAAACATAGGTGAGGGAGAACAAATAAGAACAAGTAGATAAAGAACTTTTTTTTTTTTAATACAAAAACATTTGAGGTAGAACAAGTAAAAAAAGAATTCAGGGCTGAAAAAGTGGGTAATAAAATTCTGAAAATAAATATTTAAGCATATATAAAATAAGTACACTATTGCACACAGTAGAAACAAAGAGCACAATGTGCAATATTGCTGGAAAAAAAATTATCGGCGATCGCAGCCAAAGCCGATACACGAAAAAAACATAATATCGGGCCAATATGTCGTCTCTCCCTAGTACACACTCCACAGTTCAGACTGGACCATGAAGGGATTTAAAAACAAATAAATGTACCTTACAATGAATCCTAAAAGGAACAGGTAGCCAGTGCGGTTACACCAAGACTGAGGTATGCTCATGTTTCTTAGTACCAGTTAAGAGACGTACCGCTGCATTCTGCACCAATTGCGGACGAGATATATTAAACTGAGAGACACCAAGGTACAACAAATTACAATAATATAATCTGTTTTCTCATCGTTAAAAAGAAGAAAGTTAGAGGACATCCAAGCTCTAACCTCATCTTAACATTTCAGGCGACAACTCAAAGGACAGGATTGACCACGATTAAACAGAATATAAACCTGAGTGTCATCAGCGTAAAAATGGAAATAGCACCAATTTTTCTTAAAAATCAAACCAATTAGAAGCAAATATAAAGAAACAGAAGAGGACCCAAAACTAAGCCCTGTGGAACCTCACATACAAGGGGAGAAAAAGATGATGTGAAACCTTGAAGGGTCACACAAAAGTATCTATCAGTGAGGTATGACATGTACCGATCCAAAGCAGAACCTCACACCCCTACAATGTTTTCCAGATGACATAAAAGAATATTTTTATGATCCACAGTGTCAAATGCAGCAGTTGGATCCAGCAAAACTAGGATTACATAGTCTACTGAATCAGTGGCTAAAAAAATATTTAAAAACCAGAAAAAAAGCTGATTCAATGCTATGTGCTGGCTTAAAACCAAACCCGCTGAAGTCGCATGCTTTCTGCTGGACAGGTTACAACTTTCACTGGCATGTTTTATGTTTTGTTTTCAATCTAGCGCCAGTCATGATCAACCTACACTGAAATGCCTTATTTTTTCCATTGAGGTCATTTCGTCTAACCTTACAGTTTATTCATTTACAAAAATATCTGAATAATATCACTAACCTACAAAATTATGAAAACCTTTCGTTGCCTGTGATCTGGGGCGCCATAAAGTGACGAGGGCCCATGACTGAGAGAGCGGCCCAGGGAAGCCCCTTATAAAATTGTGGTGCTAAAAAATTATTTTTGATAGTAAAAAAAAAAATTAACTTGATTCTGATTTCCTGGTGTCAAAAAATTTATTAGAAACACTAACTCTTCTCTCCACCTCTTGATTACTGTAAATGGTTCAGAGCGCCAGCGCCAAAATCATATTCAGAACATCCTCTCAACCCCAAAGAAGGCACAGAAGACAAGTCAGAGAACAATTCCTTCCCTTCACTGCTGTGGAAGATCTTTTCTGTCAAACTGTTGCTCAATTTAGGTCAAAGTAGGATTAGCTTCTAAAACCCAGTGTTACAACTTTTCAGTTTTGTGTATCAGCCGCTGTGAGATACAGGAGAATGTATGGATGCTGAACTAGCCACGTTGTTACAGGATTGGGAAGTAATAAATGCTTGCTCTTGGGTTATTTGGGCATGTCAGGAAAATAGTTTGATGGTTTACCAACTGACACACTGTCAGTTTGATGCTTTGTTCTTTTGACTGTACTTGTAAACTTGTTCAGAAGCTCCATAGAGATTCCCTCATCTGCTTCGGCTGTCGGCTTGGTCTTACTGACAGCCAGCAGCCCCTATGTCGAGATGCGAAGAGTATAAAACCACTGTATTTATGGTTGTTAATGCATTTTGGTTCACTAAATGGTTTCAGCACATTTCGTAGTGAGTTACCGCTGCATTAAATAGCGCGTTATTCAGTTAAAGTCATGTTTGCTGACTTAAATTAGCGCTAACTCATTAGCGGAGTAGCTCTGTAGATCTTCACGTCATGGTGATGTGATACAGTAGCTTTGCTCAAATTTCTCCACGTTAGCTCAAGAACGCCCCTTTTTTTCTCTGTTAACTTATAAATGCAGTCAAACATAAGATGTTATATTGACTATCAGTTTACGTTGCCTCTGTCAAAATGAGGTCTTGATCATTCTGAACAATAAAATACACTTAAACATTAGAATGTCCAAGGCAGTCATTTTGACCCTTTTGAAATATGCATATTAAATAACTTTGTCAAATTAAGTAATGAAGCCTTGTTGGTCCCTGACTTTTCCTAAAACTATGTGAATTTTAATTAAACTGTTTTGAATATTTATCATGTGAATAATAACGGAAATATTATAATTTCTACAAAGGATTTTGCGCTGTTTCAATTTAGTTTGCAAACATTCTGGATCAGATAATATGAAAGTATTCAGTGAACGGTGGGTGGCAGAGATTGATCATACTGTATTTGACAACATAGGGGAACGTATAGTAACACAATTTCACATTATCTTCAAGAGATGCACTGAAACCTCCTAAACAGCTCAAAGTAGTTTGTACAGTAGCTGGCAGAGGATTTCTATCAGAGTTTCTGCCTGCAAGGAGTTTAGTATAGATTTACTTTTTTATTACAGGTAAAATATTTAAGTCTTCTCTGGTTTTAGTATCTTTAGTTATAATAATTCCCAAAGATTTTACCTCATTTTAACTGCAATCCCATATAAGTCAGTTTGCTCCATATCATGTATTGACATAAGATCACATTTTTAAATGTAAATAGAATCCCAATGCTTTAGAAAATATTCAAATTTTGTTTTTTTTACCAAAGGGATCTGGACTGTTTTTTTTTTTTGAGATATAGCTAATAACTCAGCAGCTAAAATAAATAATCAGGGAGAAAAGGGACAAGACTGACAGTGAATCCTTTAGGTGTTCCTTGGGGGAAAGAAACCGAGGTATTAATATCCTCATACATTATATGTATCGCTTTAATAAACTCTGTACAGAATCCAAAATATTCTGACGTTTTTATAATACATGTATGTTATACAGAATCCAATGCTACGTAAAGATCCAAAAATTAAAATGAAACCCTTATCTTTAATCAAAGAATTATAATCTACCAAATCAAGGACTAATCTGATTTTATTACGTATAGACATATCTTTTATAAATCCTCATTGTGTTTAACCATCTGTCCAATACCACTTTTCAAACAATTTGCAAAAATAAGAGTAAATTATTCGTAATCCACTTACATTGCTAGTATTTAAGGTGGTCTAGCAGTACAGAAGCAGTTATATATGATTCACATAAAGTCTGATTGACTTAAATATATGAGAATGATAGTAAAAATACCATAAAGTGCATGATTTTATGTCAATTAATATGAAAAAAATCTCAGCCGTTTGGGGGCCCTGCCAAGATTCATGGGGCCCAAAATTCTTAGCAGCGCCCCTGACTGTGATGAAAGAAACTCTGATGTGCTTCTCATTTCGCTACTATCTGCCTTTTAGTAATAAAAATTGTGCAATTGTGATTTTTGGCCCGTATGGCCATCATCGTCACTCTAACACAAAAATACGGCTTGCGTACAATTTTTTAGATTTGTACTGCCCCCTATCGTTCGGAAACTACACACTGTCACTTTAAAGAGAACCTGTCTCACAACACGAAGTAGACTAACAGATCTCAGAAAACAGCAGATCATGCCCTAACCTCCACAAACTCCTTCATTTCAAAACTGCTTTTTGAATTAAAATTTGTTTAATGATCTGAAACATTTCAAGTGGACCTGTTATGAAACTAGCATTTTCTGAGGGTTTTGATCCTATCTTTTAGTTTCCCCAGCCTGCCTACTAAGGGGTTAAAATGACTGATTAGTCTTTCTTTTGTACCGGGGTATGTCTGCCTACATAGTGAAATTAGCACTCAGAAACAGGCTGTTTGGCAGTTCGGCATATGACGACACGTTTAGGCATATTATATGTTGAGTTCCAGCCAATCACCCCCTTCCCTGAACTACACCCTACCAATCCCTCCCCCCGCGGCGTGGAGAGCTACGGTAACAGGCAAACAACAAACCAACAGCATGGAGTCCAGACCGCATCCAAACTGCACTGTACCTGGGTGTAAAAAAGAACATAAATCTTTTTATCCTCCCCACTTCTGAGCCCCTGAAAAGCTTGTGGATAGATTTTATTGATGCAGGGAATGTTCCCGACCGACTGCCGAAATGTGTGGTAGTTTGTGGCAAACATTTCTAGGACGACTGTTTTTCCAACTTGGGACAATAAAGCAGTGGATTCACAGATCGTCTTAAACTTCTACCAGGATTAATACCAACTCCACGTGAACCAGCAATTATCCCTGTACAAGTATATTTCCTCAATAATGTCCTTCAGCTGTTAGTAGACATTGTGGCATTGTTTGAGTTGTTCGCTTTTCATTTAGCTTCATAGGTAACATTCAGAATTAGCTTCACAGCTAATACCCCAGTTTGTTCATGTAGCATTGGTGCTAGTATGCTTTTATTTGGAGGAAAAAAGATTATATATTCTAGCTGAACATTTGAAATATTGTTAGAGACTCATTGACCAGCGCATAGCCCCGCCCTCCGAAACCCGGTCGTTCTGTGCTAATGCTAACAGAAGGGCTACCTTGTCACACCTGCAATTCTACAACAAGGCTGAATTACGGCAAGCGATCCTTTGATATAGTATTAAGGTACTTAGAGCGTGGCTAAAAAGGGCCCAAACGTTGGGGAGGAATTTCATGCCAGTTCTACTTTAAACAGTTTGTATTCTAACCCATGATGTGCTAAGTTGTGCTAACCACATACTGCATGTTTGACATTGATCAAACCTGTTCCTAAAAACATCAGATCCTACACTAGATTATACAATTCATAACAACGTATTGTACTTTCCACAAAATTGAATTCTATGTTAATAAGTATAATAAACTGAACTTCCACTCACACAAGTGCAAATATTTATCTGCATCTTTTTTTTGCTGTTTTCCCTGTAAAAAGTATCAGTGATATCATATACGAAACTTTGTGATTCTCCACTTTGAGAAATACAATTCTAATTTTCCATTATAAAAACTAACAAACCGACTGACGTCAGAACTGGTCTCACAGGTAATCATATTTTGGTTTGGTTTTTCATACTTTAGCAATCATAAATCTGCATGTGTCTTTTCTTTGTAAATGATCCTGTCTTTAAATGTAGGCTTTTAAAGTTTTAAAATGACTATTTCTTTTAATCCCTGTATGTTTTTCTTATGTTTTTATAACTATTTTTACCGTAAAGCACCTTGTGCACCTTTTGGATGTAAAGGCGCAATAAAAGGTATATTGATTGATTGAGCTTTACATGTTTTGCTTCTGAGACACGTCCGATTCATGTCTGGTTTAAACACACCCATTGACCATAACGGCGATTATCAGCTGCGCAGACGTTATGGACTGTCTGCTGAAAAGTAGGGTTAGAATAGATGTTGGTAAGAAATATTAATGAAAAGGACAAGATTGTGAGTGGGATATACAGAATTAAAGTAAAACTATTGTACATTATATCATTAACCATTTAACCTAATACAACAACACGAGAAGTTGGTTTCATTCTTTCATACATTGAACATTTCTCACTATCATCATTTGAACACCCGTCTCACTGTTACCATTATTACCACAGTAGCAGTAGTTAGATGCAGCCGTCTAACCAGTACAACATGAGCTGAACAGTGCAGAGACACATAAAGGATAATAATACAGCATCCATCCATGGTAGCATTCCGGTCAGTGAGCATAGACGCAGTTTTTCATGGTGTTTAGTCATTACTGTACTGTCCCCCTCCCCCAGGCAAACCTAATTCTGATGATGTTTGGTATTAAACTGTACAGTCAGACGGCGTCCTCAGTATTATGTTATTGTATTTAGACTCAAGAGTTAAGTCTTCAAGAGTTGGATATTATATAAACTTGTAGCATAACTTGTGTTATTAGTTAACATCTTTTCACCATATATATCCTGCTACATGTCATTATTCTACTCCAAATAAAGAATAGTGTTAGGCCTTCATTGTGTTCCAGGCAGAAAGCTGTTCTTTGTTGGTGCTTGATGACCCTCAGAGCTACAGAGAAACCAGCTTTTAGTAGAGCATCCAATGATTTGGGGGCAGTGAGGAACTGTTCTCAGGGTCTGTGAGTCAAACTGGGCCCTTTTATAAGGAATCTAGCTGATTCTATATGATCATCTAGATCTGAATTCCATTTATTTATTTATCTTATCATTGACTGAAGGTGCTTCAGAAGGCTCTATAATTGTATTAGTATTATTTACCTTACATCCATCCTGGTGGGTTAGGGGGGGGTCCCGCAGTCATTGAGTGAGAGGCGGGGTTTACCCTGACAGGTTGCCAGTTTATTGCAGCGTTTACATTTATTATAGGTTAAATGGATTTATTGTGACGGGCGTATTGATGTGTTATTAATGTCCCTCAGCAGAGGTAAATGTTTTTGTTGTTCATATTTCCTCACTAAGCTCATAGCATTAAACACATTCCCACACTGAGAAGGAGGATTTGTCCACTGACTCCCTGACTGACCCAAAGCACACCTTACCTCCTGGGAAGGGCCCAGAAACAGGATCTCTCAGGCTTATTTTCTCCCTGTTGTGGCTTTATTGACCCACCAGGCAAACCCTGGAGCTGAAGCAGCTTGGATAGAGAGGCCATGGCTGTGCTACAGCTTTAAGAAGAGCTGCTGTTGAGGCCAAAAGCATGATGGTTCATTCATCATGGTTATCTGCTGGGATCAGATCAGCGGCTCAGTAACAGAATCATGTTCTCCTACCATTAAACCTGGGTGGTTATTATTAACCAAGCATATATATTACAGAGGGAAGCATCACCGGATTCTGTCAACGATCTCTGCAGCATCTCCGGTGTTCTGTCGGGTTTTAGGAGCATAAATCCCAGCAGCGATGCAGCCTCTGCAGCAGTGGTGTAACCTGAAATCACATCCACCCTGATGATGGAGGCATGGAGGCGCTGAGCTTGCTGCTGTCCGGAGGCTGAGGATGATGTCAGTGTTGCTGTACTGCATGCTACCAGCTCACTGCTCGACGTGCTGCAGCTCTAGGTCCGCTACACACCGTGTAATATCAGAGCATCAGTCTGCGGCAGAGCCACTAAATGCCGCAGTTCGGGAAGCCTCATGTGATCAGGTGGCGCACACATCACGGTGAGCTGCAGCACAAACAGAGAAAGAAACGAAGCTTGGCGTCTTACCGCATTAATCCCAGCTGCTCCATATTCTGCCAGGGCAGAGGCAGAGCTGCTCTTCTCCCAATGACGACATCTGACAGGTGCAATGTGCACCTTATTGGTCAGAGTGCGGCCGGACTTCTGCTTTCGCCCACCGAGTCTGTGCGCAACGCCGCTGCGCAGACCCGACGCAGCGTCCGCAGCGTCCGCAGCGTCCGCAGCCACAAGCCGCTGCACCTCCGCCCCCTCTCCATGATAGGAGGGGCCGCTTTCTGTCAGCAGCGCAACACTCTGCTCTCTATCCGCGGACAGCCGCAGCAGCCTGGGGGGGTTCTTATGAAGCATCAGCCATAACCAGCCTTCCCACTGCATGACTTCCGGTGGATGCTTATGTTTCATCTTCCTACAAATATTAATCGGAGTCTGTAGTTACACATGAAACTTTGTGAAGCGCTGTGGGTGGAACAGGTTCATTACTAGAGTCAACCCTCTGCAGCGGCATCTAGTGGCCAAAAGCTTCATTATGATTTCCCAGAGATGGATGCTAGCTTCTACTGAATGACAGTTATGACTAATATTGGCTGTAGCCTTCATGTTTCCCTGGTAACGATAATATTATGGCTATATTTTTATCAAAATGATCATGTTTTGAACACCTGTATTGGTGTGATCTCCTTTTCTGTAACATTTTGATCTTTTCTAAACAAAATACATAAAAAATGTTTTAACCTCACGCTTTGTTATGAAAATATGAACTGTGTAATATGTGTATTTATTTACATGGACGAATAGGTAAATTATTAGGGTTACTTTTATTTTATTCCCCATTGCTCCATGTCTGGTGCTCTCTGACTCGCCATCTCTTACACAAAATCACCACTAGGGGGCGGCTCCAGTCCGTCCTTAAGCTTATTGAAAAGTCCAACCCAATGTTATGGCGTGACCTTTGGCCTTTTTAATAGTTTGATACCTCTGTGAAGTGATTGGGACTTTCAATTACTGTAACTCTACTGTTTGCACCATCAACATAAATCAAACGGATTCTGAGAGCTGAGTCTCTGCATTATACAACAGTTAATTCTGACCCGGTCATTTGATTGGACAAGAAACATTTCATGGCTTTTGATATTACAGTACAACAGTACGGGGACATTTTACAGACAATATTACGTCGTTGTAAATGCATTAATGTTGAGTTCACACCACCCAAATCATCAACGCCCAGAAAGGCAAGATTATATATATATATATATATATATATATATATATATATATATATATATATATATATAGCCCCTGGCGCCCATAGCTTAACTGCATTTAGACACTGAGGGCCTTCGGTGGATGTAATGGGAAACTTATTCAAAATTAGTTCTTTACAGTGATTAGTCGACAGATACCTAAACTCCTCCACTTAAGGAAGGACCTCATCCCCGACCCAAAGAAGGCACCCTACCCTTTTCCGGCTAAAGACCATGGTCTCTGATTTGGAGGTGCTGATCCTCATCCCAGCCGCTTCTCACTCGGCTGCTAACCGCTCCACCTAAAATATTTTTTGCAAAGGTTAGTGATGAACCAGGTGGAAAATTCATTACATTTTGTGTAAACTTTTGCTGGTGGGTCTGAAGAAGCTACAGCGCACATCAACAATGTCTACACCAAACAGAAACATAAAGTATCCGGTTGGCCGGCCTTTAAAGGTTTGTTCAAGTTACTAAAAAATCAAGAGATACTGCAACGATGTACAAAAACCAAACTAAATCCTCTACCACTGGTTTTTGTCCATTAATTAACAGAGCCTGTATCCTGTTAGTTTGGTCATTTCTCACAGTTACAGTGTTTCTGTATCTGACATGATGTTAGCTTGATTATCTGTTGTTATGATGGGTTTCCCGGAAATTATGGCTTCAATGATAAAAGCTTTTTATTTGGAGTGCAATGAATGTCAGTTTACAATACTTTGCATATTTATAACATAAAGTCACAAATAACCTAATTGGCTGATAAACGGCTAAACGTGGTTTAAAATGCCTAAATATAAAATCTAATAAAATGTAAAGAGATATTACTGTTAAAAACTAATTTGTTGGTTTTTGGTCACTGAGATGTATCAGTGTTGTGCCAAAAATAATTAAATACTTAATGTATTTTCCCAGTCAGTACCAAATGTTTAGTATTAATATTCCCTGTTTTCCTGCAGGATTAGCTAGCAGCGCATTTTGTGACATTTAATAAACTTAAATGCTGTTTTTAAGGGGAAGTATTCTAAGTAATGAGAATACAGTACCAGGATTCAGCAAAGTAACAGAATACATTATAAAGTACATTTTAAAGCAGGTAGTCAGGATTCTGTAACTAAATACATTTACAAAGTATTCTCCAAACACTGGACATGTACCACGCTAGAGGCGAGAACTGAGTGACGTTCAGACTGCAGGAACTGCTTCCCCTCTGAGCTGGATCGTACGAAGACATCCTGCTGATGTCACAGCTGATTACATCCAGGGGTCCATTCCAGAAAGCAGCTTATGTGACATAACCGGATAAGTTTGAGGGTAAATTTCGGTTCCAAAAATGGAGGCATCTTTCAAAGTATGTTAGTAACCATAGCAACTTAATCTCAGAACATAACCGGCTCCGGACCAGGTTATGTTCTGGGTAACTTTGTTCCAGAAAGGTTCTGAGCGTGGCGTGAACTTTTAAATGATGATCCTTTGGACGTGGAAGCACAGATTATACTATATTTGGTCAAAATAACTTTCATTTTGTCAACCAGAAACTGTAGGATAAAGCCCATTATATATTACAGACAATCAAAAACTATTTCACAAACATATTAGTAACATGTAAGAGTATTTCAAATAAGATTAAAGAACACATTATATGCAGCTAAATAAAATAATCCTGCATTGTGAAATAATGAAAATGTCATTAAGTGGCAACAATAATAGTTGTTTAATTAGAATATATTAGTATATGTTATAAACTTCCATTTAACAAAGTCACTGGAAGAAAGATGATGTAGTGAACGACTAGTCGGCCTTTACAGAACCAAATCCTCAGCTCTGCCCCCACCAGTTAGATGGGCCTAAACCTTCTTTTGATCAGCTACATTATAGGAAGAATGCACAAATAAATACTTCATAGGCCTACATCTCTCCAATAATTACTTGATTTCAATCTTACCGTTTTGGAAAATCTTTTTGTGTTTCATTTTGACTTGAGAAAGAGTTATTTTGGATCCAGAAGGAAAGCATCTAATTAAGTTAGAGGTCAATATATGTCTAAGTCAATGTACAATATTATTGTAATCTCAACAAATTGGTGGAAAAAGAAAGGAAACTTTGAATAATGATCCAACATACAGGAACAAAATTTAAATTATACATTATATCTGCAGCACAACTTGACCTCCACTAGGAATAAATGGTAGAAAAAGAATAAATAAAAATGAAAATTGTTTAGAGTTATTATATTTAAGGCTGATGTCTGCAGTAAGGCTGAGCCAATAGGAATGCCCTGTTATTCATATTAAAGTGCAGTGTAACGTTTGAACCTGAAGAGGGCGCTCCTCTGGTGGTTTTTGGGGGATGAGTTGCACTTTAAACTCAGTTATTTTTTGCAAAGACAACATCCTTTCTTTAGCTTTATCGCTGTTTTTTCATAATGATTGGTTTGAATTCCTCATAAGTCAGTTTTAGTATTTCCAACTCCACTTCTTTAGGTTTTCTGCCCTTTTTTCTCTTTAGTTTCCTTTGTGACTCATGAACTCTGTGATCCATTGAGAGGGTCTTTATGTTTCAGGGTTTACCAGGTTGATTAAACAGATTCTTTAGTCTGGGTGCCAGCCGAAGTCCCGCCCACAACATGGTCTGGAAGTTCGGTCTGGCATTCCTCCATTGAGGAGAAATTATGCCCAAACAATATCGGTTTGGACCAATCAAATCAGGCTTACGATGATTGACAGGTGAACAACAGTAACGTAATCAACCATGTCACCAAAAAGCGCCTGGGTTTAATATGTTTACAACAATGATGGCTGCTGCTGGAGAACTGAGATGTGTAGATTCTGCCATCCAGTCTGTTCTAGAAGACATCGACAGCACATTCATTTTAAAAGAGGAACAGATGACGCCTGTTGCTCTGATTGGTTATAGGTCTATCCAATTGAGTGCAGAGGCATTTTTTCCTGGTTCAGTTAAAACACGCCCCATAATCACAGCCCAATAGAGCAGTATGAGACTCACATTCTGATTAGAATTGAGTTTGGCTACGTCAGGCTACAGATTCTTATCAGGTGTTCTGGAACCAACATACTCTGGCTAAGCAGGTTTTGGGTTGATTAACCAAGACTTCAGGGTTTAACACATGGTAAGTTAACCAAGCTTTCTGGAACAGACCGCTGGAGTTACATTTTGGTTATGGTTATGGTTTGGCATGTGCCTCTAGGATTAGATTAGTGGAAGTGTCATGTTTAGGCATAGTAAAATCAATGGAAGGCACCATAATGTCCACAAAAGTACAGCAAAGGATGCACACAGACACACACAAACCTCTTTTTGTTGTTCATCGTTGAATGCTAAACTGTAATTAAGTTCTCTTCAGATGTTTATCATGACCGCCCTACCGTTACCGGCCCTACACCGTCCACGGGCTGAGCCTCGATCAAGAGGACTCAGACAGAGTGTTGGTAGCCAGGTCTCCTAGTAGCTAGGAGACAGGTTAATGTTAGTAGCTATGCTGCTTTAGGCTGTTGGAGGACATTATTAGGGTCTGTTCCTACTTTCTCTCCTACTTCTCCCCAACTGCATGATGTGCTGTCAATTCAAGCACTAACCTGTTTTCTATTATAGTAGGTGCTCCGGATTAGCCCTGCTTGACGACCCTGACTAAGATGGCATTGCAGTGACGGAAAATTCTCCACGTCCTGCAACAAACTTCTGCATCAGTTCTGTTGCTCTTTCTGTGTCTCTGTTATGTATTCTCCAAGCCACAGACGGTCGCGGCAGATAACCGCTTGTGCTGAGCCTGGTTCTGCCGGAGGTTTCTTCCTGTTAAAAGGGAGTTTTTCCTTCCCACTGTCGCTGCATGCTTGCTCAGTATGAGGGATTGCCGAGAATTAAACAACGCAATCTTCTGTGGTTCTCTAATTTCTACATTAAACATTGTATTGTAATAACTCTTTTTGTAAAGTGCATTGAGATGACATCTGTTGTGAAACGGCGCTATATAAATAAACTGAATTGAATTGAAATTGTTCCATTCTTCTCTCATTAGCCTTACTCATGGTTTTAGTTGATTTTTAATCCAGCTTCTTTGATCGATTTAGTTTAGTTTGTTAGTTGGTAGGGTAGGTATAGAGTTTATTGACTGAATACTTCAGCTGTGAGGTTGGTCTGTTTTATGAATAAAATTTCATACTTTGGAGAGAGTCTGTTTTTGCTTATTCTTAATAAGAGACTATTTGGTTCCAGGTTGACATCTACAAAAGGTTGGTGTCCTGACTTTCTATTTGAAACTAGACTCTAACATCATTAAGGATCAAATGAAGTCAATAAATCATTATCTAGGATTATTAACAGTTGGGTGACCCAAACATTTTGTTGCATTCCTGCTGCACAAACTCTGGTCAGTAAAGAGAACATGGCAGCCCACCTGGAATTGACCAAAATATATCTGAAGGAAAGACTCTGGAACCATGAGAAACAAAGAACGAAACTGTTTGGTGTGAATACCAGGCATCATGTTTAGAGAAACCAGGCACAGTGGTGGCAGCATCATACTGTGGGAATGTTTTTCTGCCAAGATAAAATCACTTATCAGGTTTAATGAGGTGTCCTGCTGAGGAATAGGAGAGAACAGGTGAGGATAAACGGTACCAAGGACATCATAGTAAAGATTAAACACATTGTCAAACTGTCTGGAAGTTTGCTCCACCTAAGGCCGTTTCTCCAGGGAAAATCCTGTCCAGACATATTTCTTCTGGGAATGTGAATAAACATTCAAACATTGCAAAACATGACAGACTTTAGATGAATGAAGTCATGAAACAATAGGACTGAAATGAGATTTGCTAAAAGACTGCACACCAACAAAACTCATCATCCACCCTGATGGAGCTCACCAGCTGCTGCTGCAGAGAGGAATGGGCCAAATATAGGTGGACCAAGGCCCAAAAAGACTGGAGGCTGGAATTATGGCCAACGATGCATCAACAAACAGTGTGCAATGACTTTCATCCATTTTGGAATAAGGCTGTAACATAAAAAATGATGAGCTGTGGATACTTTCCGTATGTATCGAATATATCGGTTAGTATCAACAAATGTCATGTCAGCGTACCGGATCATACAAGATGGTCCACATAATGTTCCCTCATAGCAGAGCTAAGGAAATCCTTTCAGAGTCAGACCATCCAGATTCACAGCTGAAGCCTTCCTTACGGTGGGATGCTGTTGCAGCTGGATGTGGTAGGTGTTCGCTCAGAGATTCACCATGTTTAGCATACAGCACACCTGTAGAGATCAGCAGTCAGGGTTCATCTCTGGTGTAGTCCTCCTTCAGGCAGCAGCAGGCTTTCTGTAACTGTGCTGTGGAGCTAGCTTGTATCAGGCCATCAGTGGTAAGGTTAGGTTACCCAGACCTGTAAGGGATACCCTGCTCTTCATGAATATTTAGCGAGTCACCAGCTACATTTGCAGAGAAACAGGCTGCAGTCACTGTTCATGGAGCAGCAGAGCCAAGATGGATATCTCTGTTCTGCCCAACAACAATCACCCTGAAAAGTTCCTGCAGCTGGATGCTGGGATGTTGGACGCTACGCATGGCATGTTCCAGATTGGGCCGTTTGTTTCCAGCCAGAGACGATGGCAGAACAGGGTCTACCTGCAGGTATGGAGCTACAGTTACTCTACAGCATGCTCCTCCCTCTCAGGGACTCTGTGTGAAACATGCTGTTTATATGAATGATTAGTCCTTCAGTACTTAAAACTAATAAATCTTTAAGTAAAAGCTGGTAAGTCACCATCTCCAGTCCCGCCAAAGAAAAGCTCAAAGAAGCAGAAAAGCTCTCATAGAGCGCAGACTTCCTCCAGCTCTGGATCAGCCCCAGAATCTCATCACTTGTTCCTGGTCCTACTGCCCGCATTTCCTGAAAAGATCCTCTGAATCCACCTCCACCTTTAGAGTTATGTTGCTAACTAACAGAAAGACAGAGCCTGGTGGAGGTGGCTTCCTTGATCAGGCTCAGGGTGCTCCGTCAATTCCTCCATAATATCTGATTCATTCTATCGAGCTGTTCTATCTTAGAAAAGAATAAAATGATGCTTTTTATTCCAGCAGAGGGAACAAACGACTCAGGCGTACTCAGAGGGCAGTCCTGTGGTGTTTGTGGACAGATATCTGGAGAAGCACATAACTCCAATAACGCTGAAGTCTAACATCAAGAGGAATCCTCTTTACATGGATATTAAATCCACTGATGCAGCAGACACTGAGAGGTTTAAGCCTTCCTGGACCATCAGAGAGTACGACACACAGACCATCCATGGAAACTTGTTCGATTATTTGAAGGTAATTTGAAGTTAGAAACAGGATTTGAACCTAAATGTTTATAATATGTTGGATGTCCATATTCATCTTGGTCAAAAAGCAATAACAGGTCAGGCTTTGGAGAGCCATTTCTGCCACGTTCAGACAGCTTTCATCTACTCCTAAATGATAACCACAAGGCAGCTACACTTCTCTCATTCAATCTAGTTTATTTAGATAATTCACCACAAACTATTTTACAAAAATTTTTTTATATAGAACAACATAATCCGTTCAATCCAATCATAGAGAGCCTCTTAATCCATTACATACACTCCAATCTAATCTTAGTTACAACCATATTAGTTCATTATTTCAATGTGTGAAAACTTTTCCAAGTACTGCATCCCTGCTGTCCTTCCGGATCCAGGGGGCGCTCTAGAGCAGAGCTGGCCTTCCTGATGACTTTATCGGAGATAAAACCTACCAACACCATAAAAGATGGCTGATGCTGCTAAAGAGTCAGAGAAGGTGTTCAGGAGCGCCCCCTGGATGTTCATCAGTGTCAGTGTGGTGGGTCTACAACTCCTGGGTTCTCCCAGTGTTGATCAGCAGCTGGTTCTGCTGGTACCAGTCCACAAAGCGCAGAGTCCATTGTCTGTCCTCTGAGTCGTACTAAGCTGTGATGGTGTTGAAAACATAGAAATTCTTCATGTATACAGCATCATTTCTTGGCATGAACATAATTATTGCTTTTTTATTATGATCCAGTTTCAATGTTTGGGTAATAGTAGAAATAGTAAAAGTCTACAAATACAGGGAGTTAGTGTTCCCTGTTTCCCTTTCTTTTTCTGTCTAGAGGTGGTAGGGTGGGTGAGCTAGGTATGGTAGAGCAACAGAGTTATATATATGAGTAGCAGAGAAAACTTTGACACCAAAAACAGGGCTCAGCATCATAAGCAGTAACAGAACACAGACAACATGCACTGAACTAAAATAAATCACACTGACACTCAGAAAACATTAGCAAAATCACTACAGGGTAGGGTAAGAGAATTCCCTTTACTTTTCAGGACCGTGACTGCAGTTAGGATTAGTGACTTCTACTTAGACTGATTTTCCCTATGGAGGACCAAAACAGACATAATCAAAAATGAAAGCAGATATATATATATATAAATCAATCACGTTTTTATTTCTCTTTATTTTTGTGTTTTTATTTTTTTTTTTTTTTTTGCGTTTTTGTGAAGAAATCAATGTATTTTTTTCTTACAAGGGCATTTATATATATATATGTATATATATATAAATGCCCTTGTGTTTAAATTCCATCCTATCCTCTTTTTTTTATGCATTCCTGTCTCATTATGCAAATGAAGAGGGCGGCCCTTCTTGGTCCAACTCCTCTACTATTGGTCAATAACCAGGAATGAGCAGGATCCATGTGCAGATTGATTGTGCATGCCAGCAACAAGCCACTTCCTCTAAAATCTGGAGAACTAACAGGTCAGCTCCATTATCCGTGTCTCCAGCTCACTGGAGCAGCTTCTTAATTGTCTGAGACATTTCTGTTAGAACTTTATGGTAAGGCATTTTCCTGGCCAAAAGCACAGGCATGCACTCGAGATCTGCACATGGATCCTGCTCATCAGAGATCTGATTGTTCCATGTGTTCCTAACACAGCTTAGTTCCTAGGATTTCTAAAAGTAGAATGGGAGGCTGTCTCTTCTCTGACCCCCAGAGGATCGTGGCAGATGACCGCTTGTACTGAGCCAGGTTCTGGTTCTGGTGGAGATTTCTTCCTGTTGAAGGGGAGTTTTTCCTCTCCACTGTCACTACATGCTTGCTCAGTATGAGGGATTGCTGAGGTTGGAGTCTGCATGATCCGGATACAACCTCACATCAATGACTCAGCACAATCTGCTGGGATTCCTTACATAGAAAACTTTTAACTGATTGGAATGTTTGGATAATTGGATTGAAATGATTTTTGTTGTAAAGTGGAACTATTTAGGGGGTGTTTCTAACACTGACCTAAAGCCTTATTGGTCAGCTTCAAGTCTCTGTATTTACACTGAAGTGGCTGAGGACGGAGCGATAGCATCGGCTAGCTACTCCGTGTGTCTGATAGAGTTGAGCTACAAGGCTGCTGGAATCATGAGTGTTTGGAATCCAGTAACACATAAAGAACTGAGCGCTCAGTACGCCTTCCCATCTCGTCTCAAGTTTTGGACAACAGTTCACAAGCACCTGTCCATGTGTCATGTTGAATTCCCCATTCAGGACCGCAATCAAGGCATCTGATACTTGGAAATAGGCAGTTAAAGCTGCCGATGTTGGTTCGCACCAAAGCGTTTGAAGCGTTGTTGGCGTCAGCTTTACATGTAAAGTTAATGGAGAAGCGTGCTCAGGCATGTCAGGGGGTCCCGTATCAAAGCAGAAGCAGATTTGTGTCGCCAAAATGCTTTTCTATGTGATTCCCGCATCAGATCAGCGAGAATGAGGCGCGTCAGAAAATATGCGCGTCATTTTATGTGGTGCATTTTATGCATTTGAACGTTAGCAGCGTTTTTGCGTCTGCCGCTGTAGTTGAAAAATCTAAACTTTGGCGTCTATTCATGTCGCATCAACCAATCAGGAGCCTGGTGACGGGGTGTCAGTGATACTGAGACTGACATGGAGGATATACTGAAAAAACACCTTGGCTAATCACCCCGAGCTGCATGACACCAGCTGTTTTCTATGCAGAGATAGGAACAAAAAAAAAACAATATTATAAAAAGGTTACACTATTTAGACAAGAACTCTCTTAATAGGCTTGTTGGTGGCTCTTAAATACAGCTGTTGTGGCTGCAGAGGCCCTGCTCTCTCCACCTAGAGGTGAGCCTTGAACAGCTTCCTCACCCGGACACGCAGGCCTGGTAATGGCTCCACCACAGCACGTCCCAAAGCTGTGTGAATGAGCACGAACCAGTCCTGGTACCACAGCACGTCCTGCGCTGCTCGCATATAATATTATACACGTTTACTAACCGCAGACAGATGGACAGCCACACAGCATTGTAGTTGGTGTCTTGGTGGGTGAAGCTTGGACCTATGCAGGACAACAGCTCCCCAAACTGGGCCTGCTGGTGTTTATAGATCCCTCCGCCTCTGATCCCCTGATGGAGTGGTCCCAGCGTAAGCCAGACCGAACATTTAACGCGGTCAGCTCGGAGACCAAAGTCCACCTGGAGCGTCCCAGAGGGTTTGAGTGATAAAGCTGAAGCTCTCTGATGCTCTGTTTTGATTGGACAGGAGGTTGAGTTGCTCTGTGAATGAGGCCAGCTTTGTGTATCCTGATGCGACTGGTTAAATGGTGCAGCCCATTGTTATATTGAATCCTTAGATGCTTAGACAGTATGAAAAGAGAGCAACTTTTTCAAATTAGAGGTGAGATATGTTGAAGTCCTGCTCTCTCCTATTCCTACTGTTAGAAGCTAAAAGCGTTTCATAAAGGTGTCTGTTGATATATTCAGACAGTTATGCAAACACATTTATTACGGCCAACTATATGATCTCTAGAATGAAAGAAATGCAACTTTTTAAAGCAACGTTTGAGCATAGTATTTGATAAAGGAAGTAGTATTTCCTTTTATTCTGGACTTGAAATCGCAGATTTGAACATAACTTACCGGTCTTCTTATCAGCCTCCAAAAATAGGCTGTTTATTTTCAGCCTGCTAAGATTCTCAGGAATACATTTCTATTAGGAAATCACTGAGGAAATTATTCTCCCCCCCAATACAGGACACAAAAACGCCAAAGGATCTGGACTTCTGGCTTGAAGACCTTTACACTCCAGGGTTTGATTCTCTGCTCAAGAGAACGGAAGCAGAAGACAAGAGGAAAAGACTTTTCAAAATTGTTCTCTCAGTCATTTTGCTTATTTCAGCCTGTCTTATTATCATAGTGGTGCCTATCGTGGTTTTACAGAACTGACCTGGATGTTGCCTTAGTGCAGTAGTTACATCATCTCCTCTAGAGAAAACTGAGGAATAATACAGGCTGGTCAGTAATAGGAGAGCCTATAATGGTGTATGCCAGTGGTGTCCAAACTTTGTACCCAGTGGGCCAAAAATACTCATAAGGCCACAAACATATCATGTTTTGAAGATGAAAAAGATGGTAGTTTTAACCACTTATGGAATTAAAATGATAGCCAAAAACTTTCAATTTTCTAATTTAATAATCTAGTCCTAGTAATCTGTGAAATGAGTCGACATCCTGCTGATGGTCTGCAGGCTGAGGATGACCCTGGTGGAGGTGAAATCACAGATATGTTCAGCTGTGTTCATCCTCTACAAATACTCAAACATATCAAAAGTTAATGGTTTTTTAAAAAAAACAATAAAATCAGGAGGAAATTAATTTAGCCAACAGACTGAAGCTCATCTCTCAGATCTACAATAAGTTCTGACCAGAGATGGAAAATATGATTTTTAAACAGCTGTCAATCAGGGATCCTGTCAAAATGGAGATATTGTGGCGGACCACCAGGGGGCTCCACTCACACCCAGACAACGGGATGTTTATATATAAAAAATGTTCTGATTTTATTTGAAAATGTTCAAGAGGTTTGTGGCGCGAATGTTGCAACTGCTCGGAGATACTGTTGTCCTGATGCTCAGTTGGATTGGAATAAACGAGCTGATCGGATCTAGTTGTGTCGTCCTTCTCATTCCTCCACAATATTATATATTATAAATATTTCTCAGCAGAGCAAAGGATCATATTATCTAGTCTAAATGTTTAATAATTTCCATGAAGAGAAGTAATGAGTCAGCTCTGAGGCGTCTTTAGATCAGCGTGTGTGCAAACGGCTGCTTTTTATTAAAGTCGACAAAAACAAATAACGGATGCACTGATGGTGATACTGGTATTGGGCCGATACCGCTCTCATGTAATAGTATCTGGTAGTTAACCAATACTACATGCAAACCCTGCAATTATTTCACAGAAAATGTTTTTCACTTGAAATTTTAGTTTTCTGGTCATTTTTTAAAAATCTAATTCCCCATCATTTGTTGTAACAAGCAGAAAATAAAATAAAACCTGTCGTCCGATTCATTGCATTTCTTTGTGTGATAGAAGTTTATGTAAAAATTCAGTTCTGGAAACATGTGAAACATAAATATGGAGTGATTACTTTGGTTTTTAATCAACATCTCCTGAGATTCTTCCCCTGCTACTATTCTAGTTTCCTGCAGTTCCTGGCTGCGCTGCAGGGTCACATTTAATGACTGAAAGCTAAAAAAAAAAAAACGACACAGAAAGCAACGACATCAAAGATTTCAATTGATTAATTTATTGCAATAACGATATACAAAGTATTTGTAATCACAACTGTTAAAATTTTAGAAAAAGCATATCTGACTGTTAACAGTAGAGTGAACGAAATGATTACCGCTTGAACCAGCCAGGTCGACCCCATCAGGAGGACTCTGCTTCATCTGCTCTATTCCAGATCTTTGTCTCATTGAAACAGTCCAAAAATACAGTTTTGCTAAAAGTAAAAGTCAAGCAGAACACTAACAGAAAAACATGCAAATTAACCTAGAAACCAAATATTACACAGGAGGAAAAAGGAGAGATTCAGAGCTAAAATAAATACTTTCTTCTCACTAAATGTAACAAAATGATTCCACTCCCTAAGAGACTATTTACAGGACAGGAGGACAATATCTGCAGGGTTGATTCTCTTATGTTGGAAACCTGTTAGCAGTCACTTTGGTATGACAACAGATCTGGACTGAATGGGTCAAAGGTCGCTAGCTAAGGAAGGAAACCCACCGTGACCCCAGGTTTAGCTCGGATTGTCCAGAGAACCAGAAAGAGAAATCAACAGATTCAATCACTAGTAGAAGGTGTGTTGATCATAAAGTCAGACTTCCTACAGCTCACACTGATATAAGCAGGTGTATATACTACTGAATATAGGCCTATATATATATATATATATATATAATGTTCTCCGTTATACAGACTAATGTGTGTTGCTCTGTAACAGAAGGAGAGTGAAGCTTCACAGTATGAAAATGAACAGAAGGTCAATATTTGGTTTAGAAGACAACGATCGTCTGAGTCCAGCCTGGTCTGAATTATTAGAATCTGCTGGACCAGAGCCCAGAGGATCATGGGTAACCTGGGCGTTGGGGGGCTTCCTCTACTAACAGCACTGATGGGACGAAGGGTTTATGGAGGACATGAGGACAGAAGCATCTGAAGCTGGACTCCAGTACATTCCACTAATCTGAGCGTGGTTTGCAAACAATCAGTGACGGATTAAATGGAAGCTCAGAGCTGCAGCCGATCTAAAAGCAAACATTCATTGGCTCTGGAGCTGCAGGCCGTCTGACAGCAGCAGTGATTGGAGAAGCAACAGTTTAGAAGCTCCTGTTTAGCGAGATCAGCTCCAGTGTGGTGTAGTGAGAGCCACTGGTTCTGTATCAGACCAATCATTCTGATTAGCAGGTGGGGAAGCTGTTTATGGCTTTTCATGGCACTGCTGATGTGTTGGATGGAACAGAGAAAACATGCATAGGAGAACATCTGGAGCACTTCACCAGTATCCCAGCCAGATGCTTGAAAGCAGAGCTAACTGGGACAGACTAGCGATGCATTCAATGACCAGCAGGCTCAGACCGGAGGCATTTCTCCAGCGGCTGCTATGGCTTTGGAGGAGGAACCGTCGTTAAGGCAGCTCTTCATCAGCTGGTTGATGGGAGGAACAGAAGCAAGCATGACTCAGCAGCTTCTGCCCAACAAGGCGAACTAAACAGCATGTTTCATTAAAAAGCAAGAGATGTGATGCAGGCGCCGGCGGTGTGTGAACACCACCAACAGCTTCACAGTGGAAGACCAACGAAGCTCTGAACCAGAACAGGCAGGTGTGGGGGGGGGGGGGGCTAAAGCTGCCATCAGCAGGCGTCTATCATTTCAATCAGAACGCAATCAACTCAGAAGGAATCACAATAAGAAACGCCTTCAAATTATAGCTAATCCACCAGCATTATGGGTTCTATGTCAATCTGATCAGAGATTAGAATTAGTTCATCAGATCCAACCACAAGGCACGTCTGTAAGGCTTTAGAAGGTGCTGCAAAGCATTCTGGACTTCTCTCAAATGTTTCAACATAAAACTCTGATTATTGCTGCAACAGACATGGCAACTGGTCCTAAGAACTTCAAAAACATATTCCATATCATAAGTCAAAAATATTGTGCATGTCTGCATTAGAGCCTGAGAGAAAACAATCCGAACAGAAATGATTCGTTATGCAAGAAATTTGAAAAAACTAAAAGCTACAAGGCAAAAAGACATTTTGGAATAAATAGAAAAGAAAGGAGGTGAGAGGGAGACCTTCCTCCTATCTGCACCCTGACATTCCTTCTAAACGTCTCAACCAGCATCACTTCCTGTTTAGATCATCAGTGGCTGTGTTCTCTACAGTCTCTGGAGGGGGGTGGTGCACCATTACAGCTTGGGCTTTGACTAGGACGTGGGTGTGGCTTCGCTCCCAGCCACAGAAGTGAAGAATGTGAGACTTAAAATCAGGCTGGCTTCCTGTGCCAGCACTAAGAGTAGAAGGTGAGGACACTCTGGTGGTTGCCACGCACCAGCAGGATGGGGGGCAGTTCCTTGGACAGCGCCTCCAGCCAGGCCATGTAGAGGGCGCTAGAGACCGCGCCCTTCCGAGCCAGGGGCAGGCTCCTGCAGAGAGGAAGAGGAGGAGGGTGTCAGCAGGAGAAGATGGGTTACAGATGACATTAAATATTATCTCCTCATCCATCCATCCATCCATCAGTTCATCCATCCCTCCTACATGTAACAGAATAACCTGAGGACTAAAAGCTTCTTATTTTCCGCCTCTCTGCTGCTGTTCCAGCTGGATTTGTCCTCTGAGGGACAATAAGTCTCTATTCTAAATCAGTGTGACAGAGACAGCGTCCTGTAACACGACTACCACAGAGTCAGTCAGCCTCCTGTCCTGCTGATCATCATGAGTGTTTGAGTGAATGAGAGCTTACATGACGATGAGGTTGGCTGTGCTGGAGTGCTCCTTCAGCAGCTCGTTGAGTCTGATCTGACGGTTGGTCTGAGGAACAAACACACAGTTAGAGCACCATCACCTGGGGGACACACAGGAGGACGTTCAGGACTAGCTGACAGTGTGTGCTGACCTTGGCCCTGTACAGCTCCAGCTCGTTGTCGGTGATTCTCCAGGGCTCGCTGTTCTTCAGCCTCTCTGCCGCCTCCAGCTCCATGTTGTCCTCCTTCAGCCGGTACGGCTCCACCATCTCCTCAAATGCCGCCACACTACAAGGGTGACACCAGCACAGGTTACCACTCTGTCCTGGAGGACGGGACCAAGCAGCGTACATATACATCACACAGACAGGAAAGCCAGAACTAAAGCAGAGAACTGCGGACAAAGTTTGGATCCTTCACATCTACCAACATCAGCAGAAAACAGCCTGTCACTTTTTATTTCCATTCATAATGCTGGGGTTTAGTCATGATCATGACCACTAGGGGGCACCAGGGACCCAACCTGCTGCTTCTGTCTCTTAATTAAAGCTTGAGCCTGGAGGATTTATTTATGTATCAAAGTTTTATATGTCTTTGGACCAGAACCTTTAAAAAGGAAGCTGCTAAATCAATAACTTCATCTAGATGGCATTAATTTGGCCTCTGGAAATAATGTAAAGAACCTCGGTGTAATTTTTGACCAAGACATGACATTTAAATCCCATATTAAACAGGTTTCTAAGATTTATTTCTGTCACCTCCAGAATATTGCTAAAATTAGAAACATCCTGTCCAGGAGTGATGCAGAGAAACTAGTCCATGCATTTGTTACTTCAAGCCTGGACTACTGTAATTCCTTATTATCAGGAAGTCCACAAAATGCAATCAAAAGCCTTCAGTTAATCCAAAATGCTGCAGCAAGAGTTCTGATGAATATTAAAAATAGAGATCACATTCTGCTGTTTTAGCTTCTCTCCATTGGCTCCCTGTTAAATCCAGAATAGAGTTTAAGATCCTCCTCCTTACTTATAAACCCTTTAATAATCAGCTCCATCGTACATCAGAGATCTGATTGTTCCATATGTTCCTAACAGAACACTTTGTTCTTAGAATGCAGGTCTACTGGTAGTTCCTAGGATTTCTAAAAGTAGAATAGGAGGCAGATCTTTTAGTTATCAGGCTCCTCTCCTGTAGAACCAGCTCCCAGTTTTAGTCCATGAGGCAGATACTCTGTCTGTTTTTAAGACTAGGCTTAAAACCTTCCTTTTTGATAAAGCTTATAGTTAGAATGGTTTAGGTTATCCTGAGTTATTTTTGTAGTTATGCTGCTATAGGTTTAGACTGTTGGAGGACAGACTGACCACTTTTCTTCACTCTTCTACTTTTTTCTTCTACTACTCTGCAGATACATTTTTTCTGCTGTTATTGTGATTATTAACCCAGCTTTCTCTCAGTATTTTTCTCCTCATAGAAGCTCCACATGGTCTGGTATCCTGCTCAGCTATAACGCCCCCTGCTGGATGGGGAACATCGGTCCAGATGATGCTCAAAGTCACCAAGCATCCTCCATGCTGTCTCTTCTCTGCGGTCATAGAGGAGTCACAGCAAACTTCTGCTAAATAGTCAGCCATGCTACCCAGGGCTACATCATTAATTCTAATATAATGACTTATAACTGTAACAGTTTACCTGGAAAACTGTATTAACACTTTCAGAACTAAGCCTTGAAACGGCTTAGTTAAACTATTAAACTGATTTTTGAAGATGTGAATCGATTTGAGAATTTTTATAAGAACTGATTCAGAATCAGTGTTTCAGTCTGTAAGCTGCAACCCGGACACACTGGTGTGGATGCTAACCAGAGCAGCTTCATCATGTTTAAATGGACGACTAGAAAAGTTCCTCGGTGCGTTTCTGGGCCCAGCTGGACATCAGCAGGAGAAAACGAGCCGTTTCTGTTTGGGTCTGTGTGTTAGCTAGCAGCAGGAAGTACAGGCTGACTGTGGTGGTGACCGGAGCTGTTTGTGCTGCAGAGAACTTACTGCTCCTTCTTGGGCTTGGTGTTGATGTCCCCCAGCACGGTGATGTCAGAGAAGTCTATCCTGAACTTGCTCAGCAGCATGGCCATCCTGCACACAACATGAAGATCACTGAGTGTGTTTACACGCAGCAAGACAAAGTCCAGGTATGACCTCAGTCTGACTGGACCTTCATAAGTTGGACTATTCTACCCAGATAATGAGACTGAGAATCACAGGAAGTGAGGAGATGTGGAAGTGTGAATCAACAACAACAGTAGTGGTAGAAGAAGAATATGTAAGCAACCAATCAGTGCATGTTTGGGCTTCTGTAGAGGTGATGAGTTGTTACTGTGAATATCCTGCTTTAACTCCCACCAGCCTCTGTTTACTGCCTGAGTGCAGCTAAAAGCTAACGGCTATCAGGCTAACATGTAGGGGTGCATGTCGCAATCTATTATAAGGGAGTGGAACGTACTTGATTGACATGTAAGCTGGTACTCTGCTCTCAGTAAACCCTCAGTATGATCACTGCTAAAAGCTTCAGGTTTAGATGTGAACGTAGTGAGAGAGGATCTGCTGCTACAGACGGAGCGCTCTGAAGCTCCTCTTCATCACTGAGGCTGCTGGAGCTTCCTGCACATTCACGTCCTCCAGCTCTGACTGTTAGCATCCTGTCTACTGCACACACCGCCATCATCTGAATATTTCATGTATCTGCATTGACAGTGGGCATACAGTGTTACCCTTCAGCCTGGAGGAAAACCATCTGCAGAAACACTCAGAGAGCAGGAAGGAAGGAAAGAAGGAGACAACCCAGATAACAGATGCTTCAGGATCACCAGACAGAATTCTGTCCAACACGAACAATGCTTTCTGATAGATACAGCGTGACTGAAGCATCCTGAGAACATGCAGCATAGCTACACCGAGAGGAGAAACGGTGCAGAGCAGAGTGGGTGTCTCTCTCTGTGGAGAACAAAGTGCTCCCAGTGTAGTGCAGATGAAAGGCTTGGCTCTTACTGTAGCGCCAAGCTAATTTTAGCCAACAAAAGGAAGTGAGATGCAGCTGGAAGAGCCATGACAGACGGGGGATCAGATTTCATCCTCCCAGGGAGAACCAGAGGTTAGCCCACACACAGCATGGCTGAACCTCCAGAGCTCTGTGCAGCTTAACAGGGGGAAGAAAGACCCCCAGTAAGTATCAGAGCCATGAGGCGGCCACTGACAGAACAGAGCTGGTTGGTTCTCAGCAGAAAGGAGGAACTGAGGAAGGCCAGCCCCAGTACCGGACGCTCCGGGCCAAAAAAACACTGCAGCTTCACTGGATCACCTTCTTAGGAGCTACAAATATTCTGAACAATGAAGACCCACGGTCTGACAGCGAGCAGGCAGCCCATAGTCACGTTTCCCTGGAGACCACATGTTGACATGAGAGGAGGGCCAATCAGACGTCACTAACAGAGCTAATGCTAACGTCTCTAATGGTTTCCAGTCTGGGGGAAGTTTGTTCAGGAAAGTGACCAGCAAGCCTCAACTACATGTCACATTTCATCAATAATGAGTGCAGATGTTTAAAGTCATATTCCTCCCCCAAGTAAAAATCCATCTGCTGCCATATAAGCTAAAGCAAGAAAATTATATTTAGTATCCAGCCCAGTAATCCTGATCTGGAAACAAACTGTCTGCTTTAGCTTAGCATAAATGCTAGTAGCATAAACCAATGTAAGTCAATGGGAACTGCTAGCATGCTTCCATTCACTAACATTGGTTTATGCTAGGCTAAAAATAAAGCAAATAGCAGCAATAACTGGGCTGGTTACTAAATATTATTTGCTCTCTTCTCAATATGGTCAATATGGCAGCAGACGGGTTTTTACCTGGTGGTGGAGAATCCCTGTAACAGGTTAGGAGCTCAGTGAATCCTGAGTGCTGTCAGAAGGTCAGGAAATGATGTGAGGCCTTACGCTCGGCGGTCGTGATCGATCCTGTTGATCTTTCCTCCAATGAAGACGCGGATCTTGCAGTCCTTCCACCTCTTCTTGTTGGTCAGCAGGTATGGGATCAGCAGGGTCAGACCTGGTCCAGGGAGAGCCCACAGCTGCTTAGCTTACACACACACACACCAGAACAGATGACAGCCCTACATGGGCTGTATGCATGCATTACTCTGGAAACAGAACCACAGCCACCATGGCATCATCATCATCATCATCATCATCATTATTATAGTTCAGTCCTGCATAATATTATGACATTATGATGAGGATGAAGATGATGACATGTGAAGAGCCTCAGGACCCGTTAGATCCAGCTAAGGCGACGAGGATCCCTCATCAGGAGCCTGACCAACATGTCAGCAGCGCAGCACTCATCCATCACACTGTCACAACCACAGGTATGTCTCTGATGGACAGGACTGTCCAACAGGCCACGCCCACATCGCTATTTATAGAGAAACTCACCCTCTACCATTGTCTAACTCCGCCCACATCGCTATTTATAGAGAAACTCACCCCCTTCCTGCGTCTTACTCCGCCCACATGGCTATTTATAGAGAAACTCACCCTCTATCAGCATCTAACTCCGCCCACATCGCTATGTATAGAGAAACTCACCCTCCAACATTGTCTAACTCCGCCCACATCGCTATGTATAGAGAAACTCACCCTCTACCATCGTCTAACTCCGCCCACATGGCTATTTATAGAGAAATACCACCCCATTTATAGAGAAACTCACCCTCTACCATCCGGTCTAACTCCGCCCACATCGCTATTTATAGAGAAACTCACCCTCTACCATCGTCTAACTCCGCCCACATCGCTATTTATAGAGAAACTCACCCTCTACCATCGTCTAACTCCGCCCACATCGCTATTTATAGAGAAACTCACCCTCTACCAGCGTCTAACTCCGCCCACATCGCTATTTATAGAGAAACTCACCCTCTACCATCGTCTAACTCCGCCCACATCGCTATTTATAGAGAAACTCACCCTCTACCATCGTCTAACTCCGCCCACATGGCTATTTATAGAGAAACTCACCCTCTATCAGCATCTAACTCCGCCCACATCGCTATTTATAGAGAAACTCACCCTCTACCATCGTCTAACTCCGCCCACATCGCTATTTATAGAGAAACTCACCCTCTACCATCGTCTAACTCCGCCCACATGGCTATTTATAGAGAAACTCACCCTCTATCAGCGTCTAACTCCGCCCACATCGCTATTTATAGAGAAACTCACCCTCTATCAGCGTCTAACTCCGCCCACATCGCTATTTATAGAGAAACTCACCCTCTACCATCGTCTAACTCCGCCCACATCGCTATTTATAGAGAAACTCACCCTCTATCAGCGTCTAACTCCGCCCACATCGCTATTTATAGAGAAACTCACCCCCTTCCTGCGTCTAACTCCGCCCACATCGCTATTTATAGAGAAACTCACCCTCTACCATCGTCTAACTCCGCCCACATGGCTATTTATAGAGAAACTCACCCTCTACCATTGTCTAACTCCGCCCACATGGCTATTTATAGAGAAACTCACCCTCTACCATCGTCTAACTCCGCCCACATCGCTATGTATAGAGAAACTCACCCTCTACCTGCGTCTAACTCCGCCCACATCGCTATTCATAGAGAAATTCACCCCCTACCGGCGTCTAACTCCGCCCTGTGGCAGCGTCCAGTCCTTGTTATTCCAACTAACCCCTCCTCCACAGCAGCACTAGTAAAGGCTGAGCAGTGTTCAGTTTTAACACTGACTGTTGTTGATAGCAGATTTATGTCACTAAAATGTACTAAAACAGCAAAAACAATGAGCAGACATGTAGACATCATTATTGGACACTGATCTGTGAAGTTTATCAGAGGGACAGCTGCTCTTTGAATAGGTTTCTGATAACCAGGATGGAGGCGAAGGAGTGGACCAGAAGAAGTCAGACTGACCTCCATCATCAAACAGCCACCAGACGTCCACGGTGCCCTTCCCCTGCTTCCCCTGGAACTGCTGGCTGGCCTCCAGCAGCCGCTGGTCGGACACATTCAGAGGTACTGTCGGACTCTTCTTGTCTGGAGGACGGATAACAGACAGGTCAACACACAGCACAGGCAGTCAGTGCTAACAGAAACAGTCAGCTGCTAGGAACCAGGCTACACAGAAAATGTTAACAGCACTCTATTCTGCCTTTAAGCGGAGGAGAGAGGAGGACACAGACAGCAGCTGCAGAACCAGGATCCTGAGAAAGAACCGTCACCTCTAAGGAAGGAAGGAAGGAAGGAACTAGTGAGGGGAGAGTGAAGCCACATGATGAAACTACAGCAGTGACAAACTACTGAGGTCAAACCGGAGAAAAGAGTGTTCTTCTGAGCCAAGTAGAGAGCAGGCCGGAAGCTCAGAACAAGCAGAGAGACAGAAGACAGACAGTCTGTTAGTAGGAAGGAAGAACCAGGACGGAGCAGAGAGACAGCAGAAAGAAGCCAGCACACAGTAGAAAGGTGGAACGGTCTCCTGCCTTTTCTCAACAGAGGCTGAGTCGTAGCTTTTCCATCTTCATCGTCATCTGGGAGGATCAGAGAAACAGACTTCATGTGAGACAGTGATCTGATGGAGGCTGGCTGTGCCAATCAGGGCCCAAAGCTCAGCGGTTCTGTGTGGGTTCTGACTGGGCTGCTTCTCACCAGGATCTATGCAGACACCAACTCTGTCCTTCACCACAGGGTACTAGAGATGGCAGCAGCAGGTTTCCATAGCAACCCACCTGATCATACACCAGCTTCTTCATGCTGGTAGCTGAAACTGTCCTGATGAGCGATTCATGATGCTGCCACCACCGTGCTTCTTAATGGAAGGGTTACCTTCAGCTGATCTAATGAAGTCTCTTCATCTGGTCATGGAGCTCATTTCTTCCACCCAGCTGCTTCCTTCAGACTAATCTGAGACTTTGGCTTTCAACATCAGCGTTAGGTCCAGTGGGAGCAGCTTCAGCCAGCTGAACAGTGGACACTCTTTGGTACCAGTGCATGTACTGCTTCTGCTCACAAACTCTAGATCCTCTACCAACACCCAAAGTGTCCACATGTATGGGACGTCACAGCGTCTCTGGGATGGACTCACTGCTCAGGAAAGCCTCCAATAAAGTCTAGTTTATTCTTCTCCATCAGCTACTTCACTCACATGTTGATGGAGACGGTTTCCATTTATACTTCTCCACTGGTGTATCAATGTTGCAAAGCAATTCCCCTCCAGGACAGCAGGGGGAGTAGATCTATCATGGTGGGTCTGCCTACCACTGCAGTGTTGTTTCTGGTTAACTAGAGTTTATTTCCTTCATTTTGTGAACACATTCCCCCTAAAGCAGCAATATGCCGACAGAAAGTATCTTCTGATTAATCTGTAAAGCTTTTTACTAGAAGCTCATAGAATCCTCTAGAAACAAACCCAGCATCTGTTTAGTTGTTTCTCTGCACGTCCTGATGATCAGAATCACCTACAGACCAGATTAGATCAATGATCATTTCATTATAAAGCATGTATAGAACCCAAACGCTGCATTAACTGCTGATTACAGCGACTATAGCGCCCCCTACTGGTGGAACGATCTCTGGCTGTTACTGAGCTGACCAATCAGAGGCCTACGCTCTGTTAACAGAGACGGATAGTGAGAATATGGACCTCTACTCCGTCCATCCTAGCATAGGTGATGGAAAACTGGTGTTGACGCATAATGGCGCTGCGTTCATCTGTTCAGACGCAGACAGAAGTATAAACTAGTCTTAATGCGCTCCATCAAACATATAAATCATCATCATCATCATCAGTGTAAAAGGACAGGTGGGGGTGGGGCCTGAATGCAGCAGCAGGTGCTGTAAACGTCTGGTCTAGAACTAATGGGGTTCATGTTCTGGTTGGTGTAGCTCTGTTATCTGTCCCACACATGGACACACAAACACACAGTGTGATCCAGTGTGGGGTTAAAGGTCACTGGGTCACTTCCTGTCTGGGCGGAGCCTGAGTGGGGCAACCAATGGAAGGATGAACGCAGCCTTCTCACAACAAGGCTGAAGTGATTCTTAACTGAACAGCTTTCCTATAAAGCCACACAGCAAACACTGAATATTAATGTGTGGACAGATTTCAGCTCTGAAGACATCCATCATCAGAGCAGCGATGGAGAGAGGCTGGCTGACCTTTCTGTACAGCTGGACTGTTCTGAAGGCTGGTGGTCTTTGAAGACGGCTTGGAGGAATCATTGTCTGAGTCTTTGCTGGTGTCGATGGACACGACCACGTCCTTCGCTCCGGAAGATTTCTCCTGGGAGGACAACAAGTCATCTGGCAGAGAGAGGAGGAGAATTAGAAGCATGGCAAACAGATCTGATATCAGGCTGGAGAACCAAGGAGGGACGGCCACTGGTTCCCAGCTTCACAGCAGCTACATCACATCAGGCCTCCACCCAGCATGGAGGAGATACCAGCCAATGGCAGCATGATTTAACCTGCAGGAGAACCACATCAGACCAGTCTGTCTCATTTTAAATTTTAAAAAATAGGTTGGCTTCTATGTCAAATTCTCCAATTAGAAATTAGTCTTCAGCAGAAAAAGAAGTGAATATTTTATGTGTGATTTTAATAAACAGCAGAGCTGGGAGGTCAGCTGGCAGAAGTGTTATACCTTGTCCTTGGATATGAGAGACGTCCAGCCCCTCCTTCAGCCGCAGAATAACAGCTCCATACTGGAAGTCAAAGGCATCGCTGAGGAGGACAGGAGACATCATGTCAGCAACGAGCAACGCTAAGCAGCTCATCAGAAGACATCAGTGCAGCTAGATGTTGCAACCAGCTGCTCCACCCTGGGCTGCTGCTGCCGCAGCTGCAGGCAGCCTCCATGTAGCTGACAAGGTTAAGAACCCAAGTTTAGAGGTTGGTTCCCTCATCACCTCAGACATCATCCAGCAGACGGAGAGAAAGGCTGAACATGGACCAGATCCTGCTTTACTCTGGAGAAACCAATCCTCCATATGCTGTGGATCATATCTACTGCATGTACTCTACATCCACTCCGCTCTGAAGCCCTCAGGTGCTCAAAGAAGCATGCGTGGGAATTATGTCACTATAAAAAGCAGTGATAAACGCAGAAATCAGACCAAAACCGTTCACTGTGTGGAAAACAAACAGAAAATAACCGTTTAACCCGTTTCTCTACGTTTATGTGTCAGATATCTGCATGTATTTTGTTCCACACTGGGTGAGTACATTGATTTTAAAGAAGCTATATCAATGGCTTATTTTAGTACATTAGTGTGCAGTGGTTTATTAATGAGTCTGTCTTTATGATTTCTTATTGTTGAGCGTGGTAGGTATCCTGTTGGGGCTCGGTGATTTGTAAAGATTGACTGCAGGAATAAGTAGAATCCATCCCGTTTTTGCCGGACGGTGAAACAGTAGTGGAAACGCTCTCATTGACCACAAGGAGAGCATTTTTGCTGCAGAGTGCATGCAGAGGAAATTAATGTCTAGCCTGGAAACCCAGACTGCACAGTAAAGCTACAACATCAGAAAATAACATTAGCTAACATCAGCATTCATACTAAACTCATCCTGTCTACTGTTTGACCAAACAGCCAAGTTATATGTTTAAATCCTAGATTATAATAAATGAGGGCTGAACGGTTTCCATGCTTATTGGTTTGGTTCTAATTAAGGAGATTCTAAGGTCGTCATATTGTTTGAATCTTTGCTCTTGGACAGAAATAATCTGAATCTTGTTCCTTGAACCAAAAATGTCCCATGGTGTTAACTTTAGACTTTTGTTGTTGGAGAAGTTGGTGTGGTGACAACCTTCCTCCACTGTTAGGTAAGGCAGCAGAGAGAACAGAACTGGGAATAACCATCAGCCCCACTGGTGCAGGCATGGACCAGTAACAACTACAGTAGAATCCTCTCCATATTCTACATGATGACACCACCTTTATGTGTGGATGCTGGAGCTAAGTCAGGCATTCTGGGTGCCGGGAAGAAACAAAGTCATCTGCAGCCCAGAAAATGAAGAAGTGATTAAAGATGGAGGTTTTCTGACCAACATGTGGTGACATGTCTGTGGGACAGAGAGCAGGACAGTCGTGGTACAGCAGCGATTTCATCCTCATTCTGCCCTGGAACATAGGGAAACGCTAACAGATCTATAGACATCTGGGCTAAGAAGTTCTGTAAGAACACCACATGCTAAATGCTAACCTAACATCCTAGCTCATTGTGTCTTTGTTTCACATATGTCTTCATTCCAACCTATCGATGGCCATCAACTAAGTGACATCATTGATCAGTTAAAGCGGGCCATGACAATGAGTCCATTCTGCAAACACTTTCTCATATTACAGGAGTTGTGCCAGATGATTTCAAAGTAGCCAAAGGTTTAAAGCTGATGATCCTGATTATTTTACTAATAATAGGCCCATTTCCATTTGACCATGTTACTCTAGAAAGAAAAAAAAAATCATACATAAAGGATCATTTCTCATCCAGACTCCTATAGGATTCTTTATAAGCATCAGTATGGCTTTGTAATAAATCATTCAACATTTATGGCTCTACTTCATTTTACTGATACGGTTATTTCTGCACTTGAAAATAATAAGTTAGCAGTATATTTTTGGATTTTTCTAAAGCATTTGATACAATAAATCACAATATCCTGCTTGCTAAATTATAGAAAGATGGTTTTCAAGATGTTACCTATAAATGGTTCTAAAGTTATGTTTCAAACAGAGCACAGTTTGTTTCTTTTAAGGATTATTTTTCCAATAAAGCTACACTGCTGTTCCTCATTTCTATAAATGATAAGCTTATTGTCTCAGATGTTCTGCTCCCCCATCATGTTTGCAGATGAAACAACCTTTGTTCTTTCACATTTTAGTAAGTTAATGGACAATGCTAATGTTGGCCTAGTGCCTTACACTGTTTGGTTTAAGTTAAATAAATGATCTTTAAATATTAAGAAATATAATTTAGTTATTTTTAGTGTCAAGACAATAACAACAAATTACTAGCACACATTAGAATTGGACCTGCTGAGATGCTTCAGTTAACAAAAACCTTGTTTTAGGAGTTATTATTGATGAGGTTTTGTTGGAGAGGTAACAGACTATGTTTGTGGCTAAATTAATAAGTCCATTGGTATAATAAGGAGGATTAGCCATCTTGTTACTACAAAATGTCTCCTTACCTATGCTACAGCTTAATTTATCCGTATTTGTCGTACTCTAACATTCTCCAGAAACGGTTTGTCAGGATAGCGGCTCGGTCACGTTCACATACATCTTCAGCGCCGTTATTTAAGAAACTGCAGATTTTTTCCATATTCCACATATGTGTTTTCATGTATAAATGACTTTAATTGGAAGGAAAGATTCCTGTTCAGTTTACGTTATATCTTAAAGCTAACTCCGCTCTTCTTGCCTATAACACTAGAAGGGTAACGGATCTTCAAACTCCACCACATGTAGAGGACAGTTTTCTATAAGATTTAAAGGATATAGATATGGTTATGGAATAGATTCTCTCATGTGGTGAAACAACAATAGAGAGCTTTAAGAGGTCTGCTGATAATAATAATAATAATAATACATTTATTTTATATAGCGCCTTTCAAAACACCCAAGGACACTGCACAAATGAACAATTTAAAACATTGTCAACAATAATAATAGTAATAATAAAAATAAAGTAATAAAAGATAATAATCAAACAAAGCAGAACAACATTGATAAGGTGAGAGTGACTAGATGTCATAGGATCGTCTGAACAGGAGAGTTTTCAGTGTGGATTTAAAAAGTGGAAGAGAGTCGATGGTACGGAGATCAGGGGGGAGAGAGTTCCAGAGGCGGGGGGCGGAGCGGCAGAATGCTCGATGCCCCATAGTGACAAGGCGGGCAGGGGGGACAGAAAGATGGAGGGAAGAGGAGGAGCGGAGTGAGCGAACAGGAGTGGCGATGTGCAGGAGATCAGATATGTATGGGGGGGCCAGATTGTGAAGTGCTTTGAACGTGATGAGGAGTATTTTGAAGTTAATTCTTTGTTTAACTGGAAGCCAATGGAGTTGGTGTAGAATGGGGGTGATGTGGTGAGAGGAGGGGATCTGGGTGATGATGCGTGCTGCAGAGTTTTGGAGGAGTTGGAGTTTCTGGAGGGATTTGTTGGGAAGGCCAAAAAGTAGGGAGTTACAGTAGTCAATGCGGGAGGTAACAAGGCTGTGGACCAGGATGGCGGTGGTGTGGGGGGTGAGAGACGGGCGAAGACGAGAGATGTTGCGCAGATTAAAGAATGCAGACCGGGTGATGCTATTTATGTGGGAGTGAAAAGAGAGTGTGCTATCGAGGACAACACCCAGACTCTTAACCTGGGGGGAGGGAAGGACAGGCGAGTTGTTGATGGAAATGGAAAAACTGTCAGATTTGGAGAGAGTGTGGGGCGTGCCGACCAGGAGGACTTCTGTTTTGGAACTGTTCAATTTGAGGAAGTTGGAAGAAAACCAAGAATGAATTTCTTGGAGACAGAGGGTAAGGGAAGTTGGGGGGAGTGAAGAAGACGGTTGGGTAGAAAGGTAGAGCTGGGTGTCGTCCGCGTAGCAGTGAAAGTGGATGTTGTGTTTGCGAAAGATGTAACCAATTGGAAGAATGTATATAATGAAAAGGAGGGGCCCCAGGACAGAGCCCTGGGGCACACCAGCAGAAACGGGGAAAGAATTAGATTTAAAAGATTTAAGTTGAACGGATTGTGTGCGGCCAGATAGATATGAGTTGAACCAAGCGAGGGGGGTGTGAGTGATGCCAATAGATGAAAGTCTGTTGAGGAGGGTGTGGTGGGAAATAGTGTCGAATGCTGCTGTGAGGTCAAGAAGGACGAGAATGGACAGTAAACCAGAATCTGAAGCTATGAGGAGGTCGTTGGAGATTTTGAGCAGTGCTGTTTCAGTGCTGTGGAGGGGACGGAACCCGGATTGAAACTGCTCATAGATGTTGTTTGTGATGAGATGCTCATGGAGTTGAGAGGCAACAGTCTTTTCGAGAACTTTGGAAATAAAAGGTAAATTTGAGATGGGGCGTAGGTTGCTGAAATCGTTGGGGTCAAAGCCAGATTTTTTTTGTGACAGAAGCGGTTTTGAGTGCAGGAGGGACAGTTCCAGAAATTAGAGAAGAATGAATGATGTTGGTGATGATTGGAGCGAGGGAAGAGAGGCAGGTTTTGACTAGAGCTGTAGGGAGTGGATCAAATCGACAGGTGGATGATTTGGATTTTTGGACAAGTTTGGAGATGGCTTGGACGGAGGGGAGGATAAAGTTTGAGAATGTAGTAGTGGGGGGTGGTAAGGAAACAGTTGAGTCCATACCAGAGAGAGAAGCTCCCCATGAGGTCAGGTGTTGATGGATGTCAGTGATTTTGGAAAGAAAAAAGGACATGAGTGAGTTGCAGAAGTCAGTGGAATGCAAGTAGTGGGGAAGAGAATCTGGGGTTTTTGTAATAGTGGTGAGGAGAGAGAAGAGAGTTTTTGAGTTGTGCCGATTGGAATTGATGAACTAGCTGGTGTAATTAGTTGATTTTATATTTTCCCTGTTATGTCACCAGTATTTACCCAGGTTGTTTTTTTTCACTAATGTTTTTATGAGTTTTATTATATTGTGCTGGCATTCTTTGACTATTTTTCAATGTCTTTGGTGGAGGCTTTAGGTAAGCCATAATGGCTTTTGCCTTCTCCTGCACTGAATATGCACCAGGATGTTCCTTGGTCTGTGATGGACTGGCTTCCTGTCCAGGTTAGACCCCGCCTCTCGTTTGGAATCCTTGGGTCAAATGCAGCCCTACTTACTGGATCATATTAATGTACGTCTCCACGTTCATCATGTCTCCGTCTCTCCAGTCATTCTTGAAGCCCAGCACCAGAGTGTTGGGCCGGAGACGACCCAGACCAGCAGCCTGGAAACACAGAACATGTGGTGAACACGGCTTCGCATTAAAACCAGGGACGCACTGATACCTGGTACCAGAGCCGATACCGCTCTAATGTAGTCACATCTGTTAGATAACCAATACCATAAACCAATACTTTACAGAAACTGTTCATTTTTTCTGGTCCTTTTTATTAATATTTTATTCATCATCATTTGTTGTAACAAGCAGAGAAGAAAATCAAAGCCGTCTTCCAATTCATTGCGTTTCTTTGTGTACAAGTATCAGCAGCTGCTCAGATCCAAGTATTGGTATTGGTATTGGTTAGGGATGCACCGAAACGAAAATTCTTGGCCGAAACCGAATACTGAAAATGAGGAAATCGAGGCCGAAAACCGAAACACCGAAATAAATTATTTCAATTATTAGAACTATAGCATTTATGTGTACTAACTTCACCAAAATCAGGGCATTGCAATAAATCAATGACAAAACTTTTAAAATATTTATTTAGCAGCACTGACATAGCAACAATGCACAATATAAATCAAATTCAAAATAAAATGTTTCACTTGACCCCACACGTGTGTACATTAAAAATAATTTGCAAATAAAAGAAAAATAATAAATGATAAATGTACAGACTTTAAAGACAGTAAAATTAAATATGTTCTCCTATAAAAACACCAAGTGTCAAGTGCCTTTCAAATATTTCAGTGTAGAACTAATACAAAATGCATTCAGAACGAGTCTAACTAGTGATAAATATGACAATATTTTCTCTGTAGACCTACAACATAAAAGTGTATCAAAACAAAGATTACCATAACCTAAAGGTCTTTATAAACAACAGTGGATGTAGGCTACAAAGTGAACAAAACTCTAGACACATTCTACTTCTTAAGGTAAAGTTGCAGGTTTTTCTTGATGAAGTGTAGCATTTCTGCTTTGTCACACTGAAGTCTGTTCCTCTTCTCATTGAGAACATGAGCTGCAGCACTGAACAGTCTCTCACTATCAGTGCTTGTGCATGGCGCAGACAGGTACTTGCGTGCCATCTTTGCCAGGTCAGGAAAGCGGCCATGGTTGATTCTCCAGAAGGCAAGAGGATCATCACTTCTGGAGACGAGGACTTCAGACAGATAACCATCTAATTGTTGAGTGGTTCAGCTTGTTGGCTGCCTGACATTTGAGCAAGATAAAGGGCCAGTACAAAAATAAATAAATAAACTGTAGTCTATATCAGAAAAATGAAATAATCAGTGATGAGTCAGAACAGAACAGCCTACCTATTGTTTGGGGCACTCTCTTTCAGGATCTCATTGAACGTATCAGACAACGGAGGTGCATTCCCCTCATCTGGTACAGAGAGACGAGTCTTTTTATCGGCGCTCCGCTCTCCTGCGCTAAGCACTTGTGCGTCTCCACCCAGGTTGTCGGCATCCATCACGGCCTGGATCATTTCTTTTATTCCCACGTCCAAATAATGATCCTTATAACGCGGATCAAGCACAGTCACGATGAAGTGCAGAGGATCATCATAGATTTCAGTGAAACGTCTGTTGACAGAATCGAATAGTGTACTTTTCATTGTTTTCACCCCGTGGTCCATCTCATCTTCTTTACTTAATTGCTGCACTAAAGCTTCTTCTGACGGTATTACGTCTGCAACAGATGCATTGGAGGAGCTGATCTCTTTAGTTAGCTGCTCCAACGGGGCAAGGAAAATAGAATGTTTTCTATTAAGACCCACAGGTGAGAAGTGAATGTCACAGGGAGCTCGTAATCTGCGCTGTAAGCAGCCAAAACTCCCATGTAAAAAGTGCTGTTCCAGCGTGTACTCACGTCTTGTTGGAAGCATTTTATTTGTGTTCCAAGCTGATCATGCATAGACTGGAAGCAGGAATAGGCCAGCTGAGAATGTTTAAAGTGGCCAACGATTCTTCTGCCTATAGCTAAGATGTCTTTTACGCTGCACTGAGACAACATCCTCGTTCACAGCCAGATGTAGTGTTTGAGCCATGCACCGTATTCCTCTCAGCCATATTTCTGGCGTTGTCACTCACTATGGCATGCACTTTAAATCGATCAATATGCCAAGTGTTGAACATATTAGTAAATGCATCAGAAATTGCGGCTGCTGTGTGTGAGCCTCTAAACGCTTGTGAATGGAGCAGAATCTTTTGCAGCTTGAAATATGTGCGGTTAGGCTGAGCATACTGGTGAGGCTGACGTCGGAGCTTCATATGTCAGTCGTAAAACTTATAGCTGTTATATCTGATGCTAGAAGCTCATAGACATGAGTTACAACGACGTTAAACAATTCAGATAAACTCACGTCTGAGAAATGTCGCCTGCGTGGGATAGCATAACGGGGCTCAATGTGATCTAGAAGCCTACGAAATCTTCTACCACAGAGAAAGGCTGATCATCTAAGGCAATGAATTCCATAATTTTTTGTGTTATGCCCTCTGACTTGGCAGAATCACTGGATGTGGGTGTGCCCGTGTCAGTTTTCTCATATTACGAATGGTGATCAGGGTGTTTGGATTTCACGTGATAAATTAAACCTGACGTGGAGAAACTCTTTATAGATGCACACCCTCTTGAAATGTCAGCATTGCATGTTTGCAAATCGCTATCCGTGGGTCTTTATCCGAGATTGTGAAATAAGTCCACACTGCAGACATGCTGGCTCTTGTCCCGTTTCCCGCGTGCTGGCTGCACTGTTTTATCGTTACATTACACGTTTCGCCCGTGTTGAAAAAACCAAAATGCACTTCATTTTCAGCCGAACATTTTGGGTGCATCCCTAGTATTGGTTTAAAAACAGTGGTATTGTTGCATCCCTATAACAAACTAGAGCAAAGACTTGTTTCTGCATGTATGAATGAAAGCAGAGCTTTACTTATGGGCCCAGATGAGCCTCAGGAACACTTAGACTGTTCATGTACCCCTTCAACAGCGGAGCTGAAAGCTTCAGCACCATCCATGACTCACGATAAGCCAGACACTCCTGATTCACCAGACAGGCCCTCCAGGATTTTGTGGCACTTTGGTGATTGTTGCATCCTAAAATGTCTGATGTTGCAGCAGCTTTTGGGAACAGTTGCAGCTAAAGTTAGTGGTTTTATTTAACATTTTCTTTTAGTTTTCACCAATCACTTTTTAAAATACAAATGTAACATGTTTTATTCTCCATCCCTCTCATATAAGAAATATGGAGTCTACATGATATGTGACGCTTTCAGTTATAGGATTATGAAAGGGATAGTCACAATTGGTAAAATATCCGTTAAAGTTGCTATAATTGGATAAAACTGCAGGATGTGCAGAATTTGCAGTGATTGGCTGAACTGTGTTAATAGTTGCGATTGCATCATCATGAAATCCTGGAGGGACTGAACAGTTGGCTTTAAATCATCAGAAATCAAGCTTTACATGATGGGGTGTTAATTGGACAGTGAAGCAGAACGCTGCCTAACGAGACACCAGGAGACAAGAGGAGACAAGAGTCCATGTCTCACAGGCTAAATGTCAGAGATGAGGCACTAAGACAAACTAAACTGGGTGATTCTAAACTCTTGTTTGTTGCTGTTTAATGTGATGCAAACACACAGAAGAACGTGGACCATTGTAGTGGTGCAGACAGAGAAAGGGCTGCTGGGTAATCTGAGCTGGTTTCTTACCTGGAGCAGGTACTGGGTGCCCTGCCTGAGGTCCTCTGCAAACACTGGGGTGTAGAAGGCCTTGGTCTCATTCCTCATCAGCCAGCGCTGGTAGCGGGAATGGTCTGCAGCCAGTTCCTTAAAGTTCGGCTTTCTGTAGCCCTGCTGGGAGACGGCAGACAACAAGAACCTAGAACCATCCATCCATCAGCGCTGCTGCTACAGATCCCTAACATCCCTGCAGGTTCTGGCCCTAACCGGTTTGGACCAACCCTCGTCATCCTGCATGGAGCTCTGCCCAGCCTCAGCTCCAACTTCTGCCTTATTCTGGCATTGATTGGATGTTCCTAATGAATATAAACGGCATGTAGGCAGGATTTGGAGGAAAGAAACGGGCCTTGATCAACAGTTCGGCCCTACGGCCAGAGAAGTGTCCTGGCACTAGCTGGGAACGTTTACAGGCCTTCTGTGGAGCCAGGCTCTGTTTCAGAGCTGAAGGAGGCGACAGCAGCAGAGCCAATCAGAGGGCACCATGTGCTGCCAGAGAGGACTGCACAGAGGCTGCATTCATCCGCTCAACACGGTGAAACCTTTAAACCCAGCAGGGGAGGGTGGGACTTTATACACAGAGCGCCGAAACAACAGCTTCTCTGCTGCTACGGGTCATTCATGTTCTACATCATACATGTTCTACATCATACATGTTCTACATCATACATGTTCTACCTCTGACCCTACATGTTCTACATCATACATGTTCTACATCATACATGTTCTACATCATACATGTTCTACATCATACATGTTCTACATCATACATGTTCTACATCATACATGTTCTACATCATACATGTTCTACATCATACATGTTCTACATCATACATGTTCTACCTCTGATCCTACATGTTCTACATCATACATGTTCTACATCCTACATGTTCTAAATCCTACATGTTCTACCTCTGATCCTACATGTTCTACATCATACATGTTCTACCTCTGATCCTACATGTTCTACATCATACATGTTCTACCTCTGATCCTACATGTTCTACATCATACATGTTCTACATCCTACATGTTCTACCTCTGATCCTACATGTTCTACATCATACATGTTCTACATCCTACATGTTCTACCTCTGATCCTACATGTTCTACATCATACATGTTCTACATCATACATGTTCTACATCATACATGTTCTACATCATACATGTTCTACCTCTGACCCTACATGTTCTACATCATACATGTTCTAAATCCTACATGTTCTACCTCTGATCCTACATGTTCTACATCATACATGTTCTACATCCTACATGTTCTACCTCTGATCCTACATGTTCTACATCATACATGTTCTACATCATACATGTTCTACATCATACATGTTCTACCTCTGATCCTACATGTTCTACATCATACATGTTCTACATCCTACATGTTCTACCTCTGATCCTACATGTTCTACATCATACATGTTCTAAATCCTACATGTTCTACCTCTGATCCTACATGTTCTACATCATACATGTTCTAAATCCTACATGTTCTACCTCTGATCCTACATGTTCTACATCATACATGTTCTACCTCTGACCCTACATGTTCTACATCATACATGTTCTACATCATACATGTTCTACCTCTGATCCTACATGTTCTACATCATACATGTTCTACATCCTACATGTTCTACCTCTGATCCTACATGTTCTACATCCTACATGTTCTACCTCTGACCCTACATGTTCTACATCATACATGTTCTACCTGTGATCCTACATGTTCTACTGCGTCATACTAAACGTTCTACACCATTGCTGGCGTCCTGTAAAACAGTCGGTCCACTTCAGATGCGCTCCATAGAGATTTGTTTTTACCACAGTGACGCCTTTAGAGGGCGACAGAGGGCAAATATCTGCAGAGTTACGGAGTGCGTCTTTAAGTAATGATTGAATCCTAATAATCTCAGATTTAAAATGTTTCTGAGGAAGCAGATAATTACAGTAGAGTGCAAAAGGAGCCCAGCTAAGGCTTCTGGGAGTTAACTGGTCTGTCAGCAGACAGCATCTGGGTTCCTCCTATGGATGCTGCAGGATTTCACTGCAGGGATTCACCCAGTCCCAGCTAGCTCTCTGTGTAAGAACAGGAACCTGGTGCAGGGCTCCAGCAGGCTGCAGAAGGCCCCAGTATAAACCAGTAGTGGTGTAAGGAGGTCAGCTACTAGCCCTAGTCTCCCCAGCTCACCTTCAGGACCAGTAAAAGCAGCCACTCACCATGCGGACGTGACCACAGATCATGAGACCCACGTTCTTCGTAAAGCTGTGGACCAGATCCAGGAGAGCAGGACGAGAGTTGGGATAGCCGGTCATCGCCAAGCACTGGGGTCTGGAGAGGAGATCATCATCATCAGAACAGATCAGCTCACATAGAGGATGAGGAGAAAATCTGCTGACTTCTGGGGACCTTCACAGAGGGCTAATCTTAACACTCTAATTAAGAGCAGCACTTCAAAGAAGCTACTCAGAGGAATACTCCAGTCATTGTGAAAGCACCACGAGATAACTTTTAATCCCTGCATGATTTGCTGCCATGGGAACGGCCACATGGTTACCAGTAAGCCTTTAAGAGCAACGCTGTGCTATGCCGTGTGCAGCCGGCTTCAGGGAATAACAGCATGTTGGTCTGATGCAGGAAGCGTACTGGTGGGAGTACAGCTAGGCTATGTGTGTTAGGCAAAGCAGGACAACTAGGAGATGATCAGGCTGAGAAGCTCTGAAGTCATTAGCAAACAAGTTTCCATCCACAGATCTCATGATTAACAGTTATAGAGAAAAACCTCTAAACCAGCAGGTTTGTTGGCCTTAATAACAGGGCTTAGTAGGGTTGGTGTTATGCAAAAGTGATTTCAACATTAGTTCTATTTAGTGATGAATAATTATTAGTGTCCAGGTAACATGGCATAAGGCTCTGGACTCAGACATTTCACCTACTCTGGTTTACCTGAAGGACTCCTTATAATTGTTATATCTGTAGACCAAATCTATCAGATAGAAACCTCTGACAGCTGACAGGCAGAAACACCTCGGTGTTAAAGGAGAGAAATGCTTTTACTGAACCATCCTCATCCTTAGACTGAAATGATCCTAAAACTATCCAGAAACAGGTCCAGGAATATTTGCACAGTGACATAATCTTCATCATTTGGGCTCTGCAGGCCACCATACTGGATTTGAAAAGAAACGAATACAGCAGACTTTAAGTAAAAAAAAAAAAAAAAAGATTAAACATGTAGGATTTATTGCTATTTTTGTACAAATTCTCCTCGATTCTGAGGCTCAAAAGTAATTGGACAAATTACCATAACTCTAAGTAAAATGTTACTTTTGCAGGCGATGACTGCCTGAAGTCTGGAACCCATCAGCAAATGTTTGTAGGGTTTTTCTGACAGAAGTTTTGTCCCCAGTAAGATAAATGCATGCTCTCAGTACATGCTGGATTGGGTTTAGATCCACATAGCAGAACATTCCTTTTCTTTGGATTATTAGCTCCCAGGTTGTTTTTGCTGCATGTTTTGGATCATTATCCATCTTTACTGTGGAGCGTCGTCCAATCAGTTTTTTTACTTTCCACTGAATATGAGCAGAAACCATTTCCCTGTACGCCTCAGAATTCATCCGGCTGCTTCAGTCTTTTGTCACATCATCATTGTGACCCAGAGCCATAGGAATCCATGCATGCCCACACCATCATGCTGCCTCCACCATGTTTTACAGAAGATGTGGTGTTATTTGGATCATCACCAGACTTTCTTCTTCCCATCGTTCTGCTCCAGGTTGGTCTTAGTCTCATCGGTCCAAAGAGGTGGTTTTAGCAAAGTTAATTGGATTCTTTCTGTTTTTGAGGCTAATTAATGGTTTGCATCCAGTGATGAATTCTTCTCTTCCTGGTAGACTTAGATACTGATACTCCTACTTCCTGGAGACTGTTCTTCTTCACTATGGAAAGGATTCTTTCTGAGTTCCCAAGCTCACCAGTTCCCTATTTTCCCTCAGAATGAACCAAACTGTTGCTCTGGCCTCTCCTAACATTTCTACTGCTTCCTCTGATGGATTTATTCTTTCTTTCAGCATCAGGATGGTCTGTTTCACCTCCGCTGGAATCAACTCCAGACCTTTTCTAACGGCTTCATAGATGGCTGGTTAACGAGGGAAGAGCCCATGCAGCTCTGTTATTCTTTTTCAGCCTTCTGAGTCAATTATCCAATTACTTTTGGTCTCATGAAAAAGAGGTGCCTATGTATTACAGAGCTGTAATTCCTAAACAAATGCTCCAATTTGGATGTGAAACCTCTACATTTCAGCAGAGTCAGCACTTTAAGCCCATATTGATTATGTAAATGTATTCTTAAAATGGTAAATGGTCTGAACTTATATGGCGCTTTTCTAGTCATACTGACCACTCAAAGCGCTTTACATTAAAGCCACATTCACCCATTCATACTCACATTCATACACTGATAGCCAACATGGCTGGGTAGGACGATGCTTTTGGAGTTAAGTGCCTTGCCCAGGGGCACATCAACATGTGACTGGAGGAAGCTGGAATCAAACCTACGACCCTCCGATTGCAAGCCAAATATGTCTGGCCCTAACCTTATATGAACCGAACCATTTCTCCAGTTTGTGCAGATGTTCTGGCAGCAGAGCCCCGACTGTCTACAGCAGGAGTCTCTGCAGCTTCTAGCTGCTCCAACAGCTACATCCAGACTGACTGCTTACATGCAGACATGCAGACATGGTGGTAGAATGAGTGGGGATTCAGCTAAATGCTGCTCTTCTTCCAGAAGATGAAGAACTACGGCTGAAGAAGGAATTACACACTTCCAGAGAGGATTTTACACTTTTATTCAGCTTCATCTTGCCTACTGTTTCACTAAACTGGGAAGTGACAGGAAAAAATATAAAACATTTTAATTGATATGCTGATTCTGAATACATTCTAAAAACAGATTTGCATAACTAAAAATGGAATCATTTAACCCTTCTTAAATATGAGGGAAATGTCCAGGCTTTGGCCTGAAAGGGCTAACAGTGTAACACCCCCCCTCCCCCCAGTGCTGGCGTATTGAATTACAGTCATAACTAAGGTAACAGCTCTGATTCGTATGAATCATGGATATACCCAGCTGTAAGCATGCAGCCTCTGTCTGTTTAGAGCAGAAGCAGAGCTCCCAGAGGATACCTGAAGTTCTTGATGTGGTCCTCCACGGCGCTGAGGTGCAGCGTGTGGGTCAGAGCCTGTTGGTAGGTCAGCGCCTGGGTCGACGAGCCCCAGTTCACATCTGCAGAGGCGGACACACGCGAGCACAACAACAGTGGAGTTAGCGAATGTGTTTACGGATCGCTCTGCCAAGCTAAAGGTCATGTGACCCATGCAGGGCCGGGGTCAGAGAAAAGGACGGCTCTGTGTGTGTAGCTGCATGTCAAACTGAGTCTGCAGCTCCAGGAAAACATTTCAGCTCAGAATGGTCCACAGCTCTGCACACTCAGGTCCAGTTCTGTCTTCATCAAGCCTCCAGCAGCAGTGCTTCATGGTCTTACCCGAGTTATTGCTGGTACTATTCTGTTTCTAACATTACTGCACTCTGATTGATCATTATCATTTTTAGTTATCAACCTGCTGTCAGCTCATACTTTAAGGACCAAAGCTGTGTCCTCTGAGGAAGAGGCGTCGGCGGGGACGCGTCCCGCTGGCTGTGAACTCACCTGGCTTTTTGTGGCTGACGTAGATGTAGAGGCCGATGACGATGACGTTAGTGAGGAGGGCAGCCCCCCAGTTGATGACGAACATCACCACTCCACAGAGGACGGCTCCAGCCAGGGACACCCACATGTTGTAGAACTTAAAGCTGGGACGCCAGCCTGCAGTAGCAGCAACAAGCAGCCGTCACGGCTAGCATGGTGAAGCACATACACACAGCTGCTCTTTAAGCTGTTTCTATTAGAGCAATGAGAATTAGACAGAGATGTCCTCCAGAAAGGTCTCTAGGACAGTAACCAGTGCTGTTAAAGACGTGGACACAGAATGGACGTTAGAAGACTAGAAGGTTACAGCAGCTAGTAAAGGACCACTTTGTTTCACATGGAAATGAGACTAAGGGGACTTTAGTGATGGCGTAGAACCGCTGCTGTGTTGTTACGCAGTGAGTCATCAACAAACCACAGGACATAAACGGTACACTGGAAGTTCTCTTTGTCCCGTGAACATTTTAGCGTTCCCAGGGGGAGCGGCAAATTGTCCATAAAGAGATCCCAACACTAAATCACGTCTCCAGTTGCAGTAAAAGCCATTAGGTCTAAATGAGTCATGTACCATTTAGGTCCAGATGACCTGCTGGACATATTAGAAACAGACAGAGAGAATCTGTACCTGCAGCTCTGCTCAGGGTTTTGGATAGGAGGAGGAGAGAGCACAGAACGTCATCAAATATCAGCAGTAGTACACGTTAAACCACACATTATACTCCACTTCTTTACTTCTACTCACCGAAATGGGTTTAAAGCTGCTCTCATTTTAGGACAGACATGTTTCAGATGTTCTGATAAAAACAGAGTTAACGTCCTAAGCTTCAACGTAACGGTGTCCTGGCAGCAGGAATGTGATCAGATACGGTGCTACGAGTTTCTGCCTGCATGTCATGCTTCATCATTTCTCAGATCATAACTGCTTTATGAACACACAATTACAACCCATGCTCAGGACATCGGAGATAAACGGTCCAATACCAGACAGAACCGGCAGGCCGAGCTACAGCCGACCATCAGAACACGGTCCACACATCAAGACTCTAAGTGCCTGACTTTAATTACATTTATGTCTCAGTACAACTCAGCTTCAGATTTAAATCCCTGACTGATACTTTCTGAAAACCTCCAACACTGCCTAGGCTTCTCATTTTTCCTTTTACAGCTTGATCTTACCTGGAGAGTTGGCCAGTGATGCGTGGAACACAGAGAAATTGATCAAGGTGTAGGAGGCCAGGAAAAAGTTGGAGATAATCGGAGCAATTGTGTTCAGTTCACCTGGAAGCAGGAGAAGAAGGAGAGACTTAGAGAGTGCTCTGATTCAACGGATCCAACTCAGGAGCTGCTGAAACACTACGCTTTGATTAAACAAGGAAGCCACAGAAATCCCAACAAAGCAGCTCTGACTGGGGAAAAGACACTGTCCATGAAAAAACCTTCATACACACTATATATAGAAAACTATTTAACAAGCCATGGAAATATCAAAGAACCAACATCTAAATTGGGAAAGGAGCCTTTCAGGTCCTGGTTGTTGCTATGCAGATATGGTTCTGGTTGTATGCAGTCATTCTGGGTATGTTCAGGTTTAGGTGGGTCCAGCTGGGGTGTGAGGTGGAACAAACACCTCCTGAACTGGTTTTCCCTGCACTATAGTGGGGTCAGTGGAAAATAAAGGCCTGTACTGTGGAAACGATGACGTTTCTGAACGGGTCAGATCGACCAGTATGCTGCTGGATCATCTGTCCTTCTGCTTACATGAAAATAAGTGGAAGAACTGTCTCCGTTTAGAGTCAGTTACAGAAGCAATCTCAGGTTACCATAAGCCTTTGAATATATGAGTCCATATGAACAAGAGGCAAAGAGAGCAGCCGTACCGATAAGGATGAAGCCCAGGGCGATGCCGAAGGTCAGGAAGTAGCCTCGGAGAGGCTCATTGTTCTTCCCGTATCCTTTGGCAAATATCCCAATATATGGGTAGATATTGTCTTTACACAGAGCCTGCAAAAAGCAAAAACAGGAGCATATGTTAAAAAACAGAAGGACCTTGTTTGGCTATGTATTATAGCAGCGTTAGACTCTACAACCATCACTGCTCCCTATAAACCCAATAATGTTTACATCCCAGCTGACATTTGCACTGCTTCACTCACTTTATTTAACTTTCCTATTGCTGTTGTTTGCACATCTTTTTTCAGTTTACATTCTTTTAACTTCTTGTAAATAATACCTTTACTTTAACGCAAAACTAAACATGCACATTCTGTAAATATTTTCTGTTTTTCAATGATCCAACTCATTTTTGCACATTTGAGGATTTATTTCTAATAACTCCCCAGTACTTTACTATTGAAATGTCGTCCTTAATGCACATATACTATTTGAGATTCTGTTTTTATTCTCTATTTTTCTTGTGTGAATCTAACTGCTTCTTTTACCCGTCACTTTGCTTCTATTGCATCCTGTGACCGTAAAGGATTATTGTGTTCTGTTCCAGTCGTGTCAGTGCATGGATGGAGTCTTACTTGGAACACCTTGGGAGCGCTCACTAAAGAGGCCAGAGCAGAGGATAGCGTGGCTGAGAAGATTCCAGCTGAGATGATGGGAGAAAAACCTGAAACCAAACTCATCACCTGAATAAGAAGAGGAGGAAGACAAATATGTGAGCAGTCATGGACCAGGACACGTCAGAGCTCTTACTATCATCAATCTGCTGCCAGGGTTTGAATCTGCATGTATGTATTGCAGAAAGGAAGCACCTACTATAGCTGGTGTAAAATATCTGAATTAAACTAAATTACTTGCTTATGGTTTATTAACCCTAACCTCATTCTCAGGTTAGTGTATCAACACCAAATTATACATTTATTTATTATAAGAGCTGCTTCATACCTGGAAGTCATTATGGAGTCCGAATTCGCAGCGTTTTCCAGTGCTATTGCAGCCAGAGAAGTCATAGCCAAAGGTGCAGGAAGCTTTAGTGCAGTTGTTCTGGAACAAAGCACTGACTGTGTCATTCTTATTTCCACTGGCATCTCTCACAATACAGGCGCCTGCAGTCAGGAGGGTAGAATGCACATTAGATGTTTTCCTCAGAGGGAAAGGGGTCAAAGTGCACGACTAAAGGCAGACAGAAGGTGTACCTGTTGACACGGCAACACCCATATACACAACTGCTGTAATCGCAATGGCAAGAAGTGTTCCTTTGGGGATGGCCATCTGGGGGTCCTGTAAGACAAAAATCAACAACAATATCCAATTTAGCAACGGAAGCAAACCCAGCTACAGTAGCCCACCGGCTACAGTAGCCCACCGGCTACAGTAGCCAATTAGCAACAGTAGCCCATCGGCTACAGCAGCCCATCAGCTACAGTAGCCAATTGGCTACAGTAGCTCATCGGCTACAGTAGCCTACCAGCTACAGTAGCCAATTAGCAACAGTAGCCCACCAGCTACAGTAGCCAATTAGCAACAGTAGCCCACCAGCTACAGTAGCCCAACAGCTACAGTAGCCAATTAGCAACAGTAGCCCACCAGCTACAGTAGCCCACCAGCTACAGTAGCCCACCAGCTACAGTAGCCCAACAGCTACAGTAGCCAATTAGCAACAGTAGCCAATTAGCAACAGTAGCCCATCGGCTACAGCAGCCCATCAGCTACAGTAGCCAATTGGCTACAGTAGCTCATCGGCTACAGTAGCTCATCGGCTACAGTAGCCCACCAGCTACAGTAGCCAATTAGCAACAGTAGCCAATTAGCAACAGTAGCCCACCAGTACAGTAGCCCACCAGCTACAGTAGCCAATTAGCAACAGTAGCCCACCAGCTACAGTAGCCCACCAGCTACAGTAGCCCAACAGCTACAGTAGCAATAGCAACAGTAGCCACCAGCTACAGTAGCCCACCAGCTACAGTAGCCAATAAGCAACAGTAGCCCAACAGCTACAGTAGCCCACCGGCTACAGTAGCCAATTAGCAACAGTAGCCCACCAGCTACAGTAGCCCACCAGCTACAGTAGCCAATTAGCAACAGTAGCCCACCAGCTACAGTAGCCCACCAGCTACAGTAGCCCAACAGCTACAGTAGCCAATTAGCAACAGTAGCCAATTAGCAACAGTAGCCCATCGGCTACAGCAGCCCATCAGCTACAGTAGCCAATTGGCTACAGTAGCTCATCAGCTACAGTAGCCCACCAGCTACAGTAGCCCACCAGCTACAGTAGCCAATTAGCAACAGTAGCCCATCAGCTACAGTAGCCCACCAGCTACAGTAGCCCAACAGCTACAGTAGCCAATTAGCAACAGTAGCCCACCAGCTACAGTAGCCCACCAGCTACAGTAGCCAATAAGCAACAGTAGCCCAACAGCTACAGTAGCCCACCGGCTACAGTAGCCAATAAGCAACAGTAGCCCAACAGCTACAGTAGCCCACCGGCTACAGTAGCCAACTAGCTACAGTAGCCAACCAGCTACTGGAGCCCAACGGCTCCAGTAGCTAATCAGTAATAGCTCATGTAGCTGCAATCTGACTGGAGACTTCAGGAACCTGAAGAGTTCAGCTGTTGGGTTTTGAACCCTCATCGGATACACTGGTACCAACACCAATGACAGACATGTGGACACAGTGTGTGTTGGGTTGCGAACACGGCCGACTTACAGCGAGGTCTCCAGAAATGTTGGCCCCAGCCAGAATACCCGTGGCTGCAGGGAAGAAGATGGCGAAGACAGAGAAGAAGGTTTCTCCATCCCGAAAGTCCGGCCCCATGTTCTCCCACATGATATCAGCTGAAATGGAAATAAGAGCAAGAAGCAGCTAAATCCTGAAGCTAATAGACAATGTAACAAATGTGCAATATGATAATGAGTTTAGAGAAAACAAACCCACAGGCTGATCATACCGTGATATTGAAAGTAGCCATAAGGTTTCTTTGATTCGACAGGAATGAAGGACCCAATAAAGTAGTTGAAAATGGCTGTGACGAGGACAAACAGCAGGAAGATCTGGGTCTAAAGAGGACACAGCACTAAATAGTCATTTCTTGACCTGGATGCAGACCAGGGGGGAATCAGAGCGTCTCTACATGGACATACCTTGGCCTCCCATTCCATCCCTGCCACAGAGATGCCCAGGAGGAGGATGACTGTGATGGTGCCGATGATCCGGATATCATTGATCTCATCAGTCATGAGTGCATCTGCATTCTGATGAATGGGTTAGACAAAACAGCAGCCATCGGTAGGAGCTCATACAGACAGTACTGGACTAAAATCTTATAATTAATCAACTCTGCTAATGAGTTAGGAGGAAAAGCATTACTCTGAGCAAGACAGGAAATGGGAGGACTTACTCTGAGAAGTTCCACTACGGTCTCAGCAAAGCCGACTACATACATGGCTACAGCCACTGCATTGGCAAAGGCAAAGATCAGGCCGATGGAGCCTCCAAACTCTGGTCCCAAACTCCTGGAGATCAGGTAGTAGGCCCCCCCTGCAGGAAGAACAGCAGTTGTTTCAGTAGAAGGAGGAGATGTGACAGCGTGGGATGGTTCCCCCTACCACTGACCACGGTCACAATGCAGTTTCTAACCCATCATAACTGGTAGCAGTCCTAAAGCAGACCACAGTCCATGAGAGAAATCACATGGCACTGACACATGTATTCTACCTAATGTGGGTCAGGGCAGGACTGTATCTGGGTCAGGATCCCTGTGGAGACCTCTGGCTGACATGGACCATCCGTCCATCCATCAGTGCCACTCCAGCTCCAGGATCTAACGACCCATCATCAGCTGCTGGTGGCCCCCAGCTCCCCTGGAGTCCAGCTTAGAGAAGGTTCTACTGGCTTTCTGATGCCTGCTCCAGCACCAGTTTACTGTCTGCATCTGTGTGTCTAACTCCGAGCAGCGCAGGAACAACTGATGCCACCAGTCCACTCTGCCTGCATCAGAAGCAGTTAGAGGGTTTTTCCACTGCCAGAGCCCAGCTGGTTCTGCTGGTAAAACCAGAACAACAACTCTTTATTTCATCTGTTCTTCATGTCATTTCTATCATACGATAAACTCTTGTTGGCCTCATCCTGCTGGGTTCAGGAACCAACATCTCTCAGTCCAGACTTGTTGAACGTCTGCTACACAAACACACACAGAGAGGTGTATGTTACCCCCCCACCCCCAACTGACTGAAAATAACCCTGCACACATGAGTGTAATGTGATGGGTGGAGGCCTCAGTGCTGCTGGTCCATGTCGCTTCCTGCTACAGACAGACTCATCGTTGTAGCGCACAGGGAGACGTACCTCCTCGAACAAACCCGTTGGTGGCGATGGCCGAGGTGGAGATGCCGGTGATGGTGGTCACAACAGTTGCCATGCCGACGATGATGCACGAATAACCTGCAACATCAAACACACTTGTTAATGTCCTGGCACAGGTATGAAGATCTGCCCCCATAATCCCATCTGACTTTCATCACATGGAGGCCATATTTCACGTGGAAGTGGAAAATCACAGACTGAACAGACCGTTATTAACCATCAGGAGTTTGCTTTTAAATAAGAGAAATTAGGTAATTTTGGTTGTAATAATATTCAATTTACAGCTTCCTAACAACAAAAGCCATTCCCAATAAACTGTTTAGTTGTTCATTGTTTTGCTTGTTTTTGAGTATGTGTGTGGTATTGTAAAGATTTAATGTTTAATAAGTTTACTCTATCACATTTAAAAGTGCCTTAAATGACATTGCATGTAAAATAATCATACTTTTTATGCATTTCCTCCTACGCTAAATACACACGTCAAAAGATTGTGTTGAATTTATTTCAGGTTGTGCCTCCGTGCCACACACAGGATGTGTGGCCACTGTCAGGAAGTGAAAACGTAGGAAAAAAACACGATGCACGCTCAAAGCGTTTACGCGTAGCCAGATCTGTGTCCCAGGACTCAAGTCAATGGAGGAGCGCGATGAAGAGCGACTGAGGATCCTGTGACAAATCAGAAGCAGATCTGGGTCGCGAAAAAGCTTTTCTGCTCGAGTCGCGCGACTTATGAGTTTGAAGCGCGACCAAAAATATGCGCTGCATTTTATATGGTGCATGTTTTGCATTTGCACTTCGTGTCTGCCGCTCATGCTGAAAAAATCTCAACTTTGGCTTCAAGTCGCACCATAACAACCAATCAGCTGAGCTGCTGGGACTGACTGAATGGAGTCAGAGCATCAGCAGGACATGTAGACTGATAAACACCGTGGTTAATCACCCACAGCTACATGACACCAGCTGTTTTCTATACAGAGACAGGAATAAAAAAAAGAAACATTATAAAGAGGTTAAACTATTTAGACAGGAATGATCTAAAGAGGTTTGTGGGTGGCTCTTAAAAGAGCCGTTGTGGCCCCAAAACAGCTTCCTCACCCGGACACCCAGACCTGGTAATGTCTCCACCAAAGCACGTCCCTCACATATAAACTTTTACTAACAGCAGACAGATGTACAGACGCTCAGCTTGGTAGTTGGTGTGGCGGCGCGGCAAAGCTTGGAGTTTCAAGGTAAAAACTGGGCGAACAGCCGGCCTGTTTATTGATCCTTCCGCCGCTGCTCGACTGGGTCTACCCAGACATTTAATGTGGTCAGTTCATAGACCAGAGTCCACTGGGAGCTCCTGGAGGGTCGGTAGAAGGAAAAGGAGGGCAGCAGAACGGTACCGGTCAGGATACTTCTACAAGTTACGCATATCTGCTACACATGCGTGAAAATAGCATATTTTGAAGAGCGACCAGTTCACTTTGGACATAATTTGAGGTACGAATGTGCAAGAGACCAGCAGGGGGCGTGTTTGGTGTGAACACCGTAAACTGACAGCAGGGCAGAAAGATACGGGACAACACATAATCAAGAAAAAGAAAACCAATAGATCAACATTGATTATTATCAATATATATAGAAAACATGCTTTAAGTGCAGTCCTGGTGATTTTATGCTTTTCTTTAATTTTAATAACGCACACAAAAGATGAATTTCAAAACTACTTTTTACCACTTAATACTTTTTTTAAATACTAGACGTTTTGAAAGAAACAACAATCAAGTTGTGAGACTTCAGTGAGATCGGTAAATACCGACAAAGTATAACGATATTAGCCACTTGACTGGGGGCCTGGGTTAGGGCCCCAGTAACAATAACCCTAACACAGGCAATGCAGGGGGAAGCAGTGCATAGGCAGGCACCTATTATTCTTACCCTCAGTAGTTTATTTTTCTTCAATCCATGTTAAAGTTGGTCGTAGCGTAGCATGCAGCCTCACTATATACACATATATATATATATTTAGCTCAGAAAGTGCAACTAGATTGTGAGAGCTGGGCTATAATCTACTGTGGGTCAGTGGTTAGGAGCGCGTCTTGTAATTGAAAGCTTGTCAATGCAGGGCAGGTAGGGACTAAGCAGGGACTTATGCTGCATTCAGACCGCAGGTTTTGTCAGCGTTATCAGCGTCTAGATTACATGTTAAGTCTACGGTTGAGGCCGTTGGAGGAGCGTCTCAGTCTCTGCGGCGCTTTGTGAGCTTTGGCTCCGTCAACTTTTTAAGCTTCGAAGCTCATAACGCTAGCAACACAGAAGTTCAGCTAGTTGAACTTTTGATGGTCTTAAAGCTGTTGATGCAGAGCGGCAACCAATCAGAGCGACTCACTGTAATGACGTTGCCTGTTGTCGACGCTGCCTAGCCAACCACAATCCGCAAGTGTTTAAAACATCCAGCAGAGAAAGCTGGCTTTGCTAGCTTCAGCTTGAACATGTAGATGGGTCAAACAGGTCAGTTTGTGAGCGTTTGATGCTGACTAAGTGTGCGGTGCTAACACACCATCTTCCTGATAACATGAATACTTTTAACAGCAGCAGCTCTTACAGGGAGATACCACCTGATACAAGTAATTAGTTATTACGGTACTTAAACACCCCTTAAATAAGACTCAAACAGATTTCCTACAGAAGATCACAGCATTCATCATACAGGTTCTTATTGGTATACAAGACATAAAAACCTCCTATTGTGTCTAACAAGATGAATCAACACTGAACTAAACATCACACAGAAGATCATAGCAGGTTGTTGTATTACATTAATACTGAAATTAATGTTACACAGAGATTCTCTAAATAGTATCTACACCCCTTTTTTTTAAATAAAAAAAGCATTGGTTCTCATTGCTGGCAGTAAGTCGGACTCGTTTCCAGTGATGGACTCCACCAAGGTCTCCCTTTTGTCACCGATTCTGTTCATAACTTTATGGATAGGATTTCTAGGAGCAGCCAAGGTGATGAGGGGATCCGTTATGGTGACCTCAGGATCGGGTCTCTGCTTTCTGCAGATGATGTGGTCCTGTTTGCTTTATCTGAACGTGATCTACAGCTTTAGCTGGAGTGTTTCACAGCCGAGTGTGAAGCAGCTGGGATGAGGATCAGCACCTCCTAATCAGAGACCATGGTCTGTAGCCCTAAAAGGGTAGAGGAGTTCATGTATCTGGGGGTCTTGTTCACGTATGAGGGAAAAATGGAGCTTGGGCATCTGGTCAGGATGGACGCCTCCCTGGTGAGGCGTTCTGGGTACGTCTCACCAGGAGGAGACCCAGAGGAAGACCCAGGAGGGACTATGTCTCTCTGCTGGTCTGGGAACACTTTGAGGTTCCTCCTGAGGAGCTGGACCAGGTAGCTGGGGAGAGGGAAGTCTGGGTCTCTGTGCTTAAGCTGCTGGCCCCGTGACCCGACCCCGGATAAGCAGAAGATGATGGATGGATATAAAGCATGTATACAGCGCCCCGTTCTGGTGAAACGATCTCTGGCTGCTGCTGAACTGAGCACAGAGAGTTAGTCCCGTTTACATGGAATATGTATGCCAGACGGCAGACAAGAAGTTCCTTTACTCCACAGACCAGGATTCTTCATGAATAAAACACAAACCAATGCTCTTTTTGATGGGAATATGCCGATATGGGTTTACCTGACAAAACCCGGGTTATTGCTAATATTCTGCTTTTAAACAGGTTATTGGCTACATGTAAACGTAGTCCGTGAAAGTGACCCAGTCAGCAGTGGGTCCTGCTAGGCTCCTCCACGAAAATGTTGCTAAAAGGAGCATTTCCTGTCTTTTAGTTTGTTTCTTATTTTACATCTAGTGTTAGTGTGCGCCCTGCATTGGTTCAAAATCACTAAATAATGGATGTAGTAATGTTTAATAAAGCCTTTTCATTGTTCTATCGGACCACACATCCATTCATCAGCATATATTGTTATGGCTTTATGGTCCAGCCTAGCAGAGTCATTGTTCCTGTGGAACTGAAGAGGAGAAGAGTTCACTTACCAATCCCAGCATGGCCAACAATCCATGTCATGCGGATAAACAGCATGACTCCCCAGATGTTCAACATGCAGCGTACCTGCAGAGAGGATCATGAGTTACACTCAAAAGATGATCTTCTTCCAGTAGCTGAATGCAGCCCACATGTCTGCTCAGAGGAGGCTTCACCAGGACCCACAGACAGGAATAACCTGTCTGTGCATCAGATCTGGTTCAGAACCTCCCGTTTCTACCATTACAGCCCCACTTCTGGCTGTGGCTGGGTCTGACCAATAACCAATCACAATGTTGACTCTAAAACTGAACCACCATAGCTCACATTTAATACTGATCATCATTCATACTGATGAGCTCTGCTCCGTTAACGCTAACCAGACAGGTCGACTCTAACAGGACTTTTTCCTGACTCCTGTCAGCTCCAGACGTCCCATAGAAGTTCTCAGTATCTGGTGAAGTGAACGATCAGGATAAAGCGTGTGACGAATTCGGGTTTGTAGGCCGCCTTGCTTACATAAAGCTTTCCAGCTGGGCCCACATCGACACTAAGCTACTTTTGACATCATTTAGGACCAATGATCGATTCAGAGACCCATTTGTGCCCAAGCTTTCTATTCCTAGCTGCTGTTTGGAGACATTACTTCAGTATTTTCATCTAATGTTGGAGACTATTTTCTCTAAGTACATCAGTCTCTTCAGTAACAGAACAATGATGACGCCACCTCTGCTAGAATAACCTCCAAATCGTTTTATTCTCTACAGACCAACAGAAACGTTGGACTGTTTTGGTTGTTTTTGGAGAAGTGGCGTCTTGTGAGAGTGGCCGTGCTGCCCATGTAGGAGCAGACATCTTACTGCATTATGGCTCCAGCAGCTGGATTCCTCTGTGACCCCTTCAGGTGTCTGTAAAGAAAGCGCACTTTTCCTCATTTCTGCACATCATGTCAGGTGTTAGAGCGCTTTCCTCCAAGCTCATTTAGATCGCTGCTTCTGGTTAATAATGAAGGACTGAATATTCATCAGCTGGTTCCTGTTCATGTAAAATCTTCTCTATGCGTGGCGCCCCAACGCTTCATCTCAGTAGGTTCTGGTTAGACTGAAGCCCTTCAGAACCAGCTCCAGCCGGTAGTACCGCTGGAAATGCTTTGGGTTGAGAAACATCTCAGTCTTCTTGATGCAACGCATTAAGACTCTTTGATCATAACACTAACATGAGGCAATAAATGCGCTGTTATTCATTTATATGAGCCAATCATAAACAGCATTCTCTACATACAGAACAGTTCAGACTCACCAGAACCCCCTTGACCCAGCCAAACTTGACCACTCCTTTGGGCTCTGCTGCCTCCTTAGCAGCGGCCTCCTCTGCCGGGGTCAGCTCATCCCCGTTAGGAAAGCCATCCTCAAACAGCTCCTGGAAGCAGACAGAATCACCATGTTAGTCGCACATAAGGCTCACTGATACAATTACACACATGCATACGTTATGGAACCTAACATTAGACGTCATGACCTAAGTAAGGGTTCTGCAGGCTGACCGGTACCAGAACCTGGGCCCAGCTCAGTCTATTAACAGTTGGTCCTTCTGTTCTGTGCATTGGGTCAGCTGGGTGTAGAGCGCATTACCTTAAGCACCATTTAAGACCGCTTACTGAGGTAGAACCACTGCAGCATCAGCAGCTGCTCAGGAGGACCATCAGGGTTGCCATGTTGTCTGATAAGGACCAGAAAGCTACACCAATACGTCAGTAGATGATGAGATTTAGATAAAAACTGCAGAAATACTCATTTAGACCTCAAATTAAGCCTAAGTCATCACTTGGTTTTGAAGAAGTTTAGTGTGGAATGGGATCATGAAGTTGTTTAGACCAATGAGCCAGAAGCTGCTGGTAAACCCACCAGACTACCATGCTTCTGCCATGACTGCAATAAAACAATGGACCCGTTTATTTTTTGCAAATAACAGCGAGTTATTAGTGACATAATGCATGTGAGCAGGTATTAGTTGGAGTTGAAGCCCAGGCAGGAGATCCTGCATGAATTAAGGACAGGAACCTCTGCAAAGTATGATTAAACTAAACGGTGATTCCTGTGAAGCGCTGGGATGACTCATTGTGAATTGGTACAATGTAAATAAGCTGGATTTATATGAAATATAATATTTAGCAGCTCATTCCACAGCCCTAACATTCTCCAGAGACAACACAGCCTTAAGACTCTGATCGCAGTTTAACTGGATGAACTGGTGTGCTGGAGATGCGTCATCAGGGACCGCCAAGGCGTGTTCCAGTGTTCATGTTCTCCGCTTGTTAGCCGTTTAGCTAACTAACCAAGGATACATCAGACGTGCCTTGATGCCTTTTCTCAGTCAAATATTTCCCAGAATACAGTGCGGTAGGAGCCAACAGCACCTACTTCGGGGGTAAATTTCCAGTTTAAATGTAAGTCAACTAATTTTAACCATCGGGCTGATATCTAAAATGTTATTTAGATCCAAAGCAGTTATATATGGTTGGTTAGTTGCTTAGTAAATGCAACTAGTTTGCTTACACATTTAATGTAACCCACATAAACACACTTATAAAAAGTAAAATGCTCGTTATACATTTCTAGTTCCATGGATGAAGTAACGTTATTACGCTACTACGATGGGTGGGACGTAAACAGAGCACGTAAGCTGGCAGCCGCAGTCACATGGGGTAAGTCTGTTCCATTTAACTGTTTTCTTTGACCAAGGAAGGACCGCGTCCTCAGAAGCAAGGCGCCTTGACATTGAGAAACACCCCAGGAGTCAGTCAGCAGCATGTAGATGGAGGCAGTGGGCAGAGGTGGATCAGTTCCCATCCACAGACTGGAGAGGACCTTCACATTTACCGTTTGCCTTTCTCCACCACCCAGCAGCTCCACTGGGGCAGTTCACCAAACTAGAGCTATTGATCAGTGATCACTGATGTGTTTGTGCCTTCAGGGCTCAGTCCACTATAGACAATCCTCTTTACATAGAGAGGGAAGCAGCATGTTACCCTGATTTTCAGACTCCAAGAACTAAAGGTTTTTCTCTTAGACTACAGCTGGCCACCATGAAGGTCTGAACACACAGACTGCCAACACCAACCTCTGCAGTAGTACTGGCCAATAGAAAAGGTAGAAATGACAGAAATTGAGTCCAAGGCGGAGATTAGGAATATACCGCACACTGTAACTGCGCATTCTGATGAGGTCATCAAGCTGTGCCTACGTAGCTTTTTTTATTTTTTTTTTCCAGGTGACAGTGGATTAGTGATGCACTGATACTGGATTGTACTACAGTTCTAATGTACTCGTATCGGTAAGCTAACCAGTACCATGAACCGATACTTAAAATTTGCAAACTCTGGTAATGCTTTCATAGACAATGGTTATTTCTTACTTGAAATGTTAGTTTTGTGGTCGTTTTTATTAATATTTTATTTTTCCATTTAATCACTATGATGTGTTGTAAAAAGCAGAGAAGAAAATAAAACCTGTCTTCCAATTTATTACATTTTATGGTGAGGTAGAAGTATCAGTATTGGTACTCGCTATCACTAGTACTCAGATCCAGTTTGAAAAAAAGTGGTATTGTTGCATCCCTAATTTTGACAGAAATAAATAAAAGAATAATGGAAACAGACACATGCTTTCGATTATATCACAATACAGATTTGAGGGAACATGGCCCATCACTACCTGCAGCATGCCAGCTGCTCATTCTGCTTTCCTCTGGGCTAAAATAAGCCGACGGCTACAGGAATACTTACTGCTGCTGGAAATGGATCAGCTAGGATAATAATGTATGGAGCCTCTCTCACTGACTTCCATCCATGCATGCTAAAAGTCTCATTAAAGTACTTAACCCACTGCGTCTCCCACCATACAGAAACCTGAAGCAGTTAAGGACCAAACAAGCACGACCATCAGCTAAAACTCCCTCCTGCTACAAAGCTGTTATTTCTATGAAGCTACAGGGAAAAAAGAAATCAATGAGTATAAGCAGGAGCATAGAACAGCAGTAGACAGAATGCAGTCTGTGTCATCCAAAATCCTCCCCATCTAATCCTCATTTGTACTGTAATGGTTGTTGAGGACATTGTAAGACCGTGATGGACGCGCCAGGTAATGCTGAATGCTGCGTTTCCAGTTCTAACCTGGAGTTAAGCACCAAGTAGTGATGTAACGGGGAGCACTGGGTCAGGATGGTACATGCTCTGTTTTTAAAGTCACGCTTCGGTACGTTTTAAGTCAAGAGAAACTAAAGAATACCTGAGGATTGATTCTTTCCATGGATGGATAGCAGAGGGAGTTAAAGCTGATGTATGTGTGTGACTGCTGGTCTCCTCACTGCGCTCTAATCAACACGCCCGTCGCACAACGTGTGGCAGAGAGATGCAGCCACGCCCGTGTGTGTGTGTATCACGTCTCTGCAGCACCTTCCCACATATTAATATCCTGATGATCAGATAATGTATGTTAATGAGCTATGGTAGCACTCACAACTGCTCCATAAACCTGCTGACATCATTCTGCTGCTCTTTCACGCTGTCACTAAACCAGGACTTTCTGCTCAACTTTCTCTGGCAGTTTTGTGTCTCTGCAGACCAATCAGGGTGTGACTGACATTCAGATGCTACGGCAACCGAGAGCCAATCAGACATCAGATTCACAGAGTTCATACGAGGTAAAACTGGGTTCTATTCACATGATTTTATATGATTAGCTTCAGGATATGTTGACTTCATAATTCATCAATATCTGTGACAACTTTAGCTTCTGTTTATATACAGTTTCCATGGAGAACTGTGGGCCTGCTATAATATTTGATCAAAGACATTAAACGGAGCTTTGAAACATGGTGCCAAAAGCTGCACCGCTGAATAATCTGGGTGGAAACATGTAAGAAGTGGTGAAATAAAATGACTTGCACAAGATGTGTTGGAGGAGCTCCAACAGACGGAGAGTCTGCACAGCAGCAGGGTCACTGCTTGTGGTTTACAGCTAATAAACAATAAAACACTTTTGTCTCATTTTAATCATCTGCATTCTTATCCAGTAGCAATCTGAAAGTAAAAAAAGTCCATAAAAGTTCCAGCTAATGAGTGACACAAGACACAGAATCCCAGGAGCAGGAAAGGCGGCCGCTCCTTCATGACTAACAGCATGGAGCCATCATGTTGGCTCTGGATGGGACCAAACCTTTCCTAAAGCCTGATCCACATCAGCGTGGACTGCTGTCAACGCTTACAGAAACCAGGAAGGAAATTAGGCAGAAAAACACAGGAAGAAGAAACAAGCAAACATGCGTGGGAGCTTAAAGCTACAGCAGAACCTGCTGTAAAACTAGCTGGCATGACAAAAGCATGCAGACTCATGTGTTGTTTGGTTTGTGAGAAAATGGCATTAAATAGAAAGGCGGCAGGACATCCAAGCTGGGTTTACATTCTGCAACAGGAAGTCATCCATGTATGTATGATTACACCTCAGCTGGACAAACCGCACTAAAGTACCCAGATGATGTGATTGGAGAGTTTAATTACAACAGTCTGTAGCTGTTAGCTATTAGCAGCCAGGCCACGCCCCCTTCAGGAAATGGGAAAAACAGGGTACATCACGTACTAAATGTCTATTTCTTCTCTCATTGTTCACATCCTGCTTTTACTCTGTCTGTTTCCCTGACTTTAGCATCAGGTTACTATCCGTGTTGCGCTGGTCCGATGGAGGAATAATTAGTGACATTTACCTGGGACATGACTGACTCCTGCTCAGAGCTGCATTTAGATGAACCTGGAGACATTAGCTAGTCTGATCTACAAGACAACAACTAAAGTGCTTCACACTGACATCTACATGCTCTTTTTCTTGACATGAGGTTAGAAACTATGAGCTTTTTCCTCATTTCCCACCAATATCAGCATCCTATCAAAGAAAATGCATCCATCCTCTTTGTGCAGAACTTCTTTCCCTTTATCTTAAAACCTAAAACTAGAAACATAATGCTGGTTCTCTAAATTAAACTAGGAGTTGTCTTTATTCAGAGGTTGCTAACATTTAGCTGGAGTCAGAGCATAAATGTCTGTAGGGATAGTAATGGCTGCAGCGCCCTGATGGAGCTCTGATGGAGCAGATTTCTGTCCAGGAAGCAGTCCTCCCATCAGGATCCTGGGATGGACAGATCATCCTCCAACAATATTCTGCTATTTTACTCCCTGTTAATCTTAATATCCTCATAATTTGGTTGCTGCATGTTTGCTGGCGCCCCCCCCCCCCCCCCCCCCCCCGCTCTATCAGGGACTGGGGGACAGGTCCACTGTCTCAGATGTCTCTCTGCTGTTAGGACAGACCTGTCGACACTCTGTCCATTCTTGTTGTAGATCAGCGAGCGTCTCCCCAGCCTGGCCACACACTGCATAGATCTTTGTTTTCAGACTGGATCAAATGACCGTCTGTCTCTGACCTGAACAAGGTGATGAATGAGGCCTTCCCAAACACAGAGGATCTTTGTAGCTCAGCATTATGAACGGTAGAAAGGAGCAGTGATGATGGGTTAGAGCGTGTTTAGTGTCTGCCGCAGTCTGAGTGTTACAGATCTATACTTAATGCAGAGATACACCGACTAGATGAGGTCTACACATGAGATGTGGATCTATCTAACAGTGAAGCTCAGGTGATGATTGGCTGAATAGTGCTGCTTTAAATTCCAACCAATTCTGAGTTCTCCATCTTTAGAGCATCTGTCCTTCACATATGGTTATGATTAATGACTACTGGCCCCTAGAAAAGGGACATTTAGTGTGATTTAATAAGTACAACGTTGTGCAACATATCATGTTTAGTAGCGCTAGCAGAGTTAGCAGAGCTAGCAGCATAAGCAGAGTTAGCAGCATTAGCAGCATTAGCAGTTAGCAGCATTAGCAGTTAGCAGAGTTAGTAGCATTATCAGAGTTAGCAGCATTAGAAGAGTTAGCAGCATTATCAGAGTTAGCAGAGTTAGCAGCATTAGCAGAGTTAGCAGCATTAGCAGCATTAGCAGTTAGCAGAGTTAGCAGCATTATCAGAGTTAGCAGAGTTAGCAGCATTAGCAGCGTTAGCAGCATTAGCAGTTAGCAGAGTTAGTAGCATTATCAGAGTTAGCAGCATTAGCAGAGTTAGCAGCATTAGCAGTTAGCAGAGTTAACAGCATTATCAGAGTAAGCAGAGTTAGCAGCATTAGCAGCATTAGCAGTTAGCAGCATTAGCAGTTAGCAGAGTTAGCAGCATTATCAGAGTTAGCAGAGTTAGCAGCATTAGCAGTTAGCAGAGTTAGTAGCATTATCAGAGTTAGCAGCATTATCAGAGTTAGCAGAGTTAGCAGCATTAGCAGAGTTAGCAGCATTAGCAGAGTTAGCAGCATTAGCAGAGTTAGCAGCATTAGCAGATTTAGCAGCATTATCAGATTTACCAGCATTAGCAGCATTAGCAGATTTAGCAGCATTAGGAGATTTAGCAGCATTAGAGGTTTTAGCAGCATTAGCAGATTTAGCAGCATTATCAGATTTAGCAGCATTATCAGAGTTAGCAGCATTATCAGAGTTAGCAGAATAAGCAGCATTAGCAGATTTAGCAGCATTATCAGAGTTAGCAGCATTATCAGAGTTAGCAGCATTAGCAGTTAGCAGAGTTAGCAGCATTATCAGAGTTAGCAGAGTTAGCAGCATTAGCAGCGTTAGCAGCATTAGCAGTTAGCAGAGTTAGTAGCATTATCAGAGTTAGCAGCATTAGCAGAGTTAGCAGCATTAGCAGTTAGCAGAGTTAGCAGCATTAGCAGAGTTAGCAGAGTTAGCAGCATTAGCAGAGTTAGCAGCATTAGCAGTTAGCAGAGTTAGCAGCATTAGCAGAGTTAGCAGCATTAGCAGAGTTAGCAGCATTAGCAGATTCAGCAGCATTAGCAGAGTTAGCAGCATTAGCAGAGTTAGCAGCATTAGCAGATTTAGCAGCATTAGCAGATTTAGCAGCATTAGAGGTTTTAGCAGCATTAGCAGATTTAGCAGCATTAGCAGATTTAGCAGCATTATCAGAGTTAGCAGCATTATCAGAGTTAGCAGAATAAGCAGCATTAGCAGAATAAGCATCATTAGCAGATTTAGCAGCATTAGCCGCTTTAGCAGCATTAGCAGATTTAGCAACATTATCAGATTTAGCAGCATTAGCAACGTTAGCAAAGTTAGCAGCATTAGCAGATTTAGCAGCATTATCAGAGTTAGCAGAATAAGCAGCATTAGCAGATTTAGCAGCATTAGCCGAGTTAGCCGCTTTAGCAGCATTAGCAGATTTAGCAGCATTAGCAACGTTAGCAGAGTTAGCAGCATTAGCAGATTTAGCAGCATTATCAAATTTAGCAGCATTAGCAGCATTATCAGAGTTAGCAGCATTATCAGAGTTAGCAGCATAGCAGCGTTAGCAGAGTTAGCAGCATTAGTAACATTAGCAGCATTATCAGAGTTAGCAGCATTAGTAGCATTAGCAGAGTTATTAGCATTAGCAGAGTTAGCAGATTTAGCAGCATTAGGTGGTAACGGAATACATGTACCAGCGGTACGTATTTAGAATACTAATTATAAGTAACTGTATTCCATTACAGTTACTATTTTAAACATGGTATTCAGAATACAGATACTTTCGTAATACCATTGGAATACTTATGTGTTTTCCACTTTCCACCTGAAAGATGAAGCTCTAAGTTTATGGAAACGTGAGTCTCTGTGTTGTGTACACTATCCCATAATACCCCGTAACCATAGATACCCTATGGCACCCCTTTCCCCTTACTATCAAACACCAACATTAACGTGAGTTATCAGGTATGGATTCAGACGAGGAGCTGGGGGTTGGAGCCACAACCGCAGCTAAATAAACCTACTAGCAGTGAAGGAAATGATGCATTCAATGTCGCTCTGTCACACTTCTTTTTTTCCCCAGTGATGCTAGATTTCCTTCGAGCATTCCTGACATAAGCCCGACTAAAGCCATGGTGGTTACGGGGGAAAAGATCAAATCTGGCAACCCTGGTCATAGAGTCGCACCGCTTATGTTTCTGGTGTCAAACTGTAAAGTATGCAGCAAAACTGCAGTGATTGATGGAGCAGCTGGACTTCAATAAATGAAGCGGCATATTCATATTACTACCTAAAATATTTTTTGCAAAGGTTAGTGATGAACCAGGTGGAAAATTTCTTACATCTTGTGTAAACTTTTGCTGGTGGGTCTGAAGAAGCTACAGCGCACATCAACTATGTCTACAGCAAACAGAAACATAAAGTATTATACAACAGTTAGTTCTGACCCGGCCGGCCTTTAAAGGTTTGTTCAAGTTACTAAAAAATCAAGAGATACTGCAACGATGTACAAAAACCAAACTAAATCCTCTACCACTGTTTTTTGTCCATTAATTAACAGAGCCTGTATCGTGTTAGTTTGGTCATTTCTCACAGTTACAGTGTTTCTGTATCTGACATGATGTTAGCTTGATTATCTGTTGTTATGATGGGTTTCCTGGAAATTATGGCTTCAATGATAAAAGCTTTTTATTTGGAGTGCAATGAATGTCAGTTTACAATACTTTGCATATTTATAACAGAAAGTCACAAATAACCTAATTGGCTGATAAACAGCTGAACTTTATTTAAAATAACTAAATATAAAATCTAATAAAATGTAAAGAGATATTACTGTTAAAAACTAATTTGTTGGTTTTTGGTCACTGAGATGTATCAGTGTTGTGCCAAAAATAATTAAATACTTAATGTATTTTCCCAGTCAGTACCAAATGTTTAGCATTAATATGCCCTGTTTTCCTGCAGGATTAGCTAGCAGCGCATTTTGTGACATTTAATAAACTTAAATGCTGTTTTTAAGGGGAAGTATTCTAAGTAATGAGAATACAGTACCAGGATTCAGCAAAGTAACAGAATACATTATAAAGTACATTTTAAAGCAGGTAGTCAGGATTCTATAACTAAATACATTTACAAAGTATTCTCCCCAATACTGTAGCAGCATTAGCAGCATTAGCAGTACGTCTGGCCGGTCCAGATGTCTCCAGCCTGCAGCTCCAGAACCAGGCGGCCAACAAGACGCTCCTCCTGGCCAATCACGTAAGATATTTAGTCCTCTTTAGCCAATCTACTGATCAGGCATACAGAGCGCCATGTGTTAGGGTTAGTGGGGATGCTGCAGACGGACGCGTCTGCTCCATGGCCCACATGTTGGCATCAGGCCATGTGGCGGCTGGTAAACATGCAGCCACACGGATGGCTGCCAGTTTTCCATGATGCGCTGAAGCGTCTCAGAGGAAGCAGCTTTTAGCTCCATGGATGTCGGCCAGATGGGTGAAAAGGAGGAGAAGTTTTCCAGACGCGTCATTAAACATCTGGCTCTGTGTCAGTGATGATATAGGGAGAACATCTGGGAATGATGACTTCCTTCTCAGAACCTCAGGACTAAAACAGAACCTTTGGAGTCTTTGTCCCTTTCCCCACAGTTCTGGGGACACGGTTAATATTTAATAACAGTAAAACAGAAGTATTTTACTCTCTGGAAGCTCAGACTGTCGCCTTACAGCAATCAGCCAGCTGAACACACAGTGTGTGTAGCTGCTTCAGCTCTCCAACTTCACCAACACAAGCTGGACTGTTCTGCTGGAACTAGGGAACCTGGCAATACAAAATGTATCACGATACATAGGCGATGATACAATATATCACGATATGATGAGTAAAACTATGTATTGAGATTTTCAAAACGGAATTTAACTGTAGAAAACCTGTTACAGCATCCTAAACGCTCCAATCTGTTTCATCCACAACTCATCCAGTTTTATCACTAGTTCTATTTGATCCACTGGAAGGAAGTAGGAAGCAGCTATGTCAAGGATAAAGCAGTCTGGAGTGAGAGCCAGCATGGAGGAGAAGCTCAACAAGCTCTAGTCGAGTGTTTTACCTTCTATAGCTAGTGCTAGCTCCTGTTAGCAAAATGGCGTCATATATGCGACTTCTGATTTTAGGCATTTTAAATGCAAATTTTTACAATCAAATAAATCCCAAAATCACTGAACAAACAAAGTAGAAATGTAAATCATTAGTTATGATTTAAATCAAAGTACAACATATGTGTGATTCAGGACGTAAGACAAAGTGGACCAGAAAATAACTTTTATCGCTCGATTGACTTCCATTCATTAGTTTTTCAGTTTGGGGACCCATGGGCCGACTGGAAGGGGAGAGGAAGGGGAGGAGCCTTAGGCTCCCTACAGGAAGGGGAGGAGCCTTAGGCTTCCTACGGGAAGGGGAGGAGCCTTAGGTTCCCTACAGGAAGGGGAGGAGCCTTAGGCTCCCTACAGGAAGGGGAGGAGCCTTAGGCTTCCTACGGGAAGGGGAGGAGCCTTAGGCTCCCTACAGGAAGGGGAGGAGCCTTAGGTTCCCTACAGGAAGGGGAGGAGCCTTAGGCTTCCTACAGGAAGGCGAGGAGCCTTAGGCTCCCCATATAGTTAAATTTTTTTTTAACCTTACTTTGACATCACCAAGAGGCTGAGGCTACTGGAGAGTTCCACTAGGGGGCAGAGTACAGAACTGCATTTGTAGGGTAGAAACTGAACAAACATGGCGACGGTAGAGGAGATAATCATCTGGTTAATTTTATGACAGAAGAAGATGGCAGCTGTGTCATAGATGGCATGTCAGACCATATTTACCGCTATTGTTGCTGATTTTCCTACTGATTTTGCTGCCGGTGAACCCATATACCAAATAAAGCTTTTTGCTTAAGAAAATTACACAAACAGTAATGCCCAGTGGCCTGAACAGCTAAATGTAATCTGATTACTGGTATAGAAACAGTAATGAGTTAGATTAGTCGTTACTGAGAAGTGGATCTATATTAGAGTAATGCACCACTAAGTACATTTTTAAGCTCTTTTTGCCTGCTGGATGTTTTTAACAATGGCAGAATGTGTTTTGTGACACATTATATGATAATGATATACATTTGACTGTTCAGGAGAACATTGTGCCCCCATATCTACCAAAGTTAATCAAAGATAACCAGGCTCAGATTCTACATAAAGATAGGGTCGCTGATGAAAACAAAATAAAACTGGTAGTTGTTTTTTTCAGTGTTTTGTTTAATGGGACTTATTCAGAAGAGCTCGTGGTTTTGTTATAATAAAGGGAGGTTTATTTACACTTTGAAATAGATTATTTTCAGGTTCATGGCACACATTTTTGTTTGCTTCTTTCATTTTAAGTGAAAATAATAAAAAGCTTCAGAATTAAATGTATTTAATAAAGTGATATTCATGTATTAATCAGATGTAGACATTCTACTTTAGGAGACTAACTACTGTGGTATGGATGGTTTGGTTAAAGAGGGTTGGCCCAGCCCCATTCTGTCCTACACTAACGTTTACAGACCCTATAGAAGGTCATGTGAATCCTGCAGCATGTATGGCTTATTGAAAGAACAAGCTGCTTCTGCATCCTTCTACGTTAGCCTTGGGAACTGTGTGTGTTTTCCTTCAGTATCAGAGCTGAGTTTGTCTATAACAGTTTGTTGTGGCTCTCTGAGGGAGCATGAGGGTTGAGAGAGAGCGTAGTAGCACATACCATAGCTGAGCCTCTGTGGAAAACGCTGAGCTAGCAGCGCTCAGAAAGGACAGTCCATCTGCTGCTGGGCAACCATTCTCAAGGTCACCACAGGTACATGACACAGGCGGAAGTAAAGGGCAATGAGGAGAACCTTCTGATGTTTCAACCTATTATTAGCTTCCAGTTTTCAGCAGAAATTCAGCTGCAGTGAAACACCGAGTTATGAAGAAATAAACGGACAGTAGTACCAATAAAGAATCATTTAGTCCGTCTGTCCCAAACCTTCCTTCAGTAGGAAGCTAGGCTGGACATCATCTCAGGTTCTGGAGCTCCAACTACAGGACTCCACATAGTAACTAATCATATCTAAAGCTCTGATGCTTCCCAGCGGTAATAATCAATGGAATAAACTAGTTTTTAGAGCCAGACGGCCTACCAGATTGGGAGGCTTCCTTTCTCCAGGTCCAGTCAGAGAAAACAACACAAAGTGGACAGACGGCTGGCTGGAGCCGACACACGTTTAGAGTTAAAACAAAAACTATCTCCGTCCACACTAGCGTTTTCCCTGCATATTAGAATTCATCTCCATCCACATTAAAACGACTGAAAACGCGGATCACGTGACCATTCTCCAACACTGGGCATGCGGGCGCCGCTATAAACAGGAAACAGATTGACCATTCCTCAGCTGCTAGCAAAGATATCAAAGCCAGTAACGCTTGTAATTCCTTATCCATGTTGCAGTTTCTAACATTACGTACTCCAGACTGTTTTTGTATGTTATCTTCTGGTGACGGCTCATGTGACGGGTGGCTGACGAATCAGGGAAGGATACGCCATGACCGATGACATCCAATCATAGAGCAGAGTGTGATCTGCTGCGTCATCGTTTCTAAAGTCCTCCGTTTTCAGACGTCCACACCAAAACGCCCTCCAGAGTTTCAAAACGAAAGACGGGGTCAGCAGCGTTTCTAAACGTCTCTGTTTTTGCCGTTTTAGTGTGGATGGGAGGTGCAAACGTAGCTAAAGGTCTGTGGGCGGGGCCTGAGCTTCATGCGGGGACGTCATTGGTCACCTTTTGGAGTTCCTGGAACCAGAGCGTTTTTATGCATTCAGACAGATAAGAACTAGGGACCCTCAGTTCCTAGAACCATCTCAGCTTCTCTTTTAATGGTTCCACCAGGACTAAGATGACGTAGGTGTTTGGTGAAGTCAGAAGCTACGCCCCTAAACAGGTTTCTGCTTTTTAATGCCCCACCATTTAATAAAATAACTAAAAGGAGAAAAAATTTAACTAGAAAAAATTTATTTTAAACTTTTTTAAGCAGGTTTCATCACATCAGTCACTCAGTCTGACCAATAGAGGGCACTAGGAGGCCAGCTCACCACTCACAACTTGCCATATTATCGTGAATAAAACGCGGAAAATAATTTGTATAATAACATAAAAATATGTTGAAAAATATGTGTGTTTTCTTTCAGATGTGTAAGATATATATTTTAGTTTATGGTGAGTTGTTACGCTCATCGGCGTTGTCTGACTGAGGAAGTATTTTCACCTTGGGCCGCATGAATCTCTGCATATAAACTCTCGTTATAAGTTGTACATGCGCAGTAGCTCCTCTTCAGTACCAGAGATAGGACGATAGGGGGCGCAGGAGAGGTGCGCCCTGAGGGGGCGGGGCTTATATATCGTCCTCCTCCCGCCGTGGGGCTGAAATCAAACCAACGTCACAGACATCTGACAAACAGCACGGCTCATAAACAGGTCAAACCGCTGGAGACGAACGAAAAAAGACGCAAAATGCAGATAGAGAAAAAGGATAGTTCAGTTATATCCCTAAAAACAATCATGTATGAGATAAAAACAGCAGGAGAAGCTTGATGTAAAATAGCTCTGATCTGATGATTCACATATCAGACCATTCAGCAGTAAAACGCGAGTAAAAAGCGGCGTATTTATATGAATTATGCATGGTGGGTCTCTGTATAGCTTGAGTACATTTCATAGTAAGGTACAGCTGTGTTACAAATGCGCATTATTCAGTTAAAGTGATGTTTTCGGACTTAAATCAGTGCTAATCATTACAGGAAGTAGCTATGTAGACACCACTACTTCACAATAAGAGCGTGTATTCCTATTGTTTAGATTCAGAGTTTGTCTGCTGAGAGTTCACATTTTGGAAAAAGGTAAATCATGACATTTTATTACTAAGTCTATATTATATTTGATTTATTTAATATTTAACACAGCTGCTGATATCCAAATATTAAGTTTATTAACATTTTCTGGTTATTTCTACCTTACCTTGCATTTGCTCTTATTTTCCATATGAGATCACACATATCATCTCCCTCCTCACATTTATATCACCCAACCGTGTATCAGCAGCTGTGTGGAAATATTAAAGAGCAAAATAAATATATCAGCCTTTTCTCCACCATATCTTCTCATACTCTGTATGGCTTTAAGTGGAGCTCTGGCAGGTTCTCCCAGTATGAACAGAGTGATCCCAGTCTGAACCAGAACCTCTATAGACAGCTCAGTGTTTCCTCCTCTACAGTAGCAGTCTGTTCTAGAGAAACTGATGAAGCCTCTGACTGAAATCATTCTGTTGTTGTAGGATAGTCCTATTAAGAGGAAGATCAGGGTTGTTCAACATTAATAAGAAACAACTTTACATACACAAAATGTTACTTTGTGTTAGCAACTGGCTAAAAGATCCATAGTTTAAAAGGGCCAAGGGTGAATGTGGAGTTAAAAACACAAATCTATTAATTTCTCCTTTATTTCATTTAAAAAACGAGTAATGGCATCTGGATTTTTTTAAACAAGAAATTGTAGTAATTCAGTCATATTTAGGAATTATTTGTCAGGATTAATTCACAGCTACCCTGTTATTAATTAGATAACCAAATGTAATCGTTTACAGCCCTAATATCTAGCCATCATAGTCATAGCGCCCCCTGGAGGCAACTCCACCAGCTGACACTGATCTCTATCCAGGACCCCGACTCCTGTGTGAACGAACCTGAAAAGGTTCCTCTGGGAAGGCTGGTTCTAGGAACCCAGTTCTGAGAACTTGTAGTTGTTTACAGAACCTAGCTCATCATCATCATCATCCCGTTGTCACGGTAACACAGAAAGCAAGTAAGAGCGGGCCTTTATGTACTCCAGTTATATCACTTACCATTAATATTATCTCTCGAATACATAGATTCTGGTGAGGGCGCAGTCCTATGAGCAAAGAGAGATGCATAAGCACTACAATACTTACCTCCTTCTTTCCAGGCAGGGAGTAAAGGGAGATGGAGGATGCAGCCCGGGCCGGCAGCCCTCCTCAACTCAATCTCCCTCACACCGTACATTGCTAATAGACTTAAGAATTAGGGGAAAAAAATATCCTTTTTCAGACTCAACTGACCCTAACACACCTACTTTTATTTCCTACTACTCTCCAGATATAATTTTTCTCATGTTATTGTGATTGTTAACCCAGTTTTCTCTCAGTATTTTTCTCCCCATAGAAGCTCCACATGGTCTGGTACCCTGCTCAGCTATAACGCCCCCTGCTGGATGGGGAACATCGGTCCAGATGATGCTCAAAGTCACCAAGCATCCTCCATGCTGTCTCTTCTCTGTCTTCTCAGACCCCCAGACGGTCATAGCAGATGATCGCTTGTACTGATCCAGGTTCTGGTTCTGGTTCTGCTGGAGGTTTCTTCCTGTTAAAGGGGAGTTTTTCCTCTCCACTGTTGCTACATGCTTGCTCAGTATGAGGGATTGCTGAGGAATTGCTGTGGTTGAGTCTGCATGATGACTCAGAACAATCTGTTGGGATTCCTTACATAGAAAACTTTTAACTGATTATAATATTTGTATAATTGGATTGAGATGATTTTTGTTGTAAACTGGCGCTATATAAATAAAAGTGAATGGAATTAAACAGCCCACCTTATTTGAGATGAAAGCAGAACAGGTGGTGTGGCTCTACCTGGTGGAGTGAGACACAACCTCCACCTGACACTTCTATTCAAATCTATGCCGTTTTCTATAGAATTATGCAGGCACACCAAGCTAACAGGATGTTTGATTTTCTCCAGTGTAGGCATGTTTCCACTATCAGAACTTCAGGGCGATTTTACTGGATCTTTTATCTGAAGGAGTAACCTGTTGGCTGGTGACGTCTGCTGATGTCATTTCCCTCTGAGCTACATCCAATCAGCATGAGTCAACCACAGCTCCGCCCACCCAGCGACTCTACTGGGCCGTTTGTGTCCCCAGACTGGTACCGGTTGGTTCCTTTAACGGCCCCGTTGGCCCGGCAACAGCTGGAAAGTTCTGGTAAAGTGACCCTGAAGTTCTGATAGTTGAAATAATATAGGACATGATGACCATCACAATAAGAGCCTCCAGATACAAACTTAGTTCTATTTAACAGGTTCTGGACATGTAAACCAGTTTATCATCTATAAATAAAGGAAATTATAATATTAATAACACCCCCAGTTCTGTACAGGCAAAAATAATGCATTTACTACTGTTGCCTGGCTACAGTGCCCCCTATCTGTGGCTGTGTGTCTGCAGAGAGAAGCCTAGTTCTCTAACACTGATAGAGGTCAGAGGAACATTTATTCAACAGCAGAGTTATGAACTGAGCTTTACATGGTGACAGAAATGAATGCTCCATCTGTTTCCTAACTGAAACACAGCTTAGCACATTGAAAATGACCTCAAACTGAAGCGGCGAAAAATGTGGTTTTCAAATAATCTATGCTGGGTTTGATTGGTCAGACACGGGGAATCCCTGGTCTGATGAAACGTTGCATTTTACAGTTTTAACATGGTTAGTTCTCACTACAGTGATATGAGGAAGAGATGTGATATGAGCCGGGTCGATGTTTAATCATGACAGTGGAGGATGGGTACATAATGCTGCTGCTACTGGGGCTACTGGTGGTGGAGAGACTCCCAGCAGCTGTCCCACTACAGCAGCAACCAGGGGACGCAGATAATAAAGCGGATGAATGGATCCCAGAGACGTGTCAGCCGGCCGCTCCACCAGAACCACGCTGGGGGAAAGCATCGATGAGCTCCAATCAATGGGACAGTGGAATATCTGATGCTGGTTCTGACCCACAGAGGAGGACGAGATACGGTGGAAACGCCAGGGTCAGCGCGACCTTCACGCTGCAACAACTCCCACTGGTTCCACAGGCCGTCCTGCAGCGCTGCATGACCAGCATAATGTAGACGTGATGACAGAGACCCCCCCCCCCATCAGCACACTGGGTACAGGTGGACAGGGTCAGCTTTCACCTGGCTGCACTAATTAAAGCCCTTCATCCTTTATTACATCATACAGGTAATCATGCTACTATCCAACCAGGGCCTGGCTCTGTAGCTCTATCTGTGGGGAAAGCTTCAATCTATCAATTTATCCATGACTCAGCATTCCTTACAGAGAAAACTTTTACTGATGGGAATGTTTGGATTAAAATGATTTTTATGGTAAAGTTCCTTCAGGTATAAACTGAACTAATTACTTGTATTGTTATCTGTAACGCTAACAGTAGTGATAGTGATTTTATTTCCCTTAGCACGTCATGTGTCTGCTGTAATGTTAAGGATTTGTTTTAGAATTTGTTCATAAATGTTGAACAGCTGCATGATGGATATATTTGAGCAGCTGCTGCGATAAGATATAATTTATAGGTGATCTGATCAGTCGACTAATCAGCAAAATAACAGACGATTAGTCGATCATCAAACTAATCGTTTGTGGCAGACCTAGTTCTGATCCAATTCTGACTTCCATAAAAACCCCTTTAGCAACTAGAAATAAAAATAAAACGCTGCTGGATTTCAGTGCAGACAACAGAGAACTTAAAGGAGGTTATGGCTATGGATTAAAAAAAATACCCATTGTTTTCATGCTTTACTCTGACCCCCTCCCCCTCCCGTTTCTATTCTTAAAAACAACTTACACATACCAGAAAACGTATTTTTCCTTCTTGGACGTGAGCTGAGCTCAATAAAAACAGGCAGTAAAACAAGCTGGACGGCCTGTTGCAGGCTGATATCACTGATCTATGGGAAAACAAGAGATGCATTGGGGACATTTTTCTCTTTGTTTTCCTAATATTCAGTATTCATAAATAGAAAACTGATCTCTGGGGTCTCCACTTTTCCACCAGCAGAAGAAGCCAAACGTCTCATTCTGCTAAGGTCTTTAAGGTCAGAGGAAGCAGCATCAGGCAACATGACTAATATAGATCACAACTTTAACAGTAAAATCATAAGGTTATCATGATGTCTACACATACATTCACAGCCTTAAAAGACAACAATATTTCTAACCATATTCTAATCAATGTGCATCATTCTGCCAACATGTCTGAGATGAAAGAAACAGCGTTGCTAATATGGACCCATAAGAATAATAACCCAACCACCTGCTCTGTGTTGTGTTCTGTCTGATTTTGCTCTGATCATCTATATAAAAAATCTGTTTATCAGATTATATTTCATGCTTCTGAGTGTTTGTCTTATCATATGTTCTGATTCTGTCTAACAAAAGATTTCAGGTGAAGAATCTAAAGCAATAATTGGCTAAATTTAACTCTGATATGTACGTAACAGCAGAAAAGCCTCCATCCCAGCTACATCAGCGCCAATGTTACGCTGTAATATTTTCCATGACTTGATGCCAGTCTGAGCAGAGGTAGAACACCTTCTGTATTTAACGCGTCAGTAAGTGATGAATTAGTCTGATCGCTCCCAGCACTGAGCCGCTTTTAATGAGCAAACTACAGGCTGCGCTATGAGCTTCATATCTAGTGGAGGAGGCTCTTATTGTGAAGGTCAACCCACAAACACAGACCATCATCATCATCATCTTATAGAAACACACAACAGTGATGGACAGAATGGGCCTGATCCAGTCCTACTAATCATCAGTGATCAGATCACCTGTTCCTGGTCCCACTGCAGACGTGATGCCAGCTCACAGGCAGCCTAACGGGTCCTGGTGACCACTGCTGCATAAGGGAATCATATTAATCACGTACCAGCCTAGAACACATTGTTGCAGCAGATCACACAGAAGAGGGGGAAGAGGAGGAAGAGTTTTCCAAGTGTCCATCCGTACGGTTCGCTGGCTAACACCAGAGAGAACAGCAACATGGTGGAGCAGGAGTCCTGATTAGTCCTGGACTCAGATCAGTCCAAACGCCTGCAGGCCTCCCACACACACACACACACACACACACACACACGGTACTTTATTAAAATATTTGAAAAGCTCCTTAGTTTCCACACTAAACATCAGTGAATATTCTAGAAGATAGAGAAGCAAAGAGGCTCAGCGGGTCTCCCCCGCTCACTGAGACAGGAAGTGAGGTAATAACTGGGGGAGAATGTCATTAAAGGTCCAGAAAATCCTTTCTACTTCCACACACTGAGAACATGTAAGCCTGTAGTTTCCCAGAGCAGCCAGACCTCATCCACACAGAACCAACCCGGCCCGATCTGAGCAGGTCTGCTGAACAAGCAGCTAACTGCCTCACAGGTTAACAGGAAGTGTTTCAGGAACCACTGCTTGTGTTGCAACGTGTTTTTGTAGGAAACGGACAACTTGCTAAAGCCCAGTTTGTACTTGTCCCTCTGCATAGGTAAGGAGACGCACTGCACCATTATCCATCGACACAACGGCTCTCTGACCAACAGTACAGCCTCATTTTCTAACTATCCGTCAGCAGAGCCTCTGATTGGTCAGCTCAGTAAACCCAAGAGACGTTCCACCAGTAGGGGGCGCTATAGTCGCTGTAATCAGCAGTTAATGCAGCGTTTGGGTTCTATACAAGCTATATAATGAAATGATCATGGATCTAATCTGGTCTGTAGGTGATTCTGATCATCAGGACGTGCAGAGAAACAACTAAACAGATGCTGGGTTTGTTTCTAGAGGATTCTATGAGCTTCTAGTAAAAAGCTTTACAGATTAATCAGAAGATACTTTCTGTCGGCATATTGCTGCTTTAGGGGGAATGTGTTCACAAAATGAAGGAAATAAACTCTAGTTAACCAGAAACAACACTGCAGGGGTAGGCAGACCCACCATGAAAGATCTACTCCCCCTGCTGGTGCTCTGGTGCATATAGAATAAACACAACAAATGAGATCTGACCAGTGGGACAACATGAAGAGCAATGAGAAACATATCAGCATAATGTAGTAGTACCATAGAAGAACACACAGAGCTGAATCTATGGCTGCACCCTGCGTCTGCACAGTCCTGGATGATTCAAGTTGGTAGAAATAATGAGACAGACCGCTGATCACTGCCTTGGTCTCACACCGCTGTGGGACGCGTACCTCAACATGGTGACCATAACCCTGCAGGCTTCAGGTAGACTGGGACAAACCATGCTCTGTGCTGGTTCCTAGAGATGGGAACCTCACTGATAAACTCGGGAGATTCTGCTTCCACCAGCAGCTGGTTGGCAGAATGGATCAGGAAAGCTTTACCAAAAACTCAACCTACAAATGGGTTTTTCTTACAGCTCAGTCAGTGATGTAGAAACAGACATAACTACTATGTCTGTTTCCTCTTGGATAAGAGGTGAAACGTCTTCCAAGACAAATTACCAAGTCCAGTTGCGTTTGATTGAAATTTCCTTGAGATAACCACGACCTGGATGAATGAGAATATTCACAGACATAACTACTAGCTGCCCAGGGGTAACGGTAGAAAACACGACTGGACCAACAACCGCTCCTTTTTATTAAGAAATGAGAGCTTTATGGGTAATTAGGTGATCAGGTTAAACTCCACATTCAGAGCAAACAGAGAGGAACAAGCTGGTCCACCTTCAGTCCACAGGATCCAGAACCAGAACTTTCCATATGGACGTTATATGCTCCTTTATTATCACTGTCTGGGGACATTTTCCACTGGTTCATACAATTGGTCCCAAAGTCTCATGTGTCCACTGAGCTGCTGGTATAAAGATGCGTCTAAACTCAGCCAGATGTTTCCAGGTGTTAACCATGTTCTCTATATGTCACAATAATCAGATGTTAATAATAAAGCTATAACTCACCGACAGAGAGCCTGGTGGAGCAATAACATTGACCAGATTGTTGAGCACATTAATAACCACATTAGGAGCAGTCAGCCCGCAGGATTATTAACCAGATTATTAACCAGATTACTGACCAGATTATTAACCAGATTGTTGACCACATTATTAACCAGATTATTAGCTATATTATTAACCACATTATTAACCAGATTTTTAACTATAATATTAACCAGATTATTAACCAGTTTACTGACCACATTATTAACCAGATTGTTGACCACATTATTAACCAGATTATTAGCTATATTATTAACCACATTATTAACCAGATTATTAACCATATTATTAGCAATAATATTAACCAGATTGTTGACCAGATTAGGGGGCTCAGCAGCACCAACTACTGGTAACCAGTCTGACCTTTCCAGCCAGGCTTCTTTCCCCGCAGAAACATCCCAGAATAGCCTACTTCCAGCCGGATCCTAACGCTCCACACGCAGCAGCCGGGGGAAGCTCACCTTATCCAGGCCGTCGTGGAGCTCCGACAGGGTGGGTCTCACCATCTTCTCCCCCAGAGGCGCCGCAGTCTGCCGGTAGAAGTCGATCTTGGGCACAGCATCGATGGTGTTGTGTCCGAAGGTCCGCAGATAGTAGGTGTTGGTGTGGGTGTCGTAGTGGTAGTGATGCTGGCCCCCGGTGGATGAATGCAGGCTGGTCTCGCTCATCACCGTGTCTCCGTTCTGTAATCCCTCCGGCGGCGCTGCTGCCTCCGGGGAGGCCGCGCCGCTCGGATCCGCCGCGAAGTTCACCACTTTGAAGCGGCCTTTGGCGTCCTCCCCGCCGGGCCCCGGCTCGTCCCCGGCGGCCGGCTTTTCTCCGGAGGCGCCCGCAGCTTCGGACACGATATCCACCTGGAAGCGGCTCTGGCTGGGGGTCGGACCGGGCGGTCTGTCCCCGGCATCTGGGGCTAGAAAATCATTTTCCGGGGCGGCAGCCTCAGCTGGCGCGGAGGATGGTTCCGTCATAGCTGGGATGCGGAGAGTGTCGGTTCGGCTCGTTAGGAGCTAGAAAATGAGCCCAGTCCGGCGGCGGTGTCCCGTCACGGATCCCCAGTTAGCTCCGGGAAAACCCCGCTGCGCTGCCCGCTGATGATGGGGCTCAGGATGCGGGCAGAGAGGCGGTAGAGGAGGCAGATAGCTGCTTAGCTCGCTCGGTTGTTCCCACCACACGGCTCCGGCTCGGTTCTAGCAGACAAAGTTCCGGCCGGGATGCTGCTGTCGACCTTGCCGCGGCTCCTCCTAGACTCCCGGCGCCTCGCTGCCCGCTATTATACACGCTGCAGACGGCAAAGGAAGGAGGGAGGGGGGAGTTACCGAAGCATCGCGACACTTCATCCACGCCTGCACTCTGAGAGCGGGGATGGAAACCTCGCGAGAAGACGGCACTGCTTCATCAGTATGCATGACGTTATCAGAGCCGTATGTGAGGAAGGTAAGGTGGGGCAGCAAACTGCACCAACAGGCTGATCCACAGCTGCTCCACCAAACTACACCTCAGTCACAGCCTGTAGCATTTATTGGGACATTCAGACTGAATGTGATACACAAACCAACAGGAGAACAGCTATAACCTCAGTTATACCATGATGTTATGGATGGTTTTAATGTGCTGATGAACAATAAGTCGGTCCATGTTCTTGTTCAGCTGGATAAGTGCTCACATTCTAGCATTTTATAAAGTTTCTACACTGCAATACATTAGACCAACTCTGATTTAGTTCAAGCAAAGCCATCTGACTAATAGAGATTAAATTAATTTGCAGTGAGCAGGATTGCCACCACAGACCACAGCTGGAATCTTAAAGCGCTGTGGGCGTTTAGTGTCTTGGTCCTTTTACCATCTTTGACAGGATAAAGTTGCTGTGAACAGTTCTTGCTTGTTTAACATCATTCTTTTCTCACCTGTATGGACATGTCTCTAAATCCTCAGCTCTGGACATTTTTTTATTGGAAACCTTTTTTGCACTTTGCTGGCTGGTTTCATTCTCTTTTCTGCCACAGCCAGACTCTGGGTCAGAAGATATTTATTCTGTTGTTCTCCATCCTCTGCATGTAGCTCCTTTCCTTCCAATCAGAACAGCCTTTTTTGCTGTAGTCCATGTGTGACCGTTTGGATGTCCTCTCACTGCGGCTCTGATTGATCATGGCCACATTCAGTCGTGGGATTGAATCCCGCCTGGGCCTTCGTTGTGCACCTTGCCACAACCAAGAGACTCCCTACAAAGACCAGAGCAGGTCCTAAAGATCCAACCCATCCAGATATTCCTTCCTGCTGCGCTGGATGTTTTAGTGTTTCTTAGCACACTGATTTTACATAGAAAGGAGACGCGTTCTACATATTCTGTAATAGAAATGAGACAGAGCTTCAGGAGCACAATGAGGCATTTAGAGATAATCGACATAAAAAGTGCTGTTCTATTAACATGTGGTATGACAGGGAGCCACATCACATATGCATTTGTGCATCTTTTATGCTTTTTAAAATAGATTGACTTTTACATGCTAGTCAGAGTGACTGTAACAGAGAAGATCAATCAGTGCCACTACCAGATTTCTGTTTGAATAGTTTGGTGATCCCACACTGTGTCTGGCCTCTACATCCCAAAACCAACAGGGATGCCTTGGTGTGACCACCAAGCAAATATGTCCAGCATCATGAGGCAGGCTGAGATAATGATAGGAGGTACCATGAAGGGGCGATGTTAGACTATATGCATATGAAGAGATATTACTGAAGTAAGATCCAAGGCTGAGGGTCAGAGACACAAGCTGTCTACATTTTCAATAAACAGTTTCTCTGTGCTGCTGTAGAACCCCTGGTGTGGTGACATTGTTAGATATAGTGGCTCTCTGCACTAGTCAGTGTCTTCCAGTTTAAGAAACATGTTGGTTCCTTCTGCTCAGCAGTGCTGAAGCTGTGGTGTGGCTGACACTGAGCATCTGTTAGCAGCTGGGCTGGGGAGCAGAACAGCAAGAAGGAAGCAGGAGGTAAAAACAGAAAATCATCCAAAATAAGGAACTAAAACTAAACTAAAGATTAAATAACTAAGAGGAGATAACCAAGTCCGATAAACTGGAGAAATAAAAGTAAAAGGTAAATCATAGAAATAAAAACAGAAGGGGAAAAATACGGAAATGAGGAAGTGCCAAAATAAGGGAAATACCAAGAAATAAAGTAAAATGATAATATTTAAGAACTAACTAAAACTCAAACACAAATTTCCAACATGGCAGTGGCATATTTTACTCTACCCCCCCAAATCAAGGACCAGAAGGCACCTAGCTACAGCTGAGAGACATGTAGTTAGCCAGCAATGCCTGGTGGAGAACCTCCACAGCTGACGGAGGATATAAGTTAGTCCTGAATCATCACTGTATATATTTCCTTCTATATTTCACTGCCTACATACACTGCAGTTAAAGAATGAGATCAAGATCTGTCTTTAATTTAAAGTATTTTAATGGTCACCTCCGTAGTATTCATTAGTTATTGAATTAGAATGTATCTGGAAAAGATATTTATTTGATAGATATAGTCCAATACAAAGGAGATTTGATTTGTCTCCTAGGAATCACATGTTCTTCTTACCTCTAAAAGGTTTTATTCAGCAGATCTTTTTTGAAGCTTTTCTTCTTTTTCACTTCCAGGCTACTTTAAAAATAATTTCAAAACCTTCTCAGACCGACATGTTATAAAAGATGGATCAAGACTTTTGTGCAGTGCTATATTTGGTCTCTCTAGTGAGCTAAAGCTACCTAGCTGTACTTACTTCCATTTGATAAGGAGAAAATGTTAACTAATTCTTTACTAAATGCTCCTAAAGCAAAGCAGGGTCAGTGTCAGAGCTGTTTGCATCAAAGTGCACCAGATCACCTTCCAAAAACACCAAAGGAACTGTTTGGTCTAAATAAATGATTTACGGCAGAGTTCTGTGTGGATCAGGAAACAGTATACAAAGCTTTTAGTAGAGCATGAGCAACTTCAGTTAATTAGCAGGTATCGATTGGAAACATGTGTTCGCTTTAAGAGGAAAGAATCAATAATTATTGTATTGAATAATAAGTCATGTAGTTTTATCCAGGACAATAACTAATAACCCAGTTAGGACCAGGCAGTTTCACCCAATGTCTCTGTTCAGTGGCATTTAGCACTACTGCCTGGTAGTAAGAAGGTCCTGGGTTTGAATCCCAGACTGGGGTCTAGGATGGGCTCTCCTTGTTAGAGTAATGCATGCTGTTGTCCTTTGGCCCCTCCCTCCGTGGGGTTGCCATGACACAGCAGCAGCCTGCTCTGCCCGCTCCACGGCTGCGTGCACACGGACTTGGCACCGGATGCCCGGCGTGATGCAATCCCCATGTGAAGAGGCGGGATTCAGCCTCCTGCTGTTGGCTGGTTTAGCCTAGTTTATTCTTTTCCGACAGCAACTTTGCACCCAGACGCAGACGTGATGATGGAGACGTTTTTTGTTTATAGTACTTTGTTTCTTTCTCTCCTTTCTACATAGCTTTTTCTGTGTTGCAAAGCAATTCTGGACCAGGACAGCAAGGGGTGCAACTTTTCATGGTGGGTCCGCCTACCGTTGCATGGTAGTTTATGGTTAATAGGAGCTTTTTTTCTTCAGCCTGTGAAGTCATTCCCCTTCAAGCAGCAGTGGACGACAGAGAGTAAGTTTTAACTAAGCTGTAAAGATTTTTACTCATAGAATCCTCTACAAACACATGAAAACAAACACATCGGCCTGTTTAGTTGTTAACCTACACCTCCCTGTGTTCAGAATCATGTAGTGGCCAAACGCCGCATTAACTACTGATTACAGCGACTATAAAGCCCCGTTCTGGTGGAACCATCTCGGGCTGTTGCTGAGTTGACCAATCACAGGCCTACACTCTACGTTGACGGAGACGGATAGTTATAAAATGGACCTCTACTCCGTCTGTACTTGTGTAGGTGACGGAGAGCTCTTTCATTGATGGGTAATGGTGCTGCGTCAATCCGCCTCCAACAAAACAGAGTAGTATAAACTAGGCTTTAGACAACAGCATGTTATCCAAGAAGTAGGGAGACCCAGCAATGACATGAGGGGGGAAACCTCTTTAATGGTGGTTGGTCCTTCACTACAGTTAGATTCTGTGGGTGCTGAAGAGATCCTGAAATTTAAGGTCTTCAGATGACTGATGAAAGAAAGTGAATTGGAAGGTGTTTGAATTTGCAGAAACAAATCTATAAATGCTGCATAATCCATACATGTTTATCCTATTAACATGGCCTAATTTAAAGGAGTCTTTACATTTAAATGAGTACCTATTACTACTGTGGTACCTCTATTATAGTCTTTCAGGCCATTCTCAAAAAATTGGATTGAAAAAGAATAAACATGGAGATTTTCTGACCCTTTTTTCTAAATACAGTATTGTCTCATGAGATTACGTGAGACATTTTGGCTGTACTGGATGGTCGCCATCCCAGCATGCTTAGCGGCTCCCTGCCCTATAGCCACATTATCAGTTCGCTGCTGTTTGTTATACACAGTAGAGAAATAAGAACGCAGCTTTTTTAGTACGAATTGCAGCCAAGTTTCTGTGTGAACGGCCCCTCTTTCCAAACGGAGCTTTGATGTCATCTTGGTCTGATATCGTCCCAAATTAGCAAAGCATTCTGGTTGACTCCAAATCTGAATTCAGCAGTGGCGGTGCTCCACTGAATGGGAGGGGGAGAGTGGTGGGCTTGCAGCAGCGTTGGTCTGTGATATCCACACATGGTATATCCTTCCGATTGAAATAAAGATCACGTATATGAGTGGGCGTGGTTGAGTAAGGCACGGGTAAATAAATGCTTCGCTTTAATATTGGCTTAATGGCCACTGTATATAAATGTTTTCACCTGGAAAAATGAAACATTCAGGTGATTAATCCTTTAAATAATTATCAACAATACTGACAGCAAAATGTGATTGGCGAAGCTAATGCACTTCCCATATTCTAGTCCACACTCCAAACCAGTGGTGGCAGTATTGCACCCGAACATTGTTAACCAACAGTCAAAGAAAAAACTGCAAAGAAGAAGACGATGTGTGAACCGAAGCCTCGTGTCACCGTCCAGGCTCAATTCTGTTTTATTAATTGGTAATGAAATAAATATTTCTGTTCATTTACCTCATCTATATTTTAAAAGAATACATTTAGAAAAAGAAGTATTAAAACTGAGTAGGGCAAATAAATCTTTGTATTAGTTTGTTATTAAAATATAAGATTTCTAATCCAATCGATTATCGGTTTAAGGATATTTGCACATGTAAACATGGCTAGCGACATTCTTTTGGTTAATTCACACATGCTGCTGCTGCAAAAAAAAAAAGTTCAAATCAACTTAAAATTATGTTTTATGTCCAGGTTTAGGCATTTTTTAATAGACAAATATCTTTGTCGCTCTGTGACCTTGGGGTCGGGACATAGAACTTGTGGGTTAAGATAGGTTGGGTTACTCATCCTGCAGTGAGTATTTTGAAAGGGTGCGCTATGTCGTTAGAACACCAGCTACGTCTTTGCATACTTCTCCGGAGTCGCTGGGCTTTGCTCTCGCCGTCAGCATGATTCCTTAGGTACGGTCTTTCGTGTCTCCCTCAGTCCTATGCCACCAACGTGCCATGCATCCACGATCGGTTTGCCTATCTCATCCATCCACCATCAGGCAGCTCATCTGCACTCGCTCCCCCATCAGCCAAACATCAGTTCATACTCCATGCAGCTTCTGCAATCTGGTTACTGTCGTGGTCAATCAACCACCCCCGCGTTCAGGAGTTCGTTGGAGCTTCAAATCTTCTGTAGAGAAAAACCTGGCTGAGACTTAATTTAGTTTCACCTCTGCAGAGCGTGAAGAAGACCTGTGTCCCAGGCGTTCTGCCTCTCTTCTGCAGACAGGCTTGCTTTATTCAATCCACATGATGGCTCACAGCACATACACACCAATACATTTGCTGATTTATTTCCCCACACACACATTCAGTTACATCCTGCGAGATAACCGGTACCTGGCGGCGCCTGACGGTGCCTGGTCCTGCAGCTTCTCTCTAAAAACAACTCCCTCTATGGTACAGCACAAAAATCCTCATTATTACCTAAACCAAATTGCTGATTCTCTCTTTTCTCTTTTCAGACATTTAGAGCTTGGCTCAACCTCGCCACCGCATCTCAGAAGTCCATCTTCAACAGTCTCCAACCTGAAATTCGGATTACAGGCTCCGACTGCAGATCTGAACTAAACTCCAGTCCTAACAGTTTTAGCCACAATCTTTAATTGCCTCCTCAGCGTCACGACCTCACCGCATTTCGCAGGTCCATCTCAACCAGTCTTTCACCTGGTACCCTCTCTGTTTACCTGTCCGGCTGGAACGTTTTCAAGGCCTCTCACGTAACGTATGGTCTTCATTTTTATTCTCCCGTCAACATGCCAGTTCTTCTCACTCCAGTTAAAACTATTTATATTATATATATATTTATGTGCATAGTAAACTGCATACATACCATCAAATCTCACGACACAGATGAGCCCCTTCATTAAGTTGCCGACAGGTAGCCCCTGTCCAGCCCTCGATCATAGCCACATAGGTTATTGAAAGGTTTAAAAGCTAGAACCTCCCTCAGCTACACATCGATTACGCTCACCTCCAACCTTTTCACCCGTTGCATTCTTATACTTCGCTCCTGCTGTCTGTCCCCCTTCGTCGACCTATCTCCTCAGCCCACGATCCTGCTGGCCTGCTTTGGTTTCCTGTGTTCCGAGTTTGACCCCTCTTCAACCATACACGACTTTTCATTCATCCCAGTCTCTCTGACATCTCAATTCAAGTCAGGACACCCTCATTTGCATCTTATGTAGAAGCAAACAGACCAGATCTGCATTTCCGTCTGAATCCACCTATTCCGCCTCAGTTCCAACTTAAGCCCCTTACAAACCAATCCCTGCTATGTTCAGTCCTGATTATCTGCTACCATCTCATCATTCGACCCGCTTCTCGTTTCAGAGTAAGGTAAGTACAAAGCCCTTAATAATCAAGCTTAATCTAATCGGATTGTTCCTAACAGAGCTGTCATTGCAACTACTGGCCTCGTTTCTCTCAGCGTTCTTCTCTTCATAGAAGCTCCAACCGCTTGGTGGTTAGCATCTGCTCAGATGATGATCAAAGCGACTGAGCAACCTCCATCCTTCCTGTCTTCTCAGACAACCAGACGGTCAAGGCAGATGACCGCTTGTACAGAGCCCGGTTCTGGTTCTGGTTCTTCCAGAGGTTTCTCCCCGTTAAAGGGGAGTTTTTCCTCTCCACCATCGCTTCATGCTTGCTCAGTATGAGGGATTGCTGAACGGACTGCCATGATTGCACGTCTGCATCAATGGGACCAGACCCCATGTCAACGACTTCATGCAATCTGCTGGGGTTCCTTTCATAGAAAACTTTGTGAATCGGTGCTATACAGAAAGGTGAATCAAATAGCCCCGCTACCAGGTTCTCATTCACTAGTCACTCTCGCCAGATTCTCCACCAGTCCAGTATCTCACCAGAGTTCTTTTCCATTAATTCAGTCCACATTGGCACCTCAGCCGCCTGATCAGGGATCGCAAACATCATCCAATTTTAGGTCATCTGTCCTCTTCCGCGTATTGAACCCACATCCGCAATGATCTAGACGATCCATGTCACGTCCATTCACTACTGGGCTAATCCCTCCAGACCTTTTTGGGGTTCTGACCTCAGTCCCTATAAGCCATCCCGTTATGTTCAGTCCCGGGTTATCCACTAACGCCTCACCATTCAACCTGCGGTTTATCACCGAATTGGAAGCTCAGCTACCAGCTTCTGGTTCTCGAATCCCTTTCATCAGATTCACCGCTGGTCTGGCATCTCCCCGGAACACTATTCAGTCCTCTCCTTTCGCATAGACCTGACCTGCACCGTGCTCACTCGCTCCTCTGTTCATCTGTAAGACCATCTTTGGGGGCCCAGGCACAGGAAAGATGAACTCCTGAAGACTGCACCCCCACACTGAGTCTACCCCCTGACCTCATCGGCTCGTCTCCCCAGACTTTTGTTCTCATTCAATAAACCTTTTAATCACTATCTATGATGCGTGGTACTTGCTAGTGAATAGCAATTAGTAGATGGGGAAAAATCACGTTGGATTTAGACTTATGTATGTACCAAGATCATTATTCTACTGTACTTACATTACACAACACTGCTGAGTAACACTGACAATCAAAAGTAAGTCGGTGTTAAAATGGAAAAATATTGTTTGCATGACTTATACAACTGTTATCTAAAACATTTATACTATGGCAATCTATAAATGTCATGTTAATTCAAAAATTATATTTTAAAATTATCTCATGAAAACAAAATACTTTGAACTGACAACATTTCTGAGTTAGGAGAGAGAGGGTAAATGATGTCAGATTGATTTATTCTGATGGTGTCGGCCTGATGTACACGATGATGACCTGTCCAGGTAGGGACCTCTGGCCCAGTGATTGCTGGACCCCCCCAACACACACACACAGCGCTGCATGCTGGATAACGGATGGATGGATGATTTCATGGCACACCACTACTCAGACAGCCTGCATACTGACCCACTGAGCTCATTTACAATTCTGTGTTAACCTGTTTAAACTGATGGAAGGATTGGGGGCATTTGGAGAAACCTGCAGGGAGAAAATGCAAATATAAGAAACTCAGCAGAACTGAGCCCTGCTGTAAAGATTCAGTCAGTTAGTGGTCATGAAGGTCCAAAATAAGAAAAAACACAAACTGCTCAATAATAGCTGTAATTAGATAAAATAGTGAGGGTGAATGACAGCATTAATGGTGTACAGAGACTAAAGAGAGCTGATAGGAGAAAAGCTATAAATTGAACCTTTTAATGGTTTCAAACAATAACAGCAGCTGGAAACTATCCTACACAAAGTCCTGAGGCAAAGTCCTACATAACTGACTACAGCAAGCAGAATGATGAGTTTTTCTATGCATGGATGATGAAGGGCTCCTTTTCAACAGCTGAACACCTCAGGCAGAGTCTGTATCAGAGAGGAAAAGCACGGTACCAACAGGTTTGGGGGGAATGGATCGGAGGAGATGAAGGGCGGGCATGTTCTTGTTGGACAGGCCACAAACCAGAGATCAGACAGATGAGAGTGAAAAGCATGAAATAAAGAGGGGATGCAAAGCTAGCGCCATACTCTGAGTTCAGCAGCCACAAGTGATCCAAACTCAAAGGTGATGGACCCTATAGTTAGGATATAAGCAAGCCTGCATTGTCACATGATGAAAACAGGATCTCTCCTGTAGTTTCTATCTGAACTCTGAGGCTGACTCTGGTACTCCACAGGAAATTGTGTCTAGGATAGTTTGTGAAGCTTTCAGAGGCTGAGAAGGTAGTCTGTGATGTTAAAATGAAAACACAAAGCCTGCAGATATCCAGCTTTCTTCATGTGGACTCGATAAGGCTTTTCTACATTCACTACCTCTGCTTACAAGCTAAGGCATAAAACAACTTAAAAAGAAATGGTTTACAGGGATTTACGATGAAGAAGATGAAAATACTAATGCTACCTTATATTAAAAAAATACTTTTCTGCATTTATTTTCAGATTTTAAAAAGTATTGGACAAGTTGAACCTGAGGAACAGAAAAGAAAGATGTTAGAAGAGTCTTCATTGTCTGATAATAAAGCGCTGAGAAGATCCTCATAAAGCTAATATTAAACATATGTTTCATGTCAGACCATCACTGATCAATTCACCTCAGTTTATTTATGAGAAAATTCATAACATGTCATCTCAGGGCCATTTCAGTTCAGTCCACCATACAATCCATCCGAACAGTTCATTAAGTTCAGTTCATTATTGTTCTTATCTAAGGAAAGCAGGCAGATTGCATTGAGTCACTGTGGAGTCATTCACTTCTGCTCAAAAATTTACTCACCATTTTATTTTTATCCATCATTAATATAAAACCAACTGTGTCTGATATTTGTGCATAAATACTGTCATTTTGATATTTGCAGGCTGAAATCTAAATAGTGGCAGTGACCAAGAATCTGTCTGTCATCATAACTAATATGTTGATACAACAGTGGTGAGCTGAACATGTTTCCTGGACTAAATGAGGAGAATACATTCTAACGCCTCCATTGTCTAAAGAGCAACACATCGTGTGTATTTGTGAGGAGCAGAGTAAAAACCCAGAGCAGCGTTTATTCAAAGCAAAGCTAATTATTAATGCAATTCATAACTAACACAAACGGTAAACAGTCCATTTTGAAATGAACCTCTGAGATAATTTAGTTACTACAGAAAAGTTTCGACTTCTTTTACATGTACATCTTTTTACATGTACAGTATACATTATGTAAACAGTATACATTGTATAGTAGCCATCCATCCATCCATCCATCCACCCATATTTATGTACATAAATAACCAAACAAAATTAACATAGCTATTTGTTCTTTAAACATTTAAAGTCTAAAGTCATTCAAATGCATCTTGATTCTGACTGAAATCTCATCCCTGTGACTGGAGTAAGCAGCTCTGGAGTTTAGATGTGTTCCTCTTCCTTCTTTATCTCATTGACTCTAAGCTGTGAAGGTATCAGCTCCTTATTTTGTCTCAGCTCGCTGTGAAATGAGATCTGAGGTTGAAACCAGCAGATTTCCACATGCATTCTTGCAGACTGGTCCAGAGCAGTGAAAAGGTTCCGTTCTGCCCAGATCCACAGGCTGATGTTAGATCTGCATCTACTCAGGGAATGTCTTTGCTGCGTTTCAACCAGGTTTTCTGCTCTCACCTGCTCGCCATTTTTAGAGTCAACTGTAAATGTGAGCAGGGAGCTGAAAACTTGGATGGCACAAAGAAACATCATGACTGAGTGTTATTCTGGGATGGTAATGAAAACTCACTTATTTCATTTGTTTCTGAAAACCACACACTGAATAAACTCTATGATATTATGATGAATATTTCGACCAACCTTGTTTAGTCTCTTTATGACTATGTAGCTTATCTTTTCTTCTCCTTCTGTGTTTCACATTAATGATTATTATTTAACATGAAACAGAGAACATGTTTAATAATTTATTAGTATTGTCCTGTTTACATGTGTTTGCTTAATTTGTATGTATGTAATGTACATTTTGTATATTTCATAAGTAATCTTTGTGCAGTAGATTGTAAAGTTTTTCCCCGCAGAGGGCTGTGTTTTATGGAGGTGTGGTTTGGTTTATGTATCATCAGTGTTAGTTTGTTTTCATCATATTTTTGGCCTTTTGGTTATCAGGGTGCTGTGACTTTCAACGAGGACAACTCCAGTCTTTAGACATCAGAACAGGAGCTATTTGGACCCTTCTGAAATCTATATGCAGCTCTTTTTTATTTTTATTATGATTAAAAGCTAAACTGGACATTAACATGTAGGACACATAAACCTAAGGATGCCAGTTATTGTCAAAATGAAGCATTTTGTGTTGATTAGTGGCAGAGAGACAGCCAAAGACAGAATGGACTGAACCTCTTTAACCCCAGGCTGTCTGCCACAGAGAAATATTTCAAGGCTATTTCTACTGATAAACTAATTATTAGTGAAGGGAAAATGTCCAAATACGAGATGATTAGAGGTCAGAGAGGAGGCCGTCTCCAAGCTCCTACAGCTGGAGTAGGACACAGCGTCATATCGGCGGGGCTGTGGGGGGGATCAGGTTAGACTGGTCTGTGGTGCTGGGGGGGGGGCTGGGTCAGAGATGGAGGTGGGATTTCATGGCTAACACAAACCAGATGATTTGGTCTTCAGTAAGCCAGCCTCCTGCAGAGGGACGTTTCAGGCCTGCATCATGCTGGCTAGACCCGTCCCACAGAACCAAGCTCTTTCAGGACGGCTGCCATGACAACACACAGGCGTCCCAGTTTATGGATCCTCCGTGGAATAAGACGGTAACAGTAAGTATAGAGAGAACCCTTAACCACAGTAACACCATAGCAGCCAGTCAGTAAGCAATGTTGGGAACATTATTTCAAAATGTAAGTAGTTACAGTTACACACTACTTGTTCCAAAAGTAACAGAGTTAGTAACTAATTAATAAAAGTAATTAGTTACCAGGGAAAGTAACTGTTTGTGTTACTGTAAAAAATCGTCTCTATATATCAATGAATTTGGATTCTTCTGAGCAGAAGTCATCTGAAATTAAAATAAGACACAGGTAGCCTACTTGTACATAACTTTCTTTATTGCACATCACCAGACAACAAGAGGTTTATCCTGCACTTCAATTCTTATCTTTGTAACAAAAGTCATTGTTAATAACATAAGGTGTTTAATTCTGTAGTCCAGAGGTCGCATTAACCAAATAGTTTCCATATTTTTATTTTAATCTGTGACGGCAGATCCTGAAGGCTGTCCGACTTTTTTACAGATTATTATCACACCTCTGATCATTTTTTACTGCATATAATGGACAGAAATGTTTAACTTTATCCACAGAGTACAGGTAACTAAATCAAGCACAGTTTCCTATGAGGGCATCTGAGCCCCATCTTAGACCTGGACACCGTCCTTAAACTGTAACTGAACCCCATGAGAAAGCATCATCCAGCCCCCAAGCAATATTTGAAAGACTCTACCAAAGTGGGCGGGGCCAGGTGACATGGAGGGGCGTGGCCATGTGTGGAGAGGGGGGGGTGCGGGGTTGTGGTCTGGCTGAACTATGGCATGCTGCCGCCGAGCTCCATAAAGCCTCTATTTACGTACGGTAAAGGGAGAAATGAGGTCTGTTCTCTGCATCCACCATAAGTAAAGAGAGGCTTTATGGAGCGCAGCGGCCATACGCCGTATCAGTTCATGGTGCTGAGTCAGCACTGCCTGAAGCTAGCAGCACGTATAGCCTAGCGCTAGCAATGATGCTAAGTAGCTTCAGCAGGAACTATCTCAGCTTTTGTTTGTTATTCACTTTTTTTTTAAAACATATACGCTATAACTTATGGCTTTAAACCACTTTGACGTTGTGGTCCTCCAAAGTCCGATTTACAGATTTTTCTCTTAGTAGGCTTCTCTGTGCACACGTAGCACACAAGAAGAGCAATTTCAAGACTGGGCGGGGTGAGTGTGTCAGAGAGGGAGAGCGTCTCTGTGAGACCGTACCTGTGACGTAGGCATAAACTCTCATGTACCAAGGTCAGCCAATCAGAAAATGCAGATGCAGTACCACACAATGACCATGAGCGGCAGCACTAAGACGTTTTTACACCAAAAATGCCCTTAAACTGAAAGATTGCATTGATAAAAAACCATTTATACAGTTTATAAGCAAAAAAGTGGTTTTGGGGTTTAATTACACTTTAATGCATCTTCTGATCTAGAAGATGACAGTGCTGAAGGGTTAAGGAGACATGGAGCGCATCTGTGACTGATCTCTGCAGCCTTACTACTGGTGCTAACAGAGCGCATACCGCTGGATTTCCTCCCGCTGAACCGATCACATAAACCCTCATTCAGAGAGCTTTGCTCAATCACTTTAAATGGAAAAAATCTCTCAGATTTCAAAACTATGGCTAAAACAGCGCCTTAGCCTCCATTAAGCACCGCTGGAATGCAGTTCAGCTCTCTGTGGGTGGTTCACAGTATACAGATTATTCTATCAATTCATAGTGACTCACTGCATGTAACGCTCAGTGACGGAAACAGCGTTGTAATAAGAAACAGTTATTGGTTAGATTACCCAGTTATCTCTAAAAGCTGTTATTACTAAAACTGTAGAAAGGTTTATTTATATAGCATTTTTCACACACAAAAGTCACAAAGTGTTGAACAACATAAATACTATTAAGATCATACAAAATATTAAAACCAGCACAAGAATCAAAATAAAATAATGACATAAAAGTCTGTGTGAATAAAATGGTTTCCAGTTGATTTAAAAAATCCTGCATGGAGTCAGAAAAGTTGAGCAGCAGGGTTTAACTGTTCCACCACCCTGTTCCCCTTCGTTTGAACACATTAGGAGGAACAATCACAAGGTTCTGAGCTGGGACTGTGGGACAGAAGCATTGTCCTACAGAACCCTGGATGTAATAACCAGAACTTTGAAATTAATTCTAAAATCCACAGGCAGTCAGTCAACATGTATACTTAGCACTTTCTATCTTTAGATCTAAAGATACGTCTGCAGTGATTCTGGAAATGAGCTTTTCCTGCAGAAGGCTTCTAAATACTAAAAACACGGCATAAATTATAACTTGAACAATTAATAACAACTATTCTGCAGTATTAGCAGCAAAAGTTGTCCCATCTGAGGACCTCAACAATTATAGAAATACTTAGAATAGATAAGACAACAGTAGAGCATCTTTACAAGAACTGGGTGTCCAGGATGAGTCTATCCAAACCTCAAAGCAGAAGCCAAATGTAAATGAACACAAAGCTAACCAAACAGTTCATCTCCTCAGCAGGGAAGGAAAGGAGATTAGATTCTGGTTTTGAGTTTCAGGAAGAACTGGCAGAGAAACATTGAGCTCATGTGTCACACCAACCTCTCAGAACAGTGTTAGCCTATTAGCACCTGGTTGACCCAAACAGGGAGGCAGCTCACATTCCCACTAAACACTGCACTGCAAGAACCACGATTTGATTTCAAAGGCTCACTTACACAGTTCAAAGAGAGGTGATGAAATATAAAGAGTTTTTATTTGTTTTCCTAACAGCATAGATAATCTGATAAAAATAGATGATGCTATAGAATCAGGTGTCATATGCTAAACATGTGTCATTGATCTAAGATCTAAGTTCACTTTACATAGCACCAATTCACAAAACGTTATCTCAAGGCGCTTATCATTCGTGTGTTTCAATGTGATCCTAACAATGCAGTCAACTTCGTTCATTATTCCCATCAGTTTTATGGTTCATTCACACATTTGGTCTGCATCAGGGAACGCATTTAACGGATGAAGTTTGACATATGTACTTTTTGGCTTCCATATCCTGCTTCTGAGGAAAAAACAACGCGTGGGCGGGGCTTCCTCTGTTGCCGTACGTTCTGAACTATGGTGGATCGTAACTAGAGAGTGGCTTTTTATTAGCTAGATATAGCACTGGAAGCGAACCTCATCCATAAGCAGCTCCTGGAGCAAATGGTTAAACTCCCCAAACTCAGAACGCATCTGAAGAATGGGCGCTGATGAACCCGATGTCAACATTGTCTAGCTTTATCTAGCTAATAAAGCCAAGACACTCTCTAGTTACGATCCACCATAGTTCAGAACGTACGGCAACAGAGGAAGCCCCGCCCATGCGTTGTTTTATCCTCAGAAGCAGGATATGGAAGCCAAAAAGTACATATGTCAAACTTCATCCGTTAAATGCGTTGCCTGACGCAGACCAACTATCGTAATGAACCATAAAACTAGCTGAACTTCTGCGTTGCTGCGTTGCCGTATGTAACGCAAGTGAAGTTGACGGAGCCAACGTACACAACACACTGCAGAGACTTTGACAGACCTCTGACGGGGGTCTTAGAAGACAGAGAAGAGACACAGAAAACTCTAAAGTCAACAAAGAGTACAGTCTTTGTGAAAGAAGAGTAAAAAGAAGTTATTGGCAGCTGTAGATCTTTTAGAACAGGAGTGTCAAACTCATTTCCAATTTGGGCCATGTTAAAGTAATAAATGTCTTTAAAGAGCCGGTTGTGGCAGAAAGTATTGATAAAACTGTTTTTAACAAACCACAAAGATATTAATAAATATCTGCCTCAATGAGTACATCTTTAAGTTTGACAAGTACTTCTTACAATTAAATGATACTGATGTGATTCAGGACTATTCAAATAAACATTATGAGTTGAGTGATAAAATAGTTTTCAGGTGCACATAAATAGATCTTAAAGGTTCAATTTAAAGGATCCAGTAGAGTTTAGAGGGCCACATAAATGGCTATGGCGGGCCGGATTTGGCCCCCGGGCCTTGACTTTGACACGTGTTTAGGGTTTTTTCTAGTAGACACACCCCGCCAGTTTTCAAGCCAAGTTTTAAGCTTAGTTAATACTTCTTCATCAGCAAATTTGCAGTGACATGCACACATATTGACAGAGACGTTTTCCGTTCAGACTTCTGCGTTGCCTAACGAGTCTTTCAAAGCAATTTAGGACAACAGAGATTGAATGGATGGATTTACCTTTACATATATGTTTAAATCTCACTGAGTAATAAGAGAACAGAAATATTACAGCATTTATCATCATGCTCTGATTGGAAGAAAGAAAAAAACATTTCCATTCATCTGTGAGCAGATGCATTGATCTAAACCAGTTTACCAGGAATAACACTCAAAGCTAAGCTGCTACCAAGGTACACTGGTGTGGAAAAGTGTTTGCCTAGTTACAGATCTCTTATGGTTTCACTTTTAGGTAATACTGTATTTTTTAGAAGTTTGAATTTATTTCTCAGATAGAGAAAACCTGAGTACATAAAATCACTTTTCAGCTGGTAGTTTGATTTATTGCCTATCCAAACCAAATAAACATTTATTGCGCGCTAAACCTAAGAACTGGCTGTGTCATCTTGGTCTGCAACACCCTCCATTAAGTGTTTGCACTAACTGGCAATGAGGAGGAATTATGGCCCATTTCCAAAAATATTTTAATTCAGCTGCACTGAAGGGTTTCCAAGCCAGTTTAGGTCATACCACAGCCAAAGCAATCATTGCGATACCACTGCATCTGTTTTAGTGCTGCATCAGATGTAATGGAATACACAACATTCAGAATGGACCTATTTTGCATTTTCAGTCTGGAGAATATTTCCTCAAAGTCTTTAGGATATTTTTCTCTTTCATATATTTTTATTGTGAAGCATAGTTTAAATACAGATTGTGTCATAGGCTGTCACTGCTTCATTTTTAGAAATGTATACACAAAATAAGCACAAAAATAAAACAACCCTTCCTTTCACTTCCAGAAAAGAAGAATGAGATTTTTTTGCACACATTGGTCCATAGGACAGGAGACAAGCCTTAACACTCTTGAGTTTTTGAGATTGTTCTGACTGACCAGTTTAGGACATTTTTGACCAATGAGAGACGGACCTTTGTATTGTTTCATTTCAGCCAACAAATGACTGAATGTGGCGTAAAGCTTATTTATTATTATATTATGAATTATTTATTTGTTTTGCATTTTGATTTGATCATATCTTATCATTATCTTACATTTTAATTTGGGATGCTATCTGTCTTAACATTTTTATCAGTATTTTACTACTTAATCTCATTTTCTGCTGTTTATTTTAATATTTTAACTTCTTATTTTAATCTTCCTCCCAGTGTTTCCTCTGTGGGGGCCCTCTGCATCGGGGTGGTGGTCGGCTGTAGCTGCCTGGGTGGAGGTACCATCCCTCCCTCCCTACTCTGGGCGCCCTGGGTCGGGGCCTTGGCTGCTGCTGTTGATCTGCAGATGGCTCCATGATGGCGTTTCCTGGCTCATCTGTACTCAGCCTATTGTTGGTTTTGTTGACTGTTGCTTTTATATGTGTGTGTGTGTGTGTGTGTGTGTGTGTGTGTGTGTGTGTGTGTGTGTGTGTGTGTGTGTGTGGTAGATGGGTTGGGTTGGTATGGGGGGTGATGGGAGCTATAGTTGTGATGATGTTTTTATTTTGGGTTGGGAAGGATGGGGTTTGTTGGGTCAGTTTAATCAGTAAAGCACTTTGAGAAGCTATGTAGCTTGAAAAGCGCTTATAAATTATTAATAAACAGAAATTAATTAATAAAAATCCATAAATGCTCTCTGTCATAAAATGTTTCTTCTTTTCATTCAGTTCAGTTCATGTATAGCACATGTGTCATAGGTCAGTCCTGGAGGACCAATGTCCGCCAACTCCTACATGAGTTTGTGCTTCAGCACAAATTTATCAAATAATGAATTCATTAATAGATATGTGAAGAAATATTCTGCATGCTGCAGAGGTCATTTAATTCAGATGTGTTGGACCAGGGACACATCAAACGCTGCAGAACACTAGCCTTCAAGGACTCTAGGCTGACACCCCGGATGTAAAGCAAATAAATATTCATCACAAGAGACCAGAAAGACAAAGAAGTCCAGCCGTAAGGAGTCTCAGTGAACCAAAAAGTATTTAGCTTTACTCAGATCCATTATGTCTCATTCTGAGCTAAAACAGGGCCACCATAGAGAGGAAGGACTTCTTTCCAATTACTAGTAACCAACCCCAGAACCACATCAGTATCTGCCCTGACCAGCTTTGGGCTGAGAGGACAGAAAGGAAACACATACCACCACATGGAACCAGGTGTACTTTCTGCAAGGGAAATGATAAAGAGAACACAAAGTTGTCGTCAGCAACAACTTCTAAATATTCATGTGTTGAGACTAGATAGGGCAAACCTCCAGCAGCTGTCCCCAGAAAGACCAGAGGATGACTCCAGGGACAGGATAACTCCGCTTGGGACACAATGCTCCTCTTACAATCTGGCTACAGAGAACTTGGTGGATTCACCACAGAGATTGTGTTTCACTGAAACACAAATGTTAAACACCATCAGTCGCATATGTGGGTAGGAAGAAAAGATATTTTAACTGGTCAAACTTTGCTGATGAGTAGAAAATGACTGACCAATACATCAATCTGTAGTACCTAAAAGAGACCAGAGGAGTTCTTCTCTGGTTGAGGAAAAGCCCAATGATCTCCTGTTGAAGCAGTTAGAACAGTTATGTCTTGGATGGCTGACAATCTAATGTATTACCAGCAAATCGACACAAGGTCACTGGGTCAGTGCAACCATTACTACAGGCAGGATGGCTGAGGGGAAAATTTGTAGTAGATACCCCATACATGCTGATTTGTTATCAGCTAACACAAACAGCAGCACAACCAGCATTTATCCTTTCACTGGAACGTGGAGTGTTGAAATCAGCAGCTGAACTTTGAATCACAGTAAACATTATGGATATAAATATTGATGGTTCTTTGTAGACGTCAAAATATCAAGAAGGAGCCCTGAGGGCATATTGTTTGGAGGAAGACGTTGATTACAAAGTTCAGACGGCTGTGTGTGATTATGGCAACATTTCATCTACCCTACCTACATGTTAACCAGGATCAGAGGAATAAAGCATGGCTGAGCACCCAGAGACCAGGCAAGATACATTTTCCTGTTTATTGGACATATGAACACACATTTAATCAACAGGAGACATAATGTTAATGGGCAGCCAGTCACTAACTAGTCAGTAGCACCTGGGCTTTAATATTAGTTAGTATATATAACATAAGGTTGGGACAGTCACTGCTGATAAAATAAAATAAACCGAATGAATTGATCAGAAATGATCTTAAAAATAACCATAAAAGCATAACTAAGAGAGCTTAGAGCCCAGCCAAGCTCCTCAGGAAAGTTTAGATTCGTTCATAAAACCTGATCAGCCCCCAAATGGAATCATCGTTCCTTGACTCATTTCTGACAATTCCTAGATATTGCATCCAAATCCATCAAGTTATTCTGTTAACAGACAGTTTTATTTTATTTATTTTGTAATGTAACTCCACAGCTAACTGTCTGTGTTTTCACTTCCTCTTTATTCTTATTCATTTTATGTGTGTGGTACATGTACAGGTACATTTCTACACTATGGGATCAAAAGCCTGTCTGTCCGTTCATTCATTCATTCATTCATTCATTCATTTATTCATCTATTCATTCATTCATTCATTCATTTATTCATTTATTCAGAGACAAACAGATAAACACTGGCAAAAACATAACCTTTTCAGGATATTTAAATTGGGATTATGATCTAATTTTTTATGTTCATAAGAATATCTGAAACATTAAAATATTTGAAAAGTTTTCAAAATATTGAGAAACACTTTTGTCTTCAATCAATCAATCAAACCTATTTATAAAGTGCTTTATATACAACATTGCATCTAACAGTGCTTTACAGATTAAAAAGACCACCGTCCATCTCACCCTGAAACCAACCCCTTTGGCCCCTTCCACAGGTAAGGAGCTCATGGGAAGGGGGATCACGCTGCCTGTTCAGGTTGAGCTCGGCTGGGCCCCATGGGTAAGGGCCACCAGGGGCTCTCCACACGGCCCACCTCAAAGGTCTGGCTCCAGAGGGGGGCCCTGGTGGAAAGCTCAGTCATCTAGGTGGAGCTCACAGTAGAGCTGCTGCTCCTCCACATCAAGAGGAGCCAGTTGAGGTAACACAGGAATCTGGTCAGGATGGACGCCTACCTGGTGAGGTGTTCAGGACACGTCCCACTGGGAGGAGACCCAGAAGAAGACCCAGGACTCGCTGCAGGGACTATGTCTCCCTGCTGGTCTGGGAACACTTTGGGGTTCCTGGTAGCTGGGGAGAGGGAAGTCTGGGTCTCTGCCTACGATGGATGGATGGATGGATGGATGAATTGATAGATGGATGGATGGTTGGATGGATGGATGGATGAATTGATAGATGGATGGATGGATGGATGGATAAACATATGGATGGATGGATGAATTGATAGATGGATGGATGGATGGATGAATTGATGGATGGATGGATGGATGGATGGATGAATTGATAGATGGATGGATGGATGAATGGACAGATGGATGGATGGATGGATGAACATATGGATGGATGGATGGATGGATGGATGAACATGTGGATGGATGGATGAATTGATAGATGGATGGATGGTTGGATGGATGGATGGATGGATGAATTGATAGATGGATGGATGGATGGATGGATAAACATATGGATGGATGGATGAATTGATAGATGGATGGATGGATGGATAAACATATGGATGGATGGATGAATTGATAGATGGATGGATGGATGGATGGATGGATGGATGAATTGATGGATGGATGGATGAATGGACAGATGGATGGATGGATGGATGGATGAATTGATAGATGGATGGATGGATAAACATATGGATGGATGGATGAATTGATAGATGGATGGATGGATGGATGGATGAATTGATGGATGGATGGATGAATGGACAGATGGATAGATGGATGGATGGATGGATGGATGAACATATGGATGGATGGATGGATGGATAAACATATGGATGGATGGATGAATTGATAGATGGATGGATGGATGGATGGATGAATTGATGGATGGATGGATGAATGGACAGATGGATGGATGGATGGATGGATGGATGGATGGATGGATGAACATATGGATGGATGGATGGATGGATAAACATATGGATGGATGGATGGATGGAAGGATGAATTGATAGATGGATGGATGGATAAACATATGGATGGATGGATGAATTGATAGATAGATGGATGGATGGATGGATGGATGGATGAATTGATAGATGGATGGATGGATGGATGGATGGATGAACATATGGATGGATGGACGGATGGATGAATGAACATATGGATGGATGGATGGATGGATGGACATATGGATGGATGGACGGATGGATGGATGAACATATGGATGGATGGATGGATGGACGGATGGATGGATGAACATGTGGATGGATGGATGGATGGATGAATTGATAGATGGATGGATGGATGAATGGACAGATGGATGGATGGACGGATGGATGGATGGATGGATAAACATATGGATGGATGGATGGATGGATGGAAGGATGAATTGATAGATGGATGGATGGATGAATTGATAGATGGATGGATGGATGGATGGATTGATAGATGGATGGAAGGATAAACATATGGATGGATGGATGGATGGATGAATTGATAGATGGATGGATAAACATATGGATGGATGGATGGATGGATGAAGGATACACATATGGATGGATGGATGGATGGATGAATTGATAGATGGATGGATGGATGAACATATGGATGGATGGATGGATGGATGGATGAATTGATAGATGGATGGATGGATGAACATATGGATGGATGGATGGATGGATGAATTGATAGATGGATGGATGGATAAACATATTGATGGATGGATGGATGGATGGATGATGGATGGATGGATTGATAGATGAATTGATGGATGGATGGATGGATGGATGGATGGATGGATGGATGGATGGATGGATGGATGGATGGATTGATAGATGGATGGATGGATGGATAAACATATGGATGGATGAGTTGATGGATGACTTGAGAGATGGATGGATGGATTAATGGATTGATGGATGAATTGATAGATGGATGGATGTATGGGTGGATGGTGGAATTGATTGATGGATGGATGGATGGATGGATGGATGGATGGATGAATGAATGGATGAATTGATTGATGGATGGGTGGATGGATGAATTGATAGATAGATGGATGGATTGATGGATGGATGGATGGATTGATGGATGAATTGATAGATGGATGGATGGATGTATGGGTAGATGGTGGGATGAATGGATAAAGATATGGATGGATGGATGGATGGATGGATGGATGGATAAGCATATGGATGGATAGATGGATGGATGGATAGATAAACATATGGATGGATGAGTTGATGGATGACTTGATAGATGGATGGATGGATAAACATATGGATGGATGGATTGATGGATGAATTGATGGATGGATGGATTGATAGATGGAGGGATGGATGGATAAACATATGGATGGATGGATGGATTGATGGATGGATGGATGGATGGATGGATGGATGGATGGATGAATTTGTTGATGGATGGATGGATGGATGGATGAATTGATTAATGGATGGATGGATAGATAAACATATGGATGGATGAATTGATGGATGGATGGGTGAATTGATTGATGGATGGATGGATGGATGAATGGATGAATTCATTGATGGATAGATGGATGGATTGATGGATGGATGGATGGATGGATTGATGGATGGATGGATGGATGGATGTATGGGTGGATGGAGGAATTGATTGATGGATGGATGGATGGATGGATGGATTGATGGAATGAATTGATAGATGGATGGATGGATGGATGGTGGAATTGATGGATGGATGGATGGATGGATGGATGGATAAATTGATTGATGGATGGATAGATAAACATATGGATGGATGACACTATTAACATGTAAAAAGGCTACAACATTGCTATGTATTTGGTTGCATTGAAGCCACCGTAGTTACGCATGAATTATGTACATCAAGGTTGTTGCTGACAAGAAATGGAAGTGGACTAATGATTGCCAAAAAGCATTTCATAAAGCTAACGATGCACTGGTCATGTCAGAGATGCTCACTTATTTTAACCCAGCACTGCTGGTTCAGCTGGCCTGCAATGTGTCCCCCTATGGAGTCAGGGTCGTCGTATTACATGTACTTCCCTACAAAGAGGACAGGCCAATGCATTTGCTTCAAGGACACTAAAGAAAGCAGAGAAGCTTCAAAATGAAAGAAACGGCAAGAAGCTACTTTTGATGGTCAGGACTAGATAAACAGATTGAACTGATGGCCTCTAATCGCCCCTCATCTAACGGATTCACAATAACCCCTGGGCAGCACAGCTTCATGCATGGGACTTTCCACAGGACCCATGGTACCGCCGCATACACATCCAGAAGAGAATGTTTCTTGTGGTTGTCGATGCGCACACTAGGAGGCCAAAAGGAACTATTATGACATCAACCACTGCTAAAAGGAACATTGAAAACTAGGAGAAATATTCAGCATGGCTGGATCTCCTGCTCAACTTGTTTCTGACAATGGCCCACAGCTTGTATTACAAGAAATATCTGCAATTCTACAAGACAGTGGAGTACAAAACAGCTCCATACCATCCTGCTATAAATAGATTCGCAGAAAGGTTCGTTCAGACTCTAAAACATGCAGCCAAAGCATCAAGAGGACAAGGTACCCTACATCAGAGAGCGTACGGGTTTCTTCAGAAGTATCGGACTACACCACATTCTACTACAAAACATTCTACCTGCAAGCCTTTTGTTCAACAGGGAGCTGTGCACAACAGTGGATCTCCCCAAACCCCCTACAGCCAAAGACATTGTGCAATCTGGTCAAAGGAAACAAATAATGCACAGGGACTCACATTCCAGAGACAGAGTTTTTGTCCCTGGAGACACAGTGCTCAAAAGGAACTATCTGAGTAAAACGAAATGGGTTCCTGCAACTCTAATCACCCGAACTGGACCTGGCTCATATACAGTACAGGCAGCTGATGGTGTTTGGTGCCACCATGTGGACCAACTGCTTAATACAACCGCTCCTGGAGTGTCTGTTGAGGACACTGCTGATACATTTGTATCCTGAGCAGTTGAAAACCAAACAGATCCTGGCACAGTTGTTTCCAGTTCAGAGACACCAAAGGAACTGAAACTGCTGTACCTGAACCCATCCCACCATGAACAGAAACTAGAGTTTCAGTGGATCACCGTTAACCAAAAGGTGAAAGATGACCCCCACTACATTTACACTAGAAGTCTAGTTAATGACTAAGATTGGTAGCAATGCTCAGGATTGTATTTGGAAAGTATACATGGGGATCTTAATCTGACATGTTTGTCATAAGATAATATGCTAATGATTATTTACTTCTTATATTACTTATTTATGAACTTGTGATGCAAGCTGAATGACGAATAAAACAACATATACAGTATTTTACAACATTTGGTATCTGAACTTGAATCAATAAGACAAGCTGTAGGCAGAATTTTTTTACAATAAGTAAATATTGATCATAATCACACACTTTTCATTAAAGTGCAAAACTAAGACAAAAAATGTGGAAAATAAGAAAGGAAAATCTGTCCATTAAATTGTGCCAATCTGTGATATTACACAGTAAACGGAGAACTGTCCAGTTGGTTGTAGTAAGACATTAAAGACTGATTTGGTGTCACCTGGTCACAGGAGGAGGACGCTATTGAAGAAAAAACACATATTTTACTGTAACATATTAATAAGAACTATTCCATATTTCAATTTTTTACAAAATAAATCAGGTCATGTTTCTTGGATGTTGCGCAACAATTAATATTTTGGGGTTGTTTGTTAATCTCACAAGTTTTTCCTGGGATGCATGGAGATTTATCGTCCAACCATACCCCACCACCTTCAGGAGCGAGCCTTCGGGAGAGATGTATCCGCTCCATAAGCTGTAGGTGCAGCTTAGTTCTGGAACGAACGGCTGCAGGGTGCGCAGTGGAGCACATGATGTATGACGGAGTCTGCTCTTTAGGGAAAAGAAAAACTTTCAAAAATCCAACTTAAAACTATAGTTCACAGTGGTCTTTGCAGCATCCTAGCCCACAAGTCCATGTGGGGCCCATGAGGATTGTAAATGGGCTGAAGACATGGGTCCTAAGTGGGTTTGTCCACAGTTTCCATGGTGGTCCCACATGTGTTGTCCCATGTAGGCTGCAGGTGGGTCAAAAGTGGATTTAAAGTAGGGCCCAGCATTGCGTGTTCCAAAGGACCAATGTAGGGCCCGTATCTGACCTCATAGACACAAATTGGAATCAACGTAGACATTGAATGGGGCCCAACAGAGCAACTTATCAGATACCTATTTAGGCCCCACCTCTTTGACCTTATATGGACCTGACTGGGCTTGAAGTTGAACTCAAATAGGGTCCATAATGGGTTCCACGTGTGTTTGTCAACAGTTTCCAATCTGGTCCTACATGTGTGTTGTGCCACAATAGGTAGGTTTTGGTAATGGGGAAATTATGAATAATTGCTCAGGGAAAGTATTAATAAGATGAATACTTTAATGTGAAAATTAGTACGTACATGCACCATCCTGTGAACCGGGAAAATAACATTCAAATAGCTCTGTCTCTGGTAATGTTTATGATTACCTGCCTGGTAAGGCTAGGATAATTAAACAAAAGAAGAAATTAGTTCTTGATGTTAATTGAAAAGCAAGTTACTAGATATGTACGTGAAATAATAAATAACGACTTTCCAAAATACAAGAGTTTATTAGCAAAAAGAATTGTCAAAATACTTTAATCAATATATTCTTCAGGCTACTAACACACAACTAAACTACTAAGTAAAAAATAATGAATAATAAAACCTAACTACCAAAGTGAAGGTGGGTGGATTTACTAATTTTTATATTTTTTAAAAGAAACTGTTGGTCATAAACCTTTAAAAACAATGTTCATAACACAGGTCAAACAGCCTGTTCGTACCCAAACAATTGAAGAAGTGAATCGTTACAAATGTAGCAAAACAGTGAAATAGACAATCAAAGCAATCATTACAATTCTTTATTCTAACTAATTTCTCTCTGCTCAGACTAAACTTTACAACAATGTTTCTTAGATGTTAATTGAAAGAGTAGCAAGTGAAACTCAAGCTGCAAGGAAAAAAAGCTTTAAATAGCCGCTTCAGCTAATGCTAGCATGGGGTGCTAGCCATGCTTACAACAAGCAGTGAGGCCTGGTGGGTAGTAGGGCCACAGTTAGCTTGGATGTCGGGCTGTCCTCCTGGCATGGTAAACCAACCAGCTGCTATCTTCTCCTACAGAACAGTATATTTTAGAGGCAGATTTCAGATCAGGGTCTCCTGGCTCAGCGGCTTGAGGTTTGTAGCTCGGCTCATTTAGTGGCCGGGTCATCAGCTCCTATAGCAGACAGGGCTGCAGGTCAGCAGACAAACTCTCTCTCAGGGTCTCTGGAATGCACAAGGATTAATTTTACAGAGTTTTGAAGAAATCCTTGTGACTTATTTCATCAGCTTATTGCAGTTTACCTGATCGATCAGCACGTTGTCGAAATTGGCAACTGTGTCTCAGACAAAATTCCCGTGACCTGTGAGTCTCCCAGGGGTCAATCTTGGGACCACTTATATTCAACTTGTACATGCTTCCATTGGGTCAGCTAATTAACACCAATAATGTGTCTTACCATAACTACGCGGATGACACTCAGATCTATGTGTCACTGACGGCAGGTGACATGGGCCTATAGATGCACTCTGTCACTGCATTGAAAAGATCAGTGTGTGGATGCAAAACAACTTTCTCCAGTTAAACTCAGACAAAACTGAGATGATTGTTTTTGGCCCACAGACACAAAGAGAAAGTGTTATCAGTCATCTTCAGTCTCTCTGTCTTCAACCAAAAAATCTGTTCACTAGCTAGGACGACGCTACGGATGGAATTAACGATTCACGAGCAAGAACAATGCTACAGATTCTGAATTTTAACAGTTTATTGAAGGCGTAGAGGATTGAAAGGTCTGGGCTCAGTGTAGGGGCGCAGTCTTCAGGAAAATCGTCTTTCCGAGCCTGGTTATGGTTCACCATGGTTATGGCACTACATGTGTTTTCCTATGTGGGCCTAAACTTAGTTCTGAATGAGTTTAAAGTAGGGCCCAACTTAATGAGTTGCAGATGACCCCTGTAGGGTCCACCTGTACATTCTCATGTGGGCTTGAAAGATTGCACCAATTTAGACCATAAAATCAAATTTGTACAACCTTGGCCCAAACTGACAATTTATCAAAAGCTCTGATTCTGGAAGACTTATTCTCAAGCAGGATATCTAAATGAATTGCAGAAAGCCTTCATTCCTCGCGTAGCAAGTCATGTAATTACTAAAAATTATTCAAATTAATATTTCAAAAATCGTTCCCCTTTCTTTTAATGGCAGATGGAAATAAAAAACGAAACTGAAACTTGTGAGTTTTTTTATTATGAAGGAGGCAAAAAAAGATGTTCCCAGGGTAGATAAAAAAAATCCTGGAATTTACCGCCTAGGAGTGTGAGCAAAATGTGACAATCTTTGCAGGTTTACAACAGCTGCAATATTCTGCTTCAGCTGCTGATTGGCACAATTAGTCACAGCTGCACTCAACTGCACAGACAAGACAGAGAGAGGGAGAGGAATAACCCACTTGCAGAGAGCTGCATGTAGCAGAAAATATCAGCAGAAGAAAATAGCTTCAATAACCTGAAACTTTCACCTTCAAAATCAAACCATCTTGTTTCAAACATAAAACATGTAATCCTATGCCCACTTAGTCCACTTTTACCGTCAGGGCTCATATAAGCTGTGTATATATGGGCTTCACATATGGGAACCATGTAACTGAAACCAAATGGGACCTACAAACTTGGCCCAGTTCAAACCCATGCCCACTCAGTACCCACATAGCTCATTTTCAGTGCTCATGGGCCCCACATGGACTTGCTGGCTGGGATACAGAGAAGTCACCCAGGGTCTCCGCCCACGCAGCAGTGTTTGCCACGACTCGTCACCAACACCTGCCATCTCTCCCTGCAGCTGAAGTGTGACTGTCAGAAAGCCTGACACCACTGCACTTTATTCAATCACGTTATTCAACCTCCATTACCTAAAAAATAATGTAGTTAGTTACACCGTTATACTTAACCTCCGTTACTTTCAGTTCCAACACTGATGACGTGTGTACTCAAGGTGCTTGCTTAAGAAGCCATGTTGTAAAAATAATAATAAAAAGTGTAAGGTTCAAGGGAGTTCAGTCACTGTAAGCTTAGAGTTTTAAGTCTGATATTTAGAGTTTTGAAACAGACTTATGCCTTTCTTTAATTTGGTTTATTATTCAGAATTAGTTCTGAGTCACTTTGCAAACTTTCAGGCTTCCATAGCTTTAGACAGGAAGTGATTGTATTTTTGAATGTGAAGCTGAATGTAAATAAATGAGTTACGGCAGAGCGACACGGTTGTTTTACCGTTGGCGTTGCAAATGAGCCGTCTGAACGCATCAAAACATTTTCCTCTTCTTTATTACATATTAGAAGATTGAAGGTAATATGAAGATAAGACAATAAATGGAAAATTCCGATCCTACATTAAGTAAAACCTGGCTCCGACTGTGTTTAAAGCCTTCAATGGACCATGGCAGAAATGCAAGTATTAAGCCAATTTGAAAGGAACATGTGCATCTCTGCATGCCGAGAAGATTAGACAACAATGTTAATTTGGTTTTAAGAAGATAACGTTTATTTGGATAGCATCTAGTGCTTTGTGTTACTGACCAAGAATAACTGATACTTGTTAAGTAAGAAGCTGGAGGAAAAGTTATACAACATGGCGGACGACGAACAGATTTTGCGGCCAAGATCAATGAGCTGCATTTCAAGAAGTGGCCACAAGAGGGCTTCAAAGCACACTGAAAGGAATTTACAGGAACAGCTTTGCAGACAGATAAATCTAAGAAGATGGAAGTTATCACAGTTGACATCCAAAACGAATAAAATTAAAGAAAACATGAAAGATGATGAAAACCCAGATACAGATGCAAAACATTTAAAGGAGTGAACAGAACTTTTGACTGAGTTTGCAAGTGCAAATGAAGATGTTTTATTGCTGCTGCCTGACGATGAAAAGGATCGTGATTAGACATTTTTGTTTAAACCAAAAAGGGACAACATATGCAGCTTCGTTAAGGAGGTTGAGAATTGGTTCATCTCAATAAGAAAACAAAATCAAGATGCTGTGAGTCCAGATGACAGTATCTCTGTTACTGGTGCAAAGTCAAAGAAGAAGTCTGGTTCACATATCAGTCAATCTTCTGTTAGCAGCTGTTCATCAAGCTCATCCATGCTCTCATCCACGTCATCTGTGCGACAAAGGGAACAAGCAAAACGTGCTGCTCTTCTTGCCCGAGCTACAACAAGAACAAGAACTGGATATTGAAGACTGCAAACTAAAGGCAAAGAGAGAGCAGCTTAAGATTGAGACAGCTATTGCTGCTTCCACAGCCAAGATTAAGGTGCTTGAAGACTGTGAAAATGAATACTGCGATAATTCAGCTGTTGATCACCTTGTGGAGAGTCACGTAAATCATCAGTTTAACAGCTGTGAGCAAGATGTAAGTGATGAACAAACTGAACCACTGAATACATGTGACGTAATCAAACCTGAAAATGTCACAAAACAGCCTGAGAACAACAGTAATACAGTTGACTTGTGTGAAGTTATGTTGAAGCAAAACACCATCACTGAGATGTTGGTTAAACAACATAGACTCTCATCTGCCCCCAGAGATGTTCCTGTTTTCAGTGGGGATCCACTTGAATTCAAGCCATTCATTAGAGCCTATGACCAAACAATTCATGAAAAATCAGACAGTGACAGTGATCGACTATATTACTCTGAGCAGTTCACCCGAGGTGATCCCAGAGACTTAATCAGAAGTTGCCAGCATATGAATCCTAAGCAAGGCTATGATGAAGCAAGAAAGTTGCTGTTTCATCACTATGGTAATGAAATAAAAATTGCAACAGCATATATGAACAAAGCCTTCAGCTGGGCGTATATTAAACCAGATGATGTCAAGGCTCTTTATAGTTATTCTCTCTTTCTAACTGGTTGCAATAATGCAATGCAAGACATCAGTCAGCTTCAGGATATAGAACATCCAACAAATCTCAGAACTATTGTCTCCAAGCTGCCATACAAATTCAGAGAGATGTGGAGAGTTTCTGCCTTCGACCTACAAGAAAAATATGGAAGAAGAGCTGAATTTGCTGAACTTGTTAGCTTCATTAATAGACAAGCCAAAATAGTCACTGATCCGGTGTTTTGAGAAATCAAGGATCCTGAGGAAAAGGTTAAACCTAACCTTAACGTGAAGATGATTCGAACATCCAGACCAAAGGGAAGCACATTTGCCACAGCTGTTCTATCTGCTGCCAACGAACAGTCTCCTGAAAGGGATGAGATTTCTGCTCACAACGCAAGTAATGCATTTCAGAAGCCATGCTTGTTCTTTGAAAAACAACATACGCTTGTTGACTGCATTAAAATCAGAAGACAGCCACACAAGGAAAAGCTAGAGTTCCTTAAAGGAAAGGGGTTATGTTTCGTATGTTTGACAAAGGGACATTTAAGTAACGATTGTAGAAAACGAGCTTCATGTGAACACTGCTCCAAGACATCCAACTTTGCTCCATATCTCAAAGGAAAATGAGAGCAAGGCAGAAAGTAGTGGCCAAACAAACAATGAAAGCAGCAGCAGTGACACGCCATACGTTTCAGGAGGAACGTATGGTGCTACTGGGGCCGGAAAGGACAGTTGTTTTTTATCAATAGTGCCTGTTTATGTTAAACTTAAGAAAGGCAATAAATTACTGGAGACTTATGCATCTATGGATAATGGCAGCCAAGCTACATTTTGCTCAGAGAAGTTAATGAGACAACTTGGTGTTGAGGGTCAGAAAACTGTAATTTTGCTCCGCACAATGGGTCAAGAAAAATTAGTACCAAGCTACCATGTTACTGGACTAGAAGTGTGTGGTTTGAAGGACAACATTAATATTGATTTTCCTGATATTTATACACACCCAGACATCCCAGTGTCCAAAGACAACATTCCAGTCCAGGAAGATTTGGAAAGATGGCACCATCTCCATGGAATCCAGCTTCCTCAAATAAATGCAGATATAGGACTTCTAATTGGCTGTGATGTCTACAAGACTATGAAACCATGGGAAGTCGTTCACAGTGAAGAAGTTGGTCCTTATGCAGTGTGAACAATATTAGGATGGGTTTTCAATCGTCCCCTCAGGGAAAATTGCTGCACAAGTTCATCAAGTGAGACAGTGAATGCTACTGTGAATCGTATCTCTATTGCTACTGTTGAGGACTTATTAATACAACAGTTTAACCATGATTTCCCAGAGAATGCCAGTGAAGAAAAACGTGAAATGTCAAGAGAAGACATTCAGTTTCTACAATCTGTTAATAAAACAGTGAAAAAGGTTGAAGGACATTATACTATTGGCCTCCCTTTAAGAAACACAGCCATCAAGTTACCAAACAACCGTAGCTTAGTTGCTCATAGAGCAGAGAACCTGAAAAGGAAACTTCTTAAAAATGAAGAGTTTCACAACGAGTAAAAGATCTTCATGTCGGATTTAGTGAAGAAAGGCTATGCAGTCAAAATAGAAAATGAACAGTCTGCGTCTGAGTGTGAGAGGGTTTGGTACATACCACACCATGGGGTGTATCACCCACAAAAGGGAAAACTCAAAGTAGTTTTGACTCTACAGCTTCATATCAGGGTGTATCTCAGACATGAGTACATTGCCCTAATGTCAGATATAGAGGCCATGTGTCACCAAGTGAGAGTGCCACATGATGATAGTGACCTCCAGCGATTCCTCTGGTGGCCAGATGGGGATCTGAGTAAACCGTTACAAGAATACAAAATGGTTGTGCATTTGTTTGAGGCGACATCCTCACCCAGCTGTTCCAACTTTGCCCTGAAGAAAACAGCTGAAGACATTCGAGCCAAAATGGCTCCAGGTGCTGTGAATGCAGTTGTGAACAACTTTTATGTTGATGATTGTCTCCTGTCTGTATCAGATGAAGGCCAATCATGTGAAATGGCCAGAGACTTAACAGCTGTCTGCAAAAGTGGAGGATTCCATCTAACAAAATGGATGAGTAATAACAGAAATGTTCTCAGTTCATTTCCTGAAACAGAAAGAGCAAAGGAAGTTAAAGATTTGGATCTCAGTCATGACATTTTGCCTGATGAAAGGGTTCTAGGAGTTAACTGGTGTGCTGAACGAGATGTGTTTAAGATTAGAATAAATACAAGACACATGCCACAAACGAGGTGTGGTGTCCTCTCATTTGTCAGTGCTATATATGACCCTTTAGGTTTTCTGTCTCCTGTCATTTTCCCAGCCAAAATCAAGAGCTGTGTGGCAAAAAAGGCTCCTGGGATCAGGACATCCCACCTGAGATGGCAAAGAAAACACAAAAATGGCTTTCTGATCTTCCAAAGCTTCAGGATTCCAAAGTGAGCAGATGCTTCAAACAAGCAGGTTTTGGAAAAATTGTGTCTGCAGAGTTACACCACTTTGCAGATGCAAGTGAAAAGGGCTATGGTGTTGAGACTTATCTTCGGATTGTAAACTGCAATGAAGTGACACACTGCTCTTTCATTATTGGCAAATCCAGAGTTTCACCTCTTAAACAAACAACGATTCCAAGACTGGAGTTAACAGCAGCTGCTGTTGCAGTGAAAATGGACAAGCTTATGAGAAAGGAGCTACAGTTGTCCCTGAGAGAGTCTGTGTTTTGGTCAGACAGTTCAACAGTTTTGAAGTACATTTCTAGTGAGAACATTAGATTCAAAACTTTTGTAGCAAACAGAGTGTCACTCATCAGAGACAATACAAAGCGAAGCCATTGGATGTATGTTAACTCTGAGTTAAACCCAGCTGACCACGCTTCAAGAGGAATGAATGCAGATGTCTTTTTAAAATGTCACAGCTGGATCACTGGACCAGTATTGCTTACAAAGAGCAAAGAACACTGGCCAGTCTTTCCAGATATGAAAGAGACATTGAAGGAAGACAACGAAGTCAAAAATGCAATCTCTGTGAATGTTACAGAGGTGTGTAACGGTCCCTTTAACAAGTTCATCAGTCATTACTCAGAGTGGCACAAGTTAAAGAAGGCAGTGTCATGGATGTTGAAGCTTAAGCAGCTCCTTCTTAACCTGAGACAGCAACGCAAGTTTTTGATGTCACAAGTAAACTGTTCAAGTCAAGAAAAGAAAAGCAAAATGGTTCAAAAACAAATGCAGCAGTTCAGATCAACCTTAAAGGGATTATTATTAACAGCTGCAGATGTTGCAGTAGGAGAAACCAAAATTAGGTTAATATTAGGTTTCAGTGATGAGCTTACAAGTCTCCAGAAAGGCGAAAGGCTGAAAAGATGCAGGCACATTATCAAACTGGATCCTGTTCTGCAAGATGGGGTTTTAAGAGTTGGAGGAAGGTTGCATCAGTCTGCTTTTCCTACAGATGTTAAGCATCCTATGATCCTTCCTAAAAATCACCAGCTTTCAACAATGATTGTCAGACACATACATCAAGAGACTGGACACAGTGGAAGAAATTACATACTTTGAAGATTGAGAGAAAGGTTTTGGATTCCACAAGCAGATTCAGCCATCAGAAAAATACTGTCGAAGTGTGTGACGTGCAAAATAATCTCACAAAAACCTGCAGAGCAAAGGATGGCTAACTTACTATCGGATCGGTTGATACCCGATAAGCCTCCATTCACGAATGTGGGAATAGATTATTTTGGGCCATTCGATGTAAAGTGTGGACGGAGTACAGTCAAGCGATATGGTGTGTTGTTCACATGTCTCACAATTAGAGCAATACACATAGAGACTGATTCATGGATAAATGCATTTCGAAGGTTTGTAGCACGCAGAGGTCAGGTGTCTGTTATGAGATCAGATAATGGGACAAATCTGGTGGGAGCTGAAAGAGAGATCCGAGAAGCAATAAAGGCGTGGAATCATTCAAAATTCTCAGATGTGCTCCTACAGAAGAACATAACCTGGATATTCAAACCACCAGCAGGTTCTCATTTTGGGGGAGTTTGGGAAAGACTGATTCGTTCTGTGAGGAGAATTCTTCACCAGATGCTGAAACAACAGCCACTTGATGATGAGCGACTGCAGACGTTTTTTTGCGAAGTGGAAGCCATTGTTAACCGCAGGCCAATAACATGAACATCAGCTGATCAAAATGATGTAGAGGCACTCACACCAAACCATTTACTTCTCCTTAAATGCCAGCCAGTATTGCCTCCTGGGTTGTCTCAGAAAGAGGATTTATATGCAAAGCGGAGATGGAAACAAGTCCAGTACCTTTCTGTTATCTTTTAGAAGCGTTAGACAAAGCAATACTTGCCTCTTCTACAAGAGAGACAGAAGTGGACCGTTCTGAGACAAAATCTGAAACCCGGAGATGTTGTTCTCATAGTTGATGAAACATCACCAAGGAACACTTGGCTGATGGGAAAGATTGAAAAGACTGTTCCGGATTCAAATGGACTTGTTCTACGTGTGTTTTTTAAGGGTCTTGGACAGACCTGTGGATAAGTTATGCTTGTTGCTAGAAATGGATGTTTAAAGGGAATGTTCAAAGTCTCTGAAATATTTGTTAAACTTAACGTTTAAAGATGTAGTAATGTAATACAATTGGAGTTTAGTAAAAGGGTAACTTCAATATAAAAGTTAAATGAATGCACAGCGTTATATTGAAATGTTTAGGTTACGTAGATGTGTAACTAAGTAATAAATGATGCTTTCTTATGTAGAAATAGTTATGCCTGTGCAGTAACAAGTAGGGGCCGGTAAGCTTCATTTATATCAGAATAGAGTTTTAAGTCTGATATTTAGAGTTTTGAAACAGACTTATGCCTTTCTTTAATTTGGTTTATTATTCAGAATTAGTTCTAAGTCACTTTGCAAACTTTCAGGCTTCCATAGCTTTAGACAGGAAGTGATTTTTTTTGAATGTGAAGCTGAATGTAAATAAATGAGTTACGGCAGAGCGACACGGTTGTTTTACCATTGGCGTTGCAAATGAGCCGTCTGAACGCATCAAAACATTTTCCTCTTCTTTATTCCATGTTAGAAGATTGAAGGTAATATGAAGATAAGACAATAAATGGAAAATTCCGATCCTAGAGTCGCCTTACAAGGAGATAGAAGAAGGGAAATGTATTGATATATTAATAATATTGGATTTAATGTTTTAAAAAGATGTCATCAGACAGAATTATGAGCAACAATATGATTGTAATAAAAAAACAAAAAACAAATTAAAGCAGAAAAGAAATATTTTTCTACTTTTTTATATAGCATCTGTTATCTAATAGAATAGAATAAACGTTTAATAGTCCCACTAGGGGGAAATTCGGTTGTAATACTTACAGTAGTAATGCATATGTAGGTTATGTGGTGTTATTCTGCATAGGGTTTAAACTTTTATTATTCAGAAGGTAAAAGTCTGTTTATATAGTTTGCATGGTTGTAAAATGGGTCTGTCAGTATTGTTTATGGGGGTAAGCTTTTAAGTCATAAAACTCTGGGGTGAGTTTTATTGCAAGCTGTAAAAACAGGATGTCTGTAGATTTGGTGTATGTTGCCATAAAACCATAAAACTCAGAATGAGATTTTTAGAAAAGACGGTTCACACCCCCATTGGACTGTATAATTTCTGACAGCCATTATTGGCTAAGACATGTTTGAAATGTTCCTTTGAAATTTTTTGGAGGGAGTAGAAACGCATAGAGGCCGCGGACCGGTTTCTATATAAAGGTGTTAAAGGAAAGATCATTCACAATTGTCAGAGATTTTTTAATTCTGGACCAAGGGGGGGAACTACGGGGGCAACTTCCTCTGTAAAACTGCAATTTGTTAATCTGTTCAAAATAAATGTTAAACTGGAAATTGGCTCCATTTTGTCTCTGCTTGAACATGCATTGAATTAATTATGATAATTATTTAATTCAACAGTTAGAACAGGGTAAAGTACTTCCAGTAACAAGTTATCTGTATTTTCACCTAACCTCCAAATGGCTCAGCAGGGCCAGACTACATGATGTGTAAAGTTGAATTCTGCTGTGAGAAATGCACCAAAGTGACTGATAAACACTGTAAAACATGATCTACCAGCTACAGTCTCAGGTAGATCATCCAGATATTTATTCATGTCACAGTAGTGATACTTCACAGCAGTATTAACAAGTACAATTCAAAAGTATGGTTTAGTAAAACTACTCCTAAAAGTTCCACAAAGACACTCAAGTAAATATAACTGAGTGAAAGTAACAAACAGCTACCCACCTCTGTCAGTAGACCAATAGTAAAGGCCATAATAATATCCCCATGTTGCACCAACCTGAAGCCTTGTGTTACTGAGGGAATGATGAATATAGAGAAGAATTTTCTATACTGAAGCAGTACAGTTGGTAAAAAGTCCATTTTACAGTTAGAGTCTAAAGTAGAGACAATAAATCAGTCAAAGCTGTTCGATCAAAGAAACAGAAAAAACTGTTTTAACCATGCCACCGTTTACCCAGTATACATATTACCCCATCTGATGTCAGCAAAGCTTCAGAGAAATTAAAGTTACCACATTTTTTATAAATGTTCATATCTGTCAGAACTCTGAAGTGTAAACTCTGCTGCCATCTGCTGCGGTAACGGTGCACAGCTTTGATTGCTGCTGCACTCAGTGGGGCTGTCCTGGTTGATGCTCCTCTTTATTGTGGCATGGAGGACCGAGACGATAACGCTGGTGGAGTGGCGAGCTGGGTTGTTGATCCTAGAGAGTTTGTTCCAACTACTAGGATATTCCACTTCTAGCCCTACTCTGTGTTGCTGCATTATCCATGCTGAAGGACGGATATTTACCACTGGGATCCTACCAGGTCGGCCCACTTGTATTCTGCTGGTCTGGAGAACACTAACCAGTATGTACTCTGAGGCCGTTTGTGAGGAGCGATAAAGGAGCCCTAGGAGGTACTACAGCTGTCCCTGAATCAATCATCACACCTCCAGGACAATATTTGCTTGGTCTGTGTGGTCCCTAGCAAAGAAATGATACAATATCTGTTGTATTGGTCAAAATTGTGATAATTATTCTACTGTTGATATGAGACACACATTTTATGTTAACCTAAAGTCACGATGGATTTAATAACCGACACAGGCTCTATAACAGATCAGTTAGAGTGGATTTATGGAAAAAGAAGTGGACTATCTGCAGTATCTGGGAAGCCTTTGACACAGTCCATCAGTCTGTGCTTTTAACCTGAGTGAACCACTATAAGTTAGTGTCTGTGGTTCTGCAGTCAAGTGAGTTAGCCAATGCTTGGCTATGAAGGAACAATGAGACCCAGGTAGGCTGTGGCATTTCAGTATTGTTCATTAGGTACTCAGTGTTCTTAAGCAGGTAAAATATCCTATATTTGGTTAGAAAAATGAAAATCCAAGAATATTAACAGTTTCAGAGATAATCAGGATAGCCCATCTGGCTGTGACAACAAATAAAAGTTGTTTGAATCTCGCCTCTTCTTTGTTCTGATGCTGGTTTATGGGTGTATCACCAAGTCTAGATAGCAAAGTGTTGCTATTGGCTAACGTAATCGTGATTGGCTAACTCACTGCTTGTGTTGCTATCACGTTATTGGCTAACTCACTGCTTGTGTTGCTATCACGTTATTGGCTAACTCACTGTTTGTCATGCTATCACGCCATTGGCTAACTCACTGCTTCTGTTGCTGTCTCTTGACTGGCTAACTCACTGTTTGTGTTGCTATCACGTGATTGGCCAACTCACTGTTTGTCTTGCTATCACGCCATTGGCTAACTCACTGCTTCTGTTGCTGTCTCTTGACTGGCTAACTCACTGTTTGTGTTGCTATCACGTGATTGGCTAACTCACTGTTTGTGTTGCTTTCACGTGATTGGCTAACTCACTGCTTGTGTTGCTATCACGTGATTGGCTAACTCACTGCTTGTGTTGCTATCACGTGATTGGCTAACTCACTGCTTCTGTTGCTGTCTCTTGATTGGCTAACTCACTGTTTGTATTGCTATCACGTGATTGGCTAACTCACTGCTTGTGTTGCTTTTACCTAATTGGCTAACTCACTGCTTCTGTTGCTATCACGTGATTGGCCAACTCACTGTTTGTCTTGCTATCACGTCATTGGCTAACTCACTGCTTCTGTTGCTGTCTCTTGATTGGCTAACTCACTGTTTGTGTTGCTATCACGTGATTGGCTAATTCACTGTTTGTGTTGCTTTCACGTGATTGGCTAACTCACTGCTTGTGTTGCTATCACGTGATTGGCTAACTCAGTGCTTGTGTTGCTGTCTCTTGATTGGCTAACTCTCTGCTTGTGTTGCTATCACATTATTGGCTAACTCACTTCTTGTGTTGCTTTCACGTGATTGGCTAACTCACTGCTTGTGTTGCCGTCTCTTGATTGGCTAATTCACTGCTTGTGTTGCTATCACGTGATTGACTAACTCACTGCTTGTGTTGCCGTCTCGTGATTGGCTAACTCACTGTTTGTGTTGCTATCACGTTATTGGCTAACTCACTGCTTGTGTTGCTTTTACCTAATTGGCTAACTCACTGCTTCTGTTGCTATCACGTGATTGGCTAACTCACTGTTTGTGTTGCTATCACGTTATTGGCTAACTCACTGCTTGTGTTGCTTTTACCTAATTGGCTAACTCACTGCTTCTGTTGCTATCACGTGATTGGCTAACTCACTGCTTGTGTTGCTATCACGTCATTGGCTAACTCACTGCTTCTGTTGCTGTCTCTTGATTGGCTAACTCACTGTTTGTGTTGCTATCACGTGATTGGCTAACTCACTGTTTGTGTTGCTTTCACGTGATTGGCTAACTCACTGCTTGTGTTGCTTTTACCTAATTGACTAACTCACTGCTTCTGTTGCTATCACGTGATTGGCCAACTCACTGTTTGTCATGCTATCAAGTCATTGGCTAACTCACTGCTTCTGTTGCTGTCTCTTGATTGGCTAACTCACTGTTTGTGTTGCTATCACGTGATTGGCTAACTCACTGTTTGTGTTACTTTCACGTGATTGGCTAACTCACTGCTTGTGTTGCTATCACGTGATTGGCTAACTCACTGCTTCTGTTGCTGTCTCTTGATTGGCTAACTCACTGTTTGTGTTGCTATCACGTTATTGGCTAACTCACTGCTTGGGTTGCTTTTACGTGATTAGCTAACTCACTGCTTGTGTTGCTTTTACCTAATTGGCTAACTCACTGCTTCTGTTGCTATCACGTGATTGGCCAACTCACTGTTTGTCTTGCTATCACGTCATTGGCTAACTCACTGCTTCTGTTGCTGTCTCTTGATTGGCTAACTCACTGTTTGTGTTGCTATCACGTGATTGGCTAATTCACTGTTTGTGTTGCTTTCACGTGATTGGCTAACTCACTGCTTGTGTTGCTATCACGTGATTGGCTAACTCAGTGCTTGTGTTGCTGTCTCTTGATTGGCTAACTCTCTGCTTGTGTTGCTATCACATTATTGGCTAACTCACTTCTTGTGTTGCTTTCACGTGATTGGCTAACTCACTGCTTGTGTTGCCGTCTCTTGATTGGCTAATTCACTGCTTGTGTTGCTATCACGTGATTGACTAACTCACTGCTTGTGTTGCTATCACGTGATTGGCCAACTCACTGCTTGTGTTGCTGTCTCTTGATTGGCTAACTCACTGCTTGTGTTGCTGTCTCTTGATTGGCTAACTCACTGCTTGTGTTGCTGTCTCTTGATTGGCTAACTCACTGCTTGTGTTGCTGTCTCTTGATTGGCTAACTCACTGCTTGTGTTGCTGTCTCTTGATTGGCTAACTCACTGCTTCTGTTGCTGTCACGTAATTGGCTAATTCACTGCTTGTGTTGCTGTCACGTGATTGGCTAATTCACTGCTTGTGTTGCTGTCACGTCATTGGCTAACTCACTGCTTCTGTTGCTGTCTCTTGATTGGCTAACTCACTGCTTGTGTTGCTATCACGTCATTGGCTAACTCACTGCTTCTGTTGCTGTCTCTTGATTGGCTAACTCACTGCTTGTGTTGCTGTCTCTTGATTGGCTAACTCATGCTTGTGTTGCTGTCTCTTGATTGGCTAACTCACTGCTTGTGTTGCTGTCTCTTGATTGGCTAACTCACTGCTTCTGTTGCTGTCACGTAATTGGCTAATTCACTGCTTGTGTTGCTATCACGTGATTGGCTAATTCACTGCTTGTGTTGCTGTCACGTCATTGGCTAACTCACTGCTTCTGTTGCTGTCTCTTGATTGGCTAACTCACTGCTTGTGTTGCTGTCTCTTGATTGGCTAACTCACTGCTTGTGTTGCTGTCTCTTGATTGGCTAACTCACTGCTTGTGTTGCTGTCTCTTGATTGGCTAACTCACTGCTTCTGTTGCTGTCACGTAATTGGCTAATTCACTGCTTGTGTTGCTATCACGTGATTGGCTAATTCACTGCTTGTGTTGCTGTCACGTCATTGGCTAACTCACTGCTTCTGTTGCTGTCTCTTGATTGGCTAACTCACTGCTTGTGTTGCTATCACGTCATTGGCTAACTCACTGCTTCTGTTGCTGTCTCTTGATTGGCTAACTCACTGCTTGTGTCTCCTTGCCCTCTCAGTGTGGTTGAGCTTGATAAACGAATGGCTTCATTGATGACGGTTGTACATGTTAGTGAATCTATCTGTGCTGGTTTAACCAGAGAAGGAGCTGTGTTCCAGTGTTCCCAGTCCCAGAGAAGCAGCTGTAGAGAAAAGTGTTTGGTCAGGTTGCCTGGGCTCTGATGATGTGCTTCTGTAGCCGTCTGTGGACCAGGACCTTCAGGGGCCACCAGGATGATTACCAGCTGCTCCCAGGACACAGTTCTCAACCCATAACAGGTACACTGCTCCTCCCAGCTTGGAGGTCAGTCTCCGCCTCAGGTAGGTGGGTTCTTCATACAGGAAGTGAGGGATGTTTGGAGCAGGAGGTGGACAGATAGATCAGATCATCATCTGCGGCAACCCAGGCACTGATCTGCTCTGTTGTGTTGAAGAAAGCTTTCAGTAATAATAGGATAACTGAATTAGACACCAACCTTCACTCAGTTATGTACTCAAGTCCAGATAAATGGAGGACATGTACATGAGCATGTCATGGTGTGAACTAGGACATCTACCTTGTTGGAAGCAGAGGAGTCTGAGTGACTGACAGCTATGGATCTGTGGTACCAAGTACTATAGTAGCAGAGTTGGGGTGTTTTGTAATGCCCATGCAAATATCAGTGTAAAAACATTCAAAGCTTTCTTGTACTCTGGTCCAGCAGTAACAGGGTTATGAGCTAAACAATATGTCTTCATCTGACACCCATCTGCCTCCTCATCAGTGTCTAGATCCTCTGATTCAGTACTCATTCATACACCAACTCAACAGGAGTCAGTCTCAAGGAAATTTCAATCAAACGCAACTGGACTTGGTAATTTGTCTTGGAAGACGTTTCACCTCTTATCCAAGAGGCTTCATCAGTTCATGCTCGCCACTGACCAGGCTGGGACTGGTCCAACTAACTGGTGTGGAGACTCAGCTATTTAACCTCTTGAACAAGAATCATTATGTCATTGGATCCTTTGTGCTCCATGTCTTAACGATGGTCCTTGGCGTGCCGCCTATTTGGTCTTTGCATTCTTCATGAAGAATGCAAGGACCTCTACATTGGTGAAACCAAACAACCACTGTACAAACGCACGGCCCAACACAGGAGAGCTAACTCCTCAGGCATGGACTCTGCTGTTCATTTACATCTCAAGGAGAAAGTTCACTCCTTTGAGGACAGCAATGTCCAGATATTAGACGGAGAGGACAGATGGTTTGAAAGAGGAGTAAAAGAAGCCATCTATGTAAAAGTAGAGAAACCATCTCTAAACAGAGGAGGAGGCCTGAGACATCACCTATCTCCAATTTACAATGCTGCACTTTCATCCCTCCCTAGGAGACTCAAACAAATTAGCCTCTAATAACAGAAACAACTGTGACTCCAGCGACTGTCGTTATAACACAATAGGGCACTAATGAAGCTGAAACCTAACCTCCACCAATAGGCGACACGCCAACGACCGTCGTTAAGACATGGAGCACAAAGGATTCAATGACATAATGATTCTTGTTCAAGAGGTTAAATAGCTGAGTCTCCACACCAGTTAGTTGGACCAGTCCCAGCCTGGTCAGCAGCGAGCATGAACTGATGAAGCCTCTTGGATAAGAGGTGAAACGTCTTCCAAGACAAATTAACAAGTCAAGTTGCGTTTTATTGAAATTTCCTTGAGATAACCATGACCTGGATGAATGAGAATATTCACAGGCTTAAACAGGAGTCAGGAAACTGATTTCTCTTTCCCCGAACACAGCAGCTTCTGTCCTGCCGGTGGTTTTAGGACTTGCTGATCTCTAGCTGCGCTGCAAATGGATGAACTTTCTGATGAACGTCGACGTCAGCCATGAGGATCAAACTCTGCATCATAACGTGAAACTAGACTAATGCACATGTGACTAACTTTATTTAAATCTATTGACCTTGTGGTAAAACAAAAGAAGGAAAATAACAATGTAACTTAGGCACTTGAGTTTATTGCAGTAATCAATAACCAAAGAATATGAACAGCCTTGTCTTAATTTATTCTATTGAAGTAATCATTTGACAGACACAAGTCAACAGGTCTAATTCGCTCACTTTACCTTTTAAACAACACTTTAAACTTTATGATCCTTCTTTATTTCAGAATGAAAACCTGCAAAACCCATATTGAACTTGATCAATTTAAGATGGTTTTTCACTGATTTTTATTTTATTTAGCCCTGAACTCTGCAAATATTCTTCGAAAACTTCTCAACAGATTATTTTATTATTTCCTCCTTAATTAATAAAACCTCTACATATTATAAATTAAGCTAAACAATCTAACCTTTGTTGGAATGTTAAAGTGCTTTAAATGTTTAATTTAAGAGCAACAGGGTTCTGTTGACACAGTCAGATTCATCATCTATGCAGAGAACTAACTCAGCTTTCTCTACAATCAGCTTTTTGTTGACCAAAAACTATTTAAAAATGGCCAAAAACAAGATAAATTATGAAAACCAATTTCCCCTCATGGGACAATAAAAGGATTATTCAATTCAATTCAATTCAATTAAAAAAGTAGAAAAAACAGTCAATCAAAAACAGTATTGTGTTTGCTCTGAAACTCAAACATTTTGCCATGTTTGATTAATCTCAATATGAATGTAACCAGTAAAACAGCCTCATTAGAATAACTGTAATCTACTGTAGATGAGAAATGACTCAGTAAATATAGGGGAGCTCACAGTGACTCAGCACAAAGTAGCAACCCCCAGTGACAGTGAGGTTAAAGGTTATAGGTGGGACAATAAAATGAGTCATGGTGATCAGACTTTTTGAAAATTGTCATATTTAACGCAGATTGATTTTAACAATCAATCAGTCTTTGTCAGACACCTGACCTGCCTAGTAACCACGACCCCCGGGCGCCATCTTGGGTTTCAGCGTCTGCCGTTGCGAGGGGAAGCTGCTGTAGTTCTCCTGAGGAAGCTGAAGTTAAAGAAGCACACTGGAGTCGCTAACATGGATTTAAAGAAGAAGGACCAAGGCATCCTTTGCACGATAAACTGCTGAACCAGGGATAGATATTATCAGAAACTGTCTACAATGTAGATCCATACGAGCTGATAGGAAATGAACGGAGCTCAGACGTTTCCTTACTGCCTCCAACTACAGCATTGGACATAACTAAACCCTAACCCTATCTAGTGTTTGGGATCAGGACATACATGTCAGCAGTTCAACATTACTAATAACTGGAGGCATACATGGCTGGGTACCAGATCTGCTCACATTTCCACAGAAGGACTGTAGCAACACTTCTGCCAAGGTGACCTAAGCTTGGTTCATCTTGTTTTATAGCTTTGTTGGTATGATTAGCTTCACTTCTTTAACCATGGGCATGAAGGAGCCATATGCATCAAATTATTGGGTTCAAAACCTACGGATTTATCATCAGCAGTGCAGTCTTACTTTTAGTTTTCCCATTTTTCAAACTTGAAACGGAAAAAATCTTCTGTAGTTCTCAAGTTATAAAGTCCACACACAAAGTGGTCAAAGCTTCAGGTGTCATTTATACACGCTTCCCATCATGCAACGCTCCTACAGCGTCACCTGACAAAGAGCGACGGGCCCTCAGGGATGAAGCCCTGCACACATCACGGCTGTGTTGCACTAAAATATACTAAGATTAAAACTCACAGCAGAACCAAACGCTTCTTCCAGTTCTTCAATAAACCCACCAAAGAAAAGTAAAACAGTTCAAACTCAGAGGCCAGAAAGAAACGTATGATCTAATTAGCAAACATCAGGGAGACGAGGCAAAGAAACCCAGAAAAACGTCACAATGCATTGCTAAGTAAAGGATCAGCACAGTGGTACAGGATGAATGATCTGACCTGGACTTCCTGTGGTATGGATGCAGACCACAGATAGTTAGGAATATGATCAGATCCATAAGGATCAGGCACAGTGATTGGTGGAGGACATGTGGAGCTACTTTCTGATTGGAGGAGAGCAGGATGCTGCTACCAGGAGACAGACTCATCCTGCTGTTGGATCCCTGAATGTCTGACTCTGATCAGCATCATCATCATCACTGTGTGCTGGTGATGCTATCTATTAGCTAACAATACCTCCACCCTCTGCTACACCCATCACTGTGCCGCATATGAACTAATCAGAGCATTTCTTCTGGTCGTGGAACCTTTATTCAGTGATTTTAAACTCACAAATATTCGTGCTGGAGTAAGGGAACCAGGAATTAGTTTGTAGATGGTGATTACCCAGGGACCTGAGGAGGTGGAGGACAGGTGGAGGACAGGTGGAGGACAGGTGGAGGAACAGTTTTAGTTCAGTCCCTTGTGGATCCAAAGCAGTGGTTGTAGCTCTACAGAGCCAGCAGACAGAATGTGTTCTTCCGAGTTCAGCTGCAGTTCTTCATATGATGAGCGCCCCCTGTCGTCTCCTCGGGGTAGAGCAGAGCGCTCCCAGCAGAAACATCTTTGACCCGATCCTCTGTAACTTCAGCTCATACAGTTCTTCTTCCCATGATGCTTTGCTCCTGCCTTAGGTTGCAGCTTATTAAAGGAACATTTCGATCTGATTCTTCTTGCTGTAGACGAGCTCTGTGAATATTGGGGGTTAACTTGATGATTCTATAATTTCATACCTTCAGTTAGAGCGATACATTCATTTGGTTTATCAAGGTGACTGATTAGACATAACTATCCATAAGGACACTGCTCCTCATGTCTTGTTTGCAGTATGACAAACCCTTCATGGTGACTGCAGAAGAACAAAGTCCAGGTATGTGTCCACACGAGGGCGCTAGAGCTTGCGTTCTCCACAGATGATGCTCTGGTAGATCTGCTGTGTGAGGGGGATGTAGCTCTTCTGCTGGTTGTCCAGCACATAGAGGGGCTCAGAGATGGTTGACGGGTTGAAGCCACTCTGCACCAGCTGGAACTTCTGCTGTTTGAAGGTGCTGGTCATCTCCATCACCTCCTGTGGGTAGAAACACACACCGCCCACCATCAAAGATGTGTTAATTTATTAGAGCATGCAGATAATTCAGGGTGACAGCACCATATGTAGGGGAGAGTGTACCATCTGGAACAGCCGCTGGGTCGTCTAACACATCTGGACATATTAATCTCTAATATCCATCTTAACAATCAGAAGTTAACGTAATAACTAAACCTGAAGAAAAACACTAGACCTTTGAACCCCCTTTTGGTGAAATCCAAAGAAGATGTTAGTAGCTTCTTAGTCCCTGTCCACACAAGAAACGGACGTATTTTTCTACGTTTGGCCTGTCATCCACACGTAAGCGGAGATTTTCCGCACCAAAGAGATTTGCGTTTTCTCTGTTTTCAGTATCTGCGTGTGGACGGCCGAAAACTGAGTTTTAATAGCTGTAACATCACTATCCGCGACAAAAAATGCTCAAACATCACTTGTGTAACCCGTGTTTAGTCTCAAAAACAGCATTTATCCCCTCAGAGCTATGTTGGTATCATCCATTGTTAAAGCGCGTCTTGTTTTTTGTTTTTTTTTAAGCTCTATGACTGCTGCGTGCTGAAGATAGAGGATAGAAAGTTACTCTGAGCGGATAGGATTTGGGAGAACTACTGCCCCCTACAGGTTTGCCACGTCTATGAATGTGCTGAAAAACGCATGAATCTGGTTATGTGTGGATGAAGATGTTTTTTTCAAGGAGAGGAGGACCCGGCTACGGACATGACTTCAATGTAGTGACGGTTTAAAGAAAAAGTCTCAGAACAACGGGAAATAAGTCAGTGTTCTTTTTCTTCTTCTCTATCTTAGCGCTTTTCCACAGCCAACCATCTGTCTCCATTTAGTCTTATCCTCTTGTTGGGTCTGGCCCTAAAAATATGAAATGATACCAAAGGGGTTCTAGAATAATGCCCCCATTCCCAGCGCTGGCATCCAGCCGTTTTCAGAGCAGAACATTGCTCTGAAGGAAACCTCTCTCTCTCATCCTAGAGGGCCGGGCTTCCATTAGTCCCTCTACATCGAATGGTCAGAACACCATCTGATCAACATCATCGCGGTCTTCCTCTAACCTGATTGGACGGTGGGATTAAAGGGTTCGGCATCTCCAGGTCATGCTTAAGGAGAGAAGTTCCCAATCGCTCTCCAGTCTCTGGCCTCCCTAGTCATCGTGATCGAGGAGATAACATCCCCATCCCTCTCTACTCGTGATCCAAGGAGAAGCTCCCTGACTCCCTCAGATCTACGCGCTGGTTGTTCGTATCTCCCTGTTCATTGCTAGCAGAACCTCATCCAAGCTGTTCAGCAGCCAGCCTTTTATCCCTCTTCCCCATCTAAGCGAGTGGACTCACTTTTTCCCCTTTTTTGTCCATCACGTTTTTTTTGCCGCCTTTAAAAAGGACTTACTTTTTCCCTGCAATCAATCATTACGGACTTTTAAGTTAGAACGTCCCATTTATTATTAAGATCATGGTTTGGAGCAAAATCTAGAATATTTCTATGCATGCTTCTCTGAACGTTTTGTTAATTAGTGTTGTGTTGTTACTGTGTTTCTTTTATTAGTAAGCCAGCAGTGTATGATTGTGTTTGATGCGTTTCGATCTCTGTGTTAAGCCACAAACTGGAGAATTTCCAAGAGACGAGCACAGCCGAACGTAGACGGGCCTTACTCTTTGTTCAATCCATAGTTACTTTGTTAGCCAAACGCTAAGCTAGTGATAACACTGTGTTTCAAAGAGACCATGCGGTGAATAGCCCTAACCAATTAAACCCACACAGTCGGGTATTTGCTCGTCCACGTGCGTACACAAGCGTGCGTGTTACGGCGTTATATACATCTGGTAGCCATAGCAACCTGTTATTTGACAAATAGTTAATTCTGAGAAATACATATATTTACCGGGTTAATTCCCAGTTGGTTCCCCGATAAATGAATAAAAATAGAAAAATAATAATAATAGGAAAAATAGAATTAATAGTTGACGAATTATTAAAGTAATATTCCTTATATAGCCAAGATAGACAATAACTTTCCTCTGCACCCTCTGCCCTCACACCAACTAATGTCATGTCCTCCTTCATCCATAAATCTGATTGTTGGTCTTCCTCTCTGTCTGGTGGCTCCATCCTTATCATCCTTCTACCGATATAATCATCATCTCTCCTCTGAACATGTCCAAACCATCTCAGTCTGACTTTATCCCCAAACATCTACCATGATCTGTCCCTCTGATGGACTCATTCCTGATCCTATCCATCATCGTCCCTCCCAGAGAGAATCTCAGCATCTCCAGTTCTACTTCCTGTCTTCTCCTCATTGGTTCTGTCTCCAGACCGTACAACATCTCTGGTCTCTCTACTGTCTTCTACACCTTTCCCTTCATTCTTGCTAAACTCTTTTATCACACCTGACACTTTTCATCTCTAGCTTTTCCTCCACCCTAACTTAAATAAGTTAGTGTACTGGGCAGAAAGCAGTCCACCAGGGGAGCACAGTGGCACACCTCACAGCTAGAAGGTCCCGGGTTCGATTCCCGGGGATGCTATGGCTGCTGAGGGTGTGTCTTTTCCTCCATATCATCAGCACCCACACCCTGGGTGGAGTTTGCATATTCCCTAATGTGAGCTACTCCCACAAAAACATGCACCAGTCCTGGGCTGTATACTGCCTCCTGCTGTCTGACCGGGGAACCTTCCATGCGCTACGTCCATCGGGGGAAAAGAAGGGCCTGCTCACTCCTCAGGCAAGAAGGAGGCTTGAGCTCAGTGCTGGGCTGGGTTGTCTGAGGACTGCACTTAGGTAGTGTCCCTGGGTGATAAATAATAATAAAGTCCTGATCTCAGACCTGCAGAGAAGGTCATGTATGCATATCGGTTAGTTAACCAATGCCATGGACTAATACTTAAAATGTGGAAACGCTTTTACAGAAATTTTTTATTTTTTAGTTTTGTCGTACTTTTTTTATTTAATTCACCATCATTTGTTGTAACAAGCAGAGAATAAAATAAAACCATCTTCTGATTCATTGCATTATTGTGTTGTAGAAGTATCAGTATTGGTACTTGGTATCAGTAAGTACTCAGATCCAAGTATCGGTGTGGTATCGGTGTGATAAAAGTGCTAAATTTTATGTATGTAAACTTCTGATTATGAGGACATTAAACAATAATTCTGTATCATATTCTCTGTCTCTGGTTATTGCGGTGTTTAGCAAACAGAAATAATTTAGGCGATTCTAACTGAGCTAAAACCAGAGAAGTCTGCTCTGACAATTATTCATTCAGATTATGAAACGTGTGGTTCCATTGTACTAAGGCATCAGTTCTATGCTTATGACTATAAAATACTAAAGAGAAAATTGAAATGATCTTTACAGAAACAAATATCAGCTAAACTTAAGATGGAGAAGAGGGTAACAATCGGGCCTTATAAGGTCATAAAGGAAATGATTATTGATCAGCCTCGTTCTTTGCCCTGCATAGTTATTAATTATGTACATTATATTTAACTTTATATTCTAGTTCATTAGCTGCCTTCCTTGCACTGATATGTGCAGCAGTTTAAAAAGTTGTGAAACACTTCCACGAAAACAACACTAGATGGCGTAATCCTCAAAGACCAGCCTGACTGGTCTCCAGTCTGGAAATCCTAAAAGCATCTATAAGTTGTTATTAATATAGTTTCAGATGTTAGTCTACTGGTCTCTCCTGAGTTCATCCATATTTTATTTTCACAATAATCATTTCTACATTGATGTAAATTCTGGAGAGTTCTACGAGGATCTCCTGCTAATGTTTCCGCCTCCTGAAGCATTCTGCACACAGAGCAGATGTTAGATGACAAAATAGGAAGAAGCGCGTTGCTGTTACCTGAAGGCGCACAAAGAGTGGACGGGCGTACGCTGGGAGATCCTTCACTGTGTGTTCAAACAGCTTCTTCCCATCAAAGGAGAGTCCAGGCCGTACGATCAGGGCCGCCATTCCTGCTCTGCCTTCATGACCTGTTAATCACAGCCGTCCATGTCACTGGTGTCCATGACCTGTCCTCTTTACTCACATTGCTTCAATAATCACGTAAGAAAACTCAGGAGTGGACAGAGAATCTGATTAGGAATATATCTTTTAGCTTTAGCTTTGTGTAAACAGTTAGCAGACATCGGTCCATCCTGATCACATCATCAGACAGGATGAACCTGTAAAACAGTCTGCCTGGAGTCACCTTCAGCCATTATGGAGCTGATCTTTGTAGGTGTCCTTTATAGAAGATGCACGTAAAGTTATCTGAAATGTTCCTCACTGTGTTAGCCTCTAAGGGAAAGTGAAGCATCTATCATCATGTGGGAAAACTGCTGCTTAACAGTACAGATAATGTGGTAAACCAGTGAATCCTGGGGCCACGTCCCCCTTCTGGACTGTGGAGACACCAGTGCAGAGCTTGGTCAGCAGTGAAGCTACCCAGAGTTCTTCCCTCCAACACAGACATGACCAACGCTTCACACAGAACACTCCAGCCACAAGTTCTTCCTGACCTGTGGATGATGGAGCGCTGCAGCAACCATTAGAGAGGGACTCCAAGATCAGAGCTCTGATACGTCCTCATTTTGTCCCCTAATGGTGTCCCTCTGCAGTGCTGACGGTGGTGAAGCCAGTGTGGTTCTACAGGAAGCTGTCACAAGCTTCATTTAGCGCTGCTCTTTTAAAGAACAGGTAGCGTTTCACCATCCAATCAGCTGATCCCAGACCCAGGGACCTTTGCTGTGTGTCTTCCTCCTTCTCTGTCTGCCAATAAAGGCAACAGAAACCTTTAAAAAGCAGCAGAGCAGCAAACTACCCGATCATATTAAAAGACTCATAGTGCTGAAGAACTGAATCAGAATCACTTTTTATCGATTCAATAGATGAAATTAGCAGCTTCGTCTTAGTCAGTGCCAGACAACTTTCTGATTGGCTCCAGGCCTGCATGAGCCCGCCTCCAGCTCCTGATGGAAGCAGTTGTTCCTTCTGACCCAGGAGAACGTTGGTGCCGAGACAGACCTGCTTCCTCAGTGGTAGAGACACAAAGAACCGGCTCGGACCGATGGAGAACCAGTTCTGAACCAGCAGGTGGATAAACACACCTGAACTAATTGATCAGCTTTCATTGGACAGCAGCGATTCTGATAGAAATATAAAACTCAGAAGGAAGAAAGGTCTACAATACTGCATAAAAGCAACATATTCATTTTTGGAAGTCTTTAAAAAATATGTAGCTATGCTTGAATTTTTTTTAGCATATCATGAAAAACCTGTGAAAACTAAAAGTAAACCTGTTTAAAGCTTCCAACCCTATTTATCACTTCCTAGTTTGTAGATGCTGTCATCAGGGTGATAGCCACCTAATCACTGTTACCACTCCTGGGAAATATGGAGCTACAGGTGGTGTAGAAGGATAGCAGTGACCCAAACTTTACCTGGTACTTCTACTCCATACACGTTGACTTCCTGAATGAAATCTACCAGCCCAAGAATCTCTGACACCTCTGTAGTTGCAACATTCTCCCCCTTCCACCTGATGTTGGAAAAAAAAAGAAAAATATAAAGTGATAAAAGAACGGTTCATATGAGACACAGCTCTTCATGTGACCAGTTTTATGCTCAGTGTCTAACTAGGGAATGAAAATACAAATAAACTGAATGTTTCTGTATGGACAAACTCCAACAGGACTGACTTAAGGAACAAAGAGAGTTTAGAGCTCACTTTACAGAAAAGTAGCTGTCAGTAGATCTGATGTATTTAACATCATAGGGAGGCATCTGTGCCTGACAAATATGGTTCCTAGTAAATCAAGTGTTTTAGGTTTTACGTGAGTGGCGCCGGCCGCCTCCAGGAGGAACTCGTCCAATAATACTGCCTAATTTTACGACCTCCTCGGCCGAATCAGAGCTTAAATCTTCTACCAGGACACCAACTACAGGTTTTCTGTCCATCTTACTTCGGTAAGTGTTATTTATGATTTTTTAAATCTGCGTTTGTTGAAAATGTTTTAACTGGGCCCGCGCTTCATTCAAGATACGTGTATGGTGACATAACTACAGTGAGACGCTCTGATTGGTTGCCGTACTGCGTTAACTGCGTTGGGTCTGTCAAAAGCTCAGCTAGCTGAACTTCTGTGACGCATACGTTGGTACGTTGCCGTATGAAACGCAAGCGTCGTTGACGGAGCCAACGTACTCAAAGCAACGCAGAGCCCTTGAAGGACCTCATGGGCTTGGTCTGAATGCAGCATAAGGCATCAGGACAAATCTGACCAAATAAACACATGCAGATACACTTTTTTTCTATGAGATAATACACCAGCTGCAAATAAAAATAAAATAAGAAAAGCAACCATGAATTTTGAATGAAACCAAAAGTCTGATATATTCATGCAGAGCTCCTGGTAGGATAGATGATGATGATGATGATGATGTGTAATAGTGTACCTGAACGTGTCCCCCACTCTGTCTCTGAAGCAGATAAAGCCATCCTGATCTTCTGCCATCAGGTCTCCTGTGTTAAAGTAAGTGTCCCCCTTAACAAACACGTCCCTCATCAGCTTCTTCTCAGTCAGCTGCTTGCTCCCAGCGTAGCCAAAGAAAGGACTAAGGCTGCTCACTTTGGCCAGCAGAAGCCCCGTCTCTCCTGAACACAACACGAGACACACAGCATAGAATGGCAAAGAATAGCATAGCATAGAAGTGTCTAGTCTTACCCTTTTTCACAGGTTGACAGAAGCCGTGCTGATCCTTCACTGGCTCATCTTTAGTCATGTTGTACTTGACCAGGTCATACTTGAACAGGAGCTGTAAGCAACACCAGAACCAATACTTATCACACTGATAGCAGGGGCGGCCATGGCTCAGGAGGTGGGAATTTGTCTTGTAATTGGAAAGTTGCCGGTTCTAGCCCCAGCTCTGACTGTCTCAGTCGTTGTGTTAGACGCTTCACCTGCTGCCTACTGGTGTTGGTCAGAGGGGGGCGCCAATGTCCAGCAGTCTGGCCTCTGTCAGCGCCCCAGAACAGCTGTGGCTCCATCATAGCTTACCATCACCAGTGAGTGAATGGGGGAATGTAGCGTAAAGCGCTATATAAATACATTTACTTATTACTCTGATGGCAGGGTAACAATCTGCGCAACGCTTTCACCACACAAGATAAATAAAAGGAGAAAATCTAAAACTAAGACTAAACATGTTCCGTCTTATTTCTGAAACCGTGAAGCAAAATGAAAACACAGTTGAACTGGAGGAACATGAATTCACCAATAACTTACTGGTTGATTTCAAACACTAATTCCTTTAAACCAAAACTTGTACTTTACTTATAATCTCAGTAGTTTCTGCATTAACATTACTCTTTAGTTTGCTTATATTTCAAAAACTCAACTATTCCACATACATATTGCTGTCTTTTTTGTTCTTATTTTTTATACCCATCAAATTCAGAGTAAAACATATTTTTATGGAAATACATTATGTTTTATTTTTACTTTGTTTCATTTCTTTATCTAAATCATTTGGCAAAGTCCCTCCTCTACCAGCTGAGTATTAAAGACTCACAGCGATCATCTTTGGAGCCGTTTTAAAATGTTTTCATTGGTCTGTAAATCATTATTATGGCGTTTCAAGCCAAATTCATAAAACCCATCAGTTCTCTATAGATAAAGCAGAGCAGCAGAAGCTCATTAGTAATTCACCTCTTTGTTGTGGGCGGAGCCACTGGGCGGAGCAACCCAACAACCCCGCCCCATTGCATAGAGCCGTCTGTTTACGCTAGCTCTCCTGCTAGCTTGTAGCCCCTTAACCTCAGCGCTGCGATCATTGAGCCAGATAGCAGCTAGGATGAGGACCAAGAAGACGTACAGAGATCTATTTGTGGACTAGGGGATGCATCAGAACGGTAAGACCACGTCTTTGGAAATGGAGTGGAAGGATACGATGAGGACCAAAACTTTCAGAGGCTAATTTTTGCTGTTCATTAGCTTTTTATGAGCTTTATTACAGTGTTGGACAAACCACTTTATTGGAGGACTTTAATCGGACCCTTTATGGATGTAAAAAGACCATTTTTATTTGAGATGGATCGGTTTTGTACTGTTTATTGGACGACCACGGGGGACGTAGAATTAGCATGGACGGAGGGGACATATCCCCACCAATATCCAGCGATTAGTGAATTGTCCCCACCAAGCAACGGCGTCGCTAACACATATCCAACCGCTGTATAGTCAATAATCATGGCACACAAAAAAGGTTAAATGAAATCCCGCCTCTAAGCTAAATATCGCTTCCTGATTGGCTGCCGGGTTCTGGCTAAGTTACATGTGATTGGCGGTCCCAGTTGTTATTCCGTCTCCTCTTAAACCGAGCGCGGTTAGCTTATCAAACGCATAAACACGTATAAACATAGACGTGTGTGTGTCTATGTCTGGTCCAACGTCTGACTGAACATCTCAAGCTACAACTGCTAGTTGGGCTGGATGAGAAGCAGCTGGGAGTGTAAGCTGTCAATACGTTTGGGATTTGTTCTGCTAGATGGATTTTACTGGTTTACATTTACACTTTGGCCGTTTCTCAATATGCGTACTTGTGTGGACTTGTGTACTCGTGTACTTGAGAAACGTCATCATCAGCGGTCCAAGTACTGTTCCAATTCTTAAGTACGCATCAAGGCAAGTACGCTCAACGTTCCCGGAAGTGTTCTCGCTCCGCCCATTTTAGCGAGGATGCATCAAAGCCTCCTTGTCACTGCACGATCTGTTCAGGAAGCACGATCCGTACCGTGAGCACTTCTGCCCATGCGCGCCAGGAACTACTTCCGGTTAGATTTCTTTCGTTGTTGTTTTTTTTATTCGCTCATTCATATTTACAGATCAAGCATTCGTAATCTTAACAGCTTTCTTATTTGTCACATATTTTATGGAGCTGAAATATTGACTGCGATCGAGCCAGCTGTCGTTCATTTGTCCGCAGTCAAGTGAGCCGCACACATTTGGAGTGCGCTTATATGTGGTACTTTATGGTAACAGCCGTCTCGCTGCTTGAGAGGAGCAGAGATGAGCGACAGACAATTGGCTGATATCAGGATGAGACAGAGCTGCTACCTCACACTTATTGGGCAAAATAGCAACACATTAAAGACAGTTAACTATTTATGTCATGTTTCATTAAAAATTCAAAAGTGAGCTTTTCCAGAAAATTTTGCAGTTGGCGAAAAAGCGCAAATCCATCCATCTTGTACCGTTTCGAGAAGAACTAAACAGAACTAAACAAACCCCCCCACACCACCCCCGGAAGTAGTTCCTGCTGCGCATGCGCATAAGTGCTCACGGTACGGATCGTGCTTCCGGAACAGATCGTGCAGTCACAAAGCAGAGCAGCCAGCGGCCATTGACTTCAGCCAGAAAGGTATCCCACAATGCCTTGCGCTACCAGTAGCAGTAAATAGAGAAGGTGAGTGCTAAAATAAATGGCTTTAATACCACCATTAACTCGTAACAAAAAGCAGGTGCAAGATGTTTTTAGTCGAGAAAGTAGACCTTCTGACTTCATCTATATGGTCAGTTTATCAAGAATGTGCCTATTTTTAAATATTCTTTGGCGTTTTGGGAGCAGCTCAGCGCGGCAGACAGGCTGCAGTAGCTCCAGGCTCAACGGGCGGTCAGAGTTTGTTTTCCCCGCTCACCACAGCCTGACCCCGATAAGTTTGATCTGTTAGTAGCGGCCAAAAGTCAGATATAAAGGGTTTTAGTATTAATAAATGTGATGGATAACTGCAAGTATCAGAATATAAAATATATTTTTATCTGATACTTGTTTAGTTTATATTGGTATCTTATAAACTGTGTCGTAAAGGTTTATCCATTTTGGCATGTAAATTCATAGTAATAACGTTATTATACCACAGTACCCGTTAATGATCAAACAGAGCTCTGTAAACATTAGATTGGATCGTAGGAGAATAATCTCTCTTTTTTCTTTGTTTTCTGCAGACAGCTCTGCAGGGGGAGACCAGAGTTCATGTTCTGATGCGGCGTCCCAAAAGCTCTGAGCGATCTTCTTTACCCGTGTCCTGGATCATCTTTTTCAGTCTCCTCATCTTCTCTAATATTTGAAAAAAATAAAATTATATATATATATATATATATATATAGTTGATTTGTGTCATTCTAATTAAAAAACTTTAGTACAAATATTTTGTCTATTTATGTTGGAGGCATTTCATAGTTTACCTGATGATGATAAAAAAAAAAACAATAAGTTTGTTAATCCGTGTTTAGTAGTTTTATAAATAAATCATGCAGTTGTATAGCAACAACGCCGAGCCAGGTTGGTAAAATATTAAATACCTTAAATTATTAGTGCTTGGTGATCATCAATTGTGACAGTTGAGCAATAAATAATTTGTAAGCAAATACTCTGAAGGAAGCAAGACTTTTCATTCTAGTAAAAAATCATTTTTCAATAAGAATCCTGTAAGTAATATGAGGTGGTAAACCAGCATTGAACCTCATACATTCAGCTCAATGAGACGCGCATCATCCCAACGCGCACCAGGATTTGTTATAACAATGACAAGCCCTGGTTCACACCCAAGCTCCGGCGCCTACGTGAGGAGAAGGAAGTAGCGCGGCGGAGCGAGGACCGGAGTACATACAGACGAGCAAAGTACCACTTCAGCAGTGAAGTGAGAAGAGCAAAATCTGTGTACTCCAACCGTATACAGGAACACTTTAGCTCCAATGACTCTGCAGCCGTGTGGAGGGGGTTGAGGGCTCTCACAAACTACAAGCCCAAAGCCCCCCAGGCCCTGAACGACCGGACTCTCGCCCAGGGCCTGAATACACACTACTGCCGCTTTGAACAGCCGTCTGCTCCTCACACCTCTGCTCCCCCCACCATCACCCCAACCATCAACGACCCCAGCACTTCATCAAAGGACTCCTCAGACCCCCCCTCCTCCCCCCCTGCCCTCTCCATCCAGGAGGAGGATGTGCGCCGACAGTTTTTGAGGCTGAACAGGAGGAAGGCCCCCGGGCCGGACGGTGTCTCCCCCTCCACCCTGAGACACTGCGCGGATCAGCTGGCCCCCGTGTTCACGGACATTTTCATCACCTCCCTGGCGCTCTGTCGCGTGCCGTCCTGCTTCAAAACCTCCACCATCGTCCCTGTCCCCAAAAAGCCACGGATCACAGGACTTAATGACTACAGGCCGGTGGCGCTGACGTCTGTGGTCATGAAGTCATTTGAGCGCTTGGTTCTGCCCCACCTCAAGGACATCACCGCCCCCCTCCTGGACCCACTGCAGTTCGCCTACAGAGCCAACAGGTCTGTGGATGATGCAGTGAACCTGGCCCTCCATTTCATCCTGGAGCATCTGGACTCCCCAGGAACCTACGCCAGGATCCTGTTTGTGGACTTCAGCTCTGCCTTCAACACCATCCTCCCTGGACTGCTACGAGACAAGCTCTACCAGCTCAGCGTGCCCGACTCCCTCTGCAGGTGGATCACTGACTTCCTGTCGGACCGGAGACAGCACGTGCGGTTGGGGAAGATTGTCTCGGACAATCGGACTACAAACACTGGGACTCCTCAGGGCTGTGTACTCTCCCCCTGGCTCTTCTCGCTGTATACAAACTGCTGCACCTCCAGTCACCAGTCCGTAAAGCTGATCAAGTTTGCGGACGACACCACCCTCATCGGACTTATCTCAGACGGTGATGAGTCCGCCTACAGGAGAGAGGTGGACCGGCTGGCTTCTTGGTGCAGTCACAACAACCTGGAGCTGAACGCCCAGAAGACAGTGGAGATGATCATGGACTTCAGGAAAGTCACAGCCCCACCGTATCCCCTCACCCTGATGGACTCTCCCACCCCCATCTCCATCGTGGACTCCTTCCGTTTCCTGGGCACCACCATCACCCAGGACCTCAAGTGGGAGCCAACCATCAGCTCCCTCATCAAGAAGGCCCAGCAGAGGATGTACTTCCTGCGGCAGCTGAGGAAACTCAAGGTGCCGACCGAGATGCTGGTGCAGTTCTACACGGCCATCATCGAGTCCATCCTCACCTCCTCCATCACCGTGTGGTTCCCCGGCGCCGCAGACCGGGACAAACACCGACTGCAGCGCATCGTGCGTGCTGCTGAGAAGGTGATTGGCTGCAGGCTCCCATCCCTCCGGGACCTGTTCTCCTCCAGGACCCGGAGGCGTGTGGGTCGGATCACAGCTGACTCTTCTCACCCTGGACACCGACTATTCTCCCTCCTCCCCTCAGGCAGGAGGCTACGGTCCATCCAGACCCACACCTCCCGCCACCTGAACAGTTTCTTCCCCTCCGCCATCAGACTCATGAACAATAACAAGACCCGATAGTTCAGTTAAAGACCCATGTAGGATAGAACCATCTGCACTACGTAACTTTATTTTACTGCACTGTGTGGTCTGATCACACTTAGATCTGCTGCTGTCATTCACCTGCACATCTGTGAATGGAACCCTGCTGCTGTTCTCATGTTAAAAGGATGTTTATCTCTTCATAGTTCTTTTATATACATACAGATTATAATATTTATAAAGACTTTAGCCTTATGGCTCATTCTTTTTATTTTATTTTTTATTTTATTTTTTTATTTTATTTTATTTTATTTTTACTTATGTTAAATGTTTTATGTGCACAACTGTACCGGAAAAAATTCCTAGTTTGTGAACTTGTTCTCAAACAATGGCAATAAAACTGATTCTGATTCTGATTTAATTAGTAGAGCCTTTTATAATCAGCAATGAAAACTTAAGACCATTATTTTACAGGTGTACTATTTTGTATCAATATTTCGTCCTAATTTTTAATATTTGACTTGTCGAAAAAGGTTTTTCTTATTTTACTATTGATTTTAAATGTGTAATTAATCCAATTCCCGAGTAAAACTGGTCAATTTATAAAAAGTCTGGAATGATCGTAGCTGAGCAGTGACATCAACCAAGTACGCTCTGTTCCAATTGGAGAACTACCGTACTGCGTCCTTAAAGAACGGACTTTCAGCTGTACTTGCCAAGTACGTACTCACCAAGTACACAAGAACATACTTGCGTACTTAGGTATTGAGAAACGGCTTTTGTGTTTGTGTCTGCGTGCGCGTACGTGTACACATGCGCGCGTGTGTGTTGTTTAGGATTTAAAGGATGTGAAAGAAAAGAAAACTCAATAAAAGAGACTTCTTTAGGAGTCAATGTGTACGTTACTTAAAACTGAAATTAAATGAAAAAATTAAAATAGAATACGCCAAAGAGATAAACTTTTTAAAAATTATTTTCTATTCTTATTCTCTTTTTTTCTTATTTTCATGTATTTTTATAGAAAAGAGCAGCTGTTTAAAAACATGCATAAAATGTATGGTGTAAATAGAAAAAAACCTCATATTCTAGATGATCATGTGATTTTATGTATCCATATTTTCAGGGGAATAAATTACACATAATTACTGTGAAAGTAAAGGCCTTTTTTTCTCAGGTAATAACTTTACCAGCAAACTCTATGATAATTCTATCCCTAATCTGTCATGCATCAACATAAGTAAGGTGATAGACAGCAGAGAGGCTGGAGGAGATGGAGAAGGAGAGACCAGAGGAGGTAGAGGACGAGAAGCAGATGAGGAGAGAGAGGCTTGAGGAGGTAGAAAAGGAGAACCTGGACTAGATGAAATTAGAGAAGCTGGAGGAAGTTGAAGAGAAGGAGAAGCTGAAAAAGAGGCTGGATATTCACAGGTGAGGTTAAATAATTCTGGATGTGTTAGTCATGAGATTCAGCACTGTGACAGATCAAATCAAATCTATTTATAAAGAGCTTTTCATGCAAACAGAAAAACAAACTGCTTTACATGATAAAAACAGTTTTAACATTATAATAAAACAAACCGTCACACACAGAATATAACAGCAGTTAGAAAATATTAGTATGATGATGATCCGAATAAAAATCCCACCATTTAGCTTTAAAATCAGTGCCTTAAATCAAAGAGGCCTCTTCATGTATTACTAGTGTGTATTTGTTTACAGTAGTTGCTTTATGGTTTTCAAATGTATATTGTGGTTGATTCCTAAGGAATCTAATCCACCTGGAGAGAGCAGCAGGGAGAGTGGCAGTAATCAGGAGGATATTCTGGACAAGCCCAACCAACCTGAAACAAATAACATTCCAGCTCAACAGCTAATTGACATGATGCACAGTTTCACTACAGCCCTGCACTAAAGAGTAAAGATTAGAGCTTTTTGAATTTGCCTTTTTGTCTTTCATTAGTTACTTTAACCTATAACATCTGCATAATGTGAAATTATGATTGCTAATGCAAAAAAAGAGTGCTGCATTGGAGCACTTTTGTGTCCCCACCAATCTTAAAATCCAATCTACTCCCTTGGTATCTGGGATTGGTAGATATTAGAATCACTAGACTCTTAGCTGCAACACACCATCATCTTCTCTACTTCTCTAAGCCTGATTGGGCGGTTGGAGCGGAGCAACAGCTTGTGGCCCTCCTGGTGGAGTTGCTACGTCACAAAAGCAGTCTGCTATAAACTGTGTTTTAGTGTCTGCTACACATGCAGAGACATTTGAATGTTGGTGTTTTTTGAACCAGGCTGTTAACATGATTATTTCTCCTGTTAAGTTTGGGTTTTTAACATGGGAGTCAATGGGAAGTATCTCCTTTCTAGAGCCCTCCCCCTAGTGGATGAGGGGAAAACTGCAGTTTTTGTCATTTCCTGGATGGCTTCACATTTTGCAGGGGGAGTGTTCCCCTTTATTTAAGCACATCTTTTTATTATTGTACATGATCAAATACACCAACATGAGTATGAGTCAAGTTAGTGGTTTATCACCCAGCCATGTAACATGTAACACAGCAGGAAGCCTTAAGTAAGCAAAGCCTGCACAGCTAACAGCTCAGATTACTGACAGCCTGCAGCCTTCCTCCACAAAGAGAGCCCTGGAACGTATTTGGAGCTATTTATAGGTCAGAATAGGTGGTGGGATGTCTTTGTGTTGGAGGATAATTAATCCTCTGACTGTACAGCAGCTTCCAAACGTTTAACCTGATGGATTTTCTGGCTTAATGATCATTGAAAACAATAATGTATAAGTGGTAAAACAGTGAAACAAATAAAGACATTTACAACTATTCTTCTTTCAACCTGAAGAATTAGATTTTATGAAACTGTTCATCAAGTTAATATAACATGTGAGGTCATTGGGTTTGGTAACATCAATTTTATAACCACCTTTTATAACAGATATGCAGCCAGAAGCAGAGGAGGTCTGAAAATAGCCCAGGTCAGAGATTATAGTCAGCCTTTTGTAACGTCTCTGACTGACAGCAGATCTGCTAGCAAGTATTAGAGTAGCTAATGACTACAAGGGCTTAAGGAAAGACAAATCTCTGCTCATTCTCTAAAACTCTGTTAAAGACTTACACAGACACAATGCCAACACACATCATTGAAAAGAGTCAACATGTTCTCCTGGATGAGCCTCATTTTCCTCCTCACAACCCCTCAACTTTTATCTACAGAACCTCCTTCTGTTTAACCCTGAAACAGTGACGGCCAAACAGACAGTCACATCCTCCATCAGCGGTTATCATCGCATGACCAAAATTAACAGAGAGCACTGTTGGAAGAAATGAAAGACTTTTTGTACACAGAATGAATGAGAAAAAATCAATTAACATAGTTGGGTTAGGGTTCATACTCACTTATTTATGCTACAGTGACGTCAAATTAGTGATTATATATTATATCATATTATATTATACAACAGTTAGTTCCAACCAAGTAATTTGATTGGACAAGAGACTTTCCAATAGTGCTGATATTGGAGTACAACAGCAAAGGAACGTTTTCCAAACAGTATCACTCCGCCACATGAAGTCTAATGGCTGTATTTGAAATGAATGTATATGGGGAGCCTAAGGCTCCTCCCCTTCCTGTAGGGAGCATAAGGCCCCTCCCCTTCTATAGGGAGCCTAAGGCCCCTCCCCTTCCTGTAGGGAACCTAAGGCTCCTCCCCTTCCTGTAGGGAGCCTAAGGCTCCTCCCCTTCCTGTAGGGAGCCTAAGGCCCCTCCCCTTCCTGTAGGGAACCTAAGGCTCCTCCCCTTCCTGTAGGGAGCCTAAGGCTCCTCCCCTTCCTGTAGGGAGCATAAGGCTCCTCCCCTTCTATAGGGAGCATAAGGCCCCTCCCCTTCTATAGGGAGCCTAAGGCTCCTCCCCTTCCTGTAGGGAGCCTAAGGCTCCTCCCCTTCCTGTAGGGAGCCTAAGGCTCCTCCCCTTCTATAGGGAGCATAAGGCCCCTCCCCTTCTATAGGGAGCATAAGGCCCCTCCCCTTCTATAGGGAGCCTAAGGCCCCTCCCCTTCCTGTAGGGAGCCTAAGGCTCCTCCCCTTCCTGTAGGGAGCCTAAGGCTCCTCCCCTTCCTGTAGGGATCCTAAGGCCCCTCCCCTTCCTGTAGGGAGCATAAGGCCCCTCCCGTCCTGTAGGGAGCATTAGGCCCCTCCCCTTCTTGTAGGGAACATAAGCTCCTCCCCTTCCTGTCGGCCCATGGGTCCTCAAACTGAAAAACTAATGAATGGAAGTCAATGGAGCGATAAAAGTTATTTTCTGGTCCACTTTGTCTTACGTCCTGAATCACACATATGTTGTAATTCGATTTAAATGATAAATAATGATGAATGTACATTTCAACTGTGTTTGTTCAGTGATTTTGGGATTTATTTGATTGTAAAAATTTGCTTTTAAAATGCTTAAAATCACAAGTCGCATATATGACGCAATTTTGCTAACAGGAGCTAGCACTAGCTATAGAAGGTAAAACCTTCACCTAGAGCTTGTAGAGCTTCTCCTCCATGCTGGCTCTCACTCCACCGACTGCTTTATCCCCGACATAGCTGCTACTTTCCACACGGTCAGATTTATAAAAGTCCGTGTTTAATGTTCCTTTCTTTATCCTGGAAGCTACGACCCTCCCTCTCCTTCTTCTTCTGCAGTTGTAGTCTGCTAAGCGTTTTTACACAAAACCTAAAGTAACTTTTGCCTCCTGTGGAAAATCAGTTTTTTCTCTGCTTCAAAATTAGTCTTAGATCCACGGCGCATTTAAAACTGGATCAGAAAATAACTTTTACTGCTCCATTGACTCTCATTCATTTTTTTGGGCAGTCGAGGACCCATGGACAGGAAGTAGAAGGGCGGGGCTTAGGCTCCCCATAGGAGATGTTTGTGTTGCCTGGCAACAACTATTTGTGTTGGCAGAGCTAAATGAATGATTAAACAAACAATCAAATTATTATCTGTTGCTATTTTTAAGAAATAAAATGTGCTTGTAGAACTGTTTTATAAAACCAATATAACACCCACTGTTGGGATTATCTGCGGCCTACGACCGAATCACACCAGTGCTGAGATTCCACACAACAGCACTCCCTCTTGTGTGATATTGTTTAATTATATTATAATATATTATATTACAGAATACAGGGTTTCCTTAAAGTAAAAGATTCATTATGAAGGCAGCTGATAGGAGAATAGTTTTATATTAATCAGAGCTTGTCAACATTTATAATGACAGAAATTGTGCGTTGGGAGTCGAGGACAGTGTTGGATAAAGGGAGGAGTGGGCGACCAACAACATCCGTCTATACCTGGCAGTAGTAGTGTTACTTTCTGTTCACTCTACCTACTTCTGACCAACAAACCAAAGGATTCTTGCTGTTTCTGTGGAGAACATTTGAGCAGGAAGGCGCTTGTGTTTCAGACACTCACCCTGTAGAAGAAGTTGGAGCGACCCACCACTCCGATCCTGCCGATGTGGTTCATGAAGCAGAGGTTTCCCTCAGTGGAGCCATACACCTCACACATCTTTATGTTCCCAAAGCGGCTGAGGAACTCCCGCCAGACGTCCTGACGCAGGCCGTTCCCTACACCCATCCGAACCTGGTGGGCCTGATCCAATTCTGTCTGACAGAGGAAGGAAGGAAGGGAGGGAGGGACGGAGGTAGGGAGGAAGGAAGGAAAGGTTACAGTCAACTAGACAGACCAAATGGACTTCTGCTTGTTTCTATGATACAGTCTCATGTGTGATCTGACCCTGACCAGTGATATGCTGGAATAGAACTATCCAGTTATATTAATTTCCTCCATATCATCTATCTACTGTTATTTTGATGCATGGACACAACAGGGTGGGGAGGGGCAACTGAACCTGGAGGAGGGGCCTGTTCTACACAGAAACTTTCACCCATCAATGTTTTCCTCAAGTTTCAGTTGAACTAAACCTGAGATTGAAGATGAATCTTAAAAGCTGGTTAGCCACTAAGTATATAGTGGGACAAAGCAGTATCTAGTCAGCCACCAGCTTACACGCTTTCCCACTTAAAAAATGATAAGGCTGTAATTTTCATCATAAATATTCCTCAACTATGAAAAACAAAATGAGAAAAAAAATCTAGAAAATCATATGGTCTGATTTATAAAGAATTTCTGATGTATGAGGGATTGCTGGTTGGAGTCTGCATGATCAGAGCACAACCTCACGTTGATGACTCATCACAATCTGCTGGGATTCCTTACATAGAAAACTTTTAACTGATTGGAATATTTGGGTAATTGTACTGAAATTAATTTTGTCATAAAGTGCCTTATGATTAACCTGGCATCAGCCAGATCTATGTGTAGCCCCGCCCACTGTCGGAAAACTCAGAATCTCACGAGAATAGATCTTGCAGAGGAAGGTTACCTTGAGAAGACATTTGTTGTGAATTGGCGCCATATAAAAAAAAGTTATTGATTAAATAAGTATTTAATCAATAACAAAAGTTCCCCTCAATACTTTGTAATATAATCCTGGTTAACAATCCCAGAGGTCAAAGGTCACCTGTAGGTCTCCAGCATGTTTCAACTGTTGCTGGTATTTTGGCCCATTCCTCCATGTTTTGGGACTTTCTATGGGGTTGAGATCTGCAGACTGGCTCGGCCAATCAGGGACCTTGAAATGCTTCTTAGGAAGCCCCTCCTCCTTGGTTACCATGGCGATGTGTTTGGGATCATTGTCATGCTGAAAGACCCAGCCACGTTTCATCTTCAACGCTCTCACTGATGGAAGGAGGTTTTCACTCTAAATGCCACCATACATGGCCCCATTCATTCTTGCTGGTCCCACAGCATGATGCTTCCACCCCCATGCTAAACAGTAGGTATGCTGTTATCAAAAAGTTTTACTTTGGTTCCATCTGAGCGTATGACGTTCTCCCAATCCTCTCCTGGATCATCCAGATGCTCTCTAGCAAACTTCAGACAGGCCTTGAAATGTCCTGGCTTAAGCAGGGGGATACGTCTGGCTCTGCAGGCGGCGTAGTGTGTTACTGATGGTAGCCTTTGTTACTTTGGTCCCAGCTCTCTGCAGGTCATTCACTAGGTCCCCCCCGTGTGGTTCTGAGATTGTTGCTCACTGTTCTGGTGGTCATTTTGACCCCACAGGGTGAGATCTTGGTGAAGCCCAAGATGGAGGGAGATTATCAGCGGCCCCTTTAAAACTAGGCTTAAAACCTTCCTCTTTGACAAAGCTTACAGTTAGAGATATGTTAACAGGCAGTTAGAGACAGGTTAATGTTAGTAGTCAGGTAGAGTGTCAAAAGCTAGGAACAGCTATGAAGAGGTAGAGTAGCTAGGTAGAGATAGGTTAATGTAAGCCAGGTAGAAAGTGTTAGTAGCTAGGTCTCCTTCTTGACGACCCTGACTAAGATGGCATTGCAGTGACGGAAAATTCTCCACGTCCTGCAACAAACTTCTGCATCAGTTCTATTGCTCTTTCTGTGTCTCTGTTCTGTATTCTCCAAACCACAGACGGTCTCAGCAGATGACCGCTTGTGCTGAGCCTGGTTCTGCTGGAGGTTTCTTCCTGTTAAAAGGAGTTTTTCCTCTCCACTGTCGCTTCATGCTTGCTCAGTATGAGGGATTGCTGAGAAGTCATGACACAATCTTCTGTGGTTCTCTAATTCCTAAATTAAACATTGTAATGTAATAACTCTTCTTGTAAAGTGCCTTGAGATGACATCTGTTGTGAAACGGCGCTATATAAATAAACTGAATTGAATTGTATGTCTTCCATTTTCTAATAATTGCTTTCTTCACACCAAGCTGCTTATTGCAGATTCAGTCTTCCCAGCCTGGTGCAGCTCTACAATCTGGTTTCTGGTGTCCTTTAACAGCTCTTTGCTCTATAGTGGAGTTTGGAGTGTGACTGTTTGAGGTTGTGGACAGGTGTCTTTTATACTGATAACCAGTTCAAACAGGAGCCATCAATACAGGTAGGGAGTGGAGGACAGAGGATCCTCTTACAGAAGAAGTTACAGGTCTGTGAGAGACAGAAATCTGCCTTGTTTATAGGTGACTAAATATTTATTTACCACCATAATTTGGAAAAATAAATTCTTTATAAATCAGACCATGTGATTCTGGATTTTTCTTTTCATTTAGTCTCTCATAGTTGAGGTAAACCTGTGGTGAAAATCACAGAAGTCTCATCTTTTTTAACTGGGACACCTTCACCAGTTGGTGGCTGACTAAATACTTTTTTGCCCCACTGTATCAATACAGCGATATGGATGAATGCAAACAGCGTTTCTCCAAATGCTGGAAGGAGAACTCAGGACTTCAGGTGCTGATGTGATTGTACTTTTCATTCTCCAGCAAGTAAAAGTGCTTTTTGCAGATGATTTCAGGGAAAAAAGTTACACAAACAAAAATTAATGGAAACATTATTATAAATCTTCAAAGTAATAAATCTGAACATAAACGGCCCTTAGTGCATTAGGTATGGAACTTCCCACCATCAGGTTATGTGTCTCATATGAGGTTAGATGGAAACAAGAGAACATCTGTAAATCGTCCTATTAAGATCAAGCAACCAACCAGTGATGAAAAAAAATTACTTTCACCAAAGAGTCCGACACAAACTGAGCAACACGGTTCTGTAAGGCAACAACGGGAAACTGGGCCGTAACAACATTGATTATTGGTGCTCCAGTGTTCAGACATCAGGTGGCACGGTTTACCTCATGACAGCCAACACTCATCAAGTACAGCAGGAGGAGCCACAATCTAAAGTTTAGAATAGGGGTATGCAAAGCAGCCAGTATTTATATCTTTATTTGTATTTGTTGAGGGGTGAAAAGTGTTTGTATTTGTATTTGGATGCTATCAGCCTGTAGCCTGGATGCTATCAGTATGTGGTTCTATATCGTCCACCAGGCCCTTACTCTCAATTCTTGGACCAGATCTATGATTTTTTATCTGATTTAGTTTTAAACACTGATCAGGTGATTATAAAAGGAGATTTTAATATTCACATGGATACTGAAAGTGATAACCTAACTGCAGCCTTTAATATTATCTTAGACTCAATTGGCTTTACTCAGAAAGTGAAGGAACCCGGTTCCGGTTCCGGTCTTGACCTTGATGGCAGGTTAGGGAACGTGCTCCTCCGTTAAGATTTTAAAATCACAACCTGCCGGGTATTAAGAACATCTATGAATAATCAGAACCGATTGAAAGTGCAGGGCATGATGGAAACGAGAGAGAAAAGCAAGAGAAATGCGTCAGAAATGTTAGACAACGAAGATGATATACAAAGCCACGACAGCTATGCTAATGCTAAAGATGGCGCCGGGAGACCAAAAGCTAATGACAAATCCAAAGTCACTTTGGAAATTATTCTGAAAGAAATACAAGATTTCAGGCACGAAAACAACCAACACCTGGACGTCATCAGAGAAGATATCAACAACGCAAATAAAAGAATTGGAGAAGCCGAAGACCGCATTGGAGCGACGGAAGCAAAAGTAGAGACGATGGAGCTAATCATGATAAGCGTGCTAAAAACCCATCCTCAAAATTACCAAAAGCTCATTGACCAAGAAGCCAGAGCGCGGAGAAGAAATCTAAGAATATTCAACGTACCAGAAAATGAAGAGCAAGGCAGTTCAGTGACGGGCTTTCTGGAAAAGTTTCTCAGAGAGAAGTTAAACCTCACCCCCGGCCTTGAACTCAACATTGAGAGGGCGCATCGAGCTCTGGCGCCGAAACCCGCAGATGGTGAAAAACCCAGGTCAATTGTGGCACAGTTCTTGCAATACCGAACAAAGGAAGAAATATTGAGAAAGGCCTGGGAAAAGAAGGGAATCTACATTAACACTCAAAGAATCTACTTCAAACAGGATTACCCGACCGCCATTCTCAACCGCCACAAAGAATACAACGAAGCGAAACGGATCCTGAGGGAGAAGAAAATCCGGTTTCAGACCCCATATCCATTCAAGCTCCGTGTCTTCTACGAGGACAAGACGTGTGTCTACCACACGGCACATGAAGCAACGAAAGATATGCATGACCGAGGCTTCGCGGTGCGTGTGGTCCCTCCCCAACAGGACCCAATGGAGCGGCTGGACGCGAATCCCTGGCATGGTGCGGGCAGAAGAGAGAACGACTTCCGCAGATCATCTGACAGACAAGCTGCGGTCTTATCCAAACTCCAGGCTTTTAGAAGAGAAACTCCACATTGAAGAAAAACGGTGAAAGCTTTTTTCTGGTTTTTCTTTTTTTCTTTCTCTCCAGTTTTTTGCGTTTCCTTTATCCAGAGTAATTATTTGGAGGGTCAGGACAATGGACATTTATTGTAGGTTGTCACGGAGGGCCCTATTCTTAGAACCACTGGTCAGGTAAAAGACTATGCACACACCTTTGCAATGGAACCCAAAGTGTTGCGATGTAAACAGTTTTCAACCATATGTTATTATTGTTCTTATGTGTTATGTTTAACCGGAGAGTACTGTAGCATAAATAATGTTCTTTATTATTTTAATAACTGGTAAATGGCATCTGAAAAGTTAAAAATAGCATCTTTCAATGTTAATGGCATACTAAACCCAATTAAACGTACAAAGATACTAACAAAGATGAGAAGGGAAAAAGTAGACCTTATTTACTTACAAGAAACACATTTAAATGATTTAGAACACCAAAAGCTGACTAAATGCGGATACACAAAAATATACTTTTCTTCGTACAAAGGTAAACATAAAAGAGGCGTAGCCATATTTATATTAAAAACACAGTGGTCTTTGAACAGAGTTATGAGCCCAAAAATAAAGAGGGATGTTATATACTGATCAAGGGTACTATCAACGGAAATGCGTATACATTACTCAATGTTTACGCTCCACCCGGAAGTGATGGTTTGTTTTATACTAGCATTGTGGACTTGATTGTAAAGCACTCTGAAGGAACCCTCGTCTGTGGAGGGGATTTCAATCTCCATCTCCAACCTAACCTGGATGTTAAAAGTTATAACAATAAGGCAATAACTATAAAATTCTGCAAATTAATAAAGAATATAGGGCTAATAGATATCTGGAGGGAAATGTACCCAAAAGCTAGGCAGTATACCCATTTTTTTAATCCTCACTCGATATATACAAGGATAGATTATTTTTTCACTTTCAAAAAAGATAGATCAAAAGTTGTTGAAGTTGACATCGGTACAATAGATTTAAGTGACCATGCACCGGTATACATGACAATTGATCTAGGGGAAAAACCAAGAAATACACTCTGGAGATTTAATGCCAGCCTTCTTAATGATACCCAATTTTTAAAAAAATGTCAGAAGATATTTTGAGATACATCAAAGGAAATGATAATGGTGAAACTTCTCCACCTATCCTCTGGGATTCAGCCAAAGCAGTTCTGAGGGGTAGAATAATTGCAGTTGCCTCTGCAAAGAAGAGGCAAAAGCAGAAAAAATTCCAGGAGTTACAAGACAATTTAAAATTAGGAGGATGGAAACATTCAAAATAATGATTTAACAACTTTACAAGAAATTAAAAGAATTAAAAAGGAAATTAATGATCTAACTACACAAGATATAACAAAGAGAATGCTCTTTACTAAACAAAGATTCTATGAAAATGGCTCTAAATTTTCTAAATTATTAGCTTGGAAACTTAGGAAGCAACAAGCGGAGAGATAAGTTTTCAAAATTCGAGACAATCAGACTAAAACAATAGAAATTAAACAAGATAAAATACAATCAACCTTTGAATCTTTTTCTAAAAAACTCCTTTCAAAAACGGCTCAGGATGAAGAGAGTAAAATCGACTCTTTCCTTGATACACTGAATCTTCCTGTGATGACTGAAGAGCAAAATAACAAATTAGGAGCTGAGATAACCATAGTAGAAACACAAAATGCAATTAAGAGGCTAAAAAAACCACAAGTCACCGGGTAGTGATGGCTTCAACTCGGAATGGTATAAAGCTTTTAGAACGGAGCTTATTCCCCTACTGTTAACCACCTTTAACTGGGCACTTAAAAAACTCAGATTCCTCCAAGCTGGAAAGAAGCTATCATATCATTAATACCTAAAGAAGGAAAGGATAAATGTGAATGTGGGTCATATAGGCCTATATCAATCCTCAATGTTGATTATCGTATCTACACCTCAATAATGTCTAAAAGAATGGAAAGTATTCTGCCAAATCTCATAAATACTGACCAAACAGGTTTCATAAAACAACTGAAAAACTCAGGACAACATTAGACAAACCCTGCATATAATGAATCATATACAAAAATACAAAGAGAAAGCAATAAATATTAGCTTAGATGCAGAAGAGGCATTCGATTCAGTTAGTTGGTTTTATTTATTTAAAGTGTTGAAAAAACTTCTAATAAGTGATTTAGTAATAAATAACATCAAGGCTCTTTATGAAAACCCAACGTCTAGAATAAAGATAAATGGATATCTAACGGCCCCGCTGACACTGGAAAGAGGAGTAAGACAGGGTTGTGCCTGGTCCCCTCTGCTCTTTGCTCTGTACCTGGAGCCGTTGGCTCAACATATCAGACAATCAAAAATGATCAGTGGTATCACGATGATATAATTTTATTTTTGACCAAACCTGAAATATCAGTACCGGAACTGATGGACTTCCTTGATAATATGGGCCCAATGTCTGGTTACAAATTAAATATTGGAAAAACTGAAACTCTCTCTTATTGGCAACCCCCTAATCATTTTAAAAAGAAATATCCATTTAAATGGCATTCAGACTCTCTGAAATATTTAGGCATAACCATCCATAAAGACTTATCGAAAATTTTGGAGAAGAATTATAACCATCTTTACTCAAATGTCAAAAAAGATCTTGAAAAGTGGAATCTCATCCCGTATCTTAGTCTAACAGCAAGGATTGAAACCATAAAGATGAACGTTTTACCCAGATTCCTTTACTTATTCCAAACTCTTCCAATTTACATCCCAAATGACTTATTCGCTGAATGGGACAAAGCAATTTCCAGGTTCATTTGGCAGGGACGGAAACCTCGTATCCATTATAAGACAATGCAATTTTCAAAAGAGAGAGGAGGCTGGGGTCTGTCGTGTCTCAAAAGTTACTTCATCTCAGCTCAAGTCTGTACATTACTCTATTGGTGTGATCCAGATTACTTTGCTATGGAAGGATATAGAATGCGACATCATCTCTGATGTCCCCTTACAGGCCATACTGGCAGACACAAAAAGACTTGAATCAACTGATAACTTGGGGAATAGATGGGTAGAATCTGTATTCACAGTTTGGAAAGAGCTGGTGAAAACATATCAATTGAAAAAGGATATTAAAATGCTTAGTTGGATGGTATATGAGCAAAACTTCATACCAAACAGTACTGACTCCAGATTCAAGACTTGGGTAAATAAAGGTATAAAAGTAGTTTTCCAAATAGTAAATGATAATAAATTTGAAAGCTGACACATTGCAACACAAATTTAACTTGGAAAAAGAAGACTTTTACCGATATTTACAAGTACAGAATTATTATAATCAGGAAATTAAACAAAATGCTTCTCATCACAATTCACTAGTACAACTGTTTATCAAAGCATACAAATCACAACTTACAAGAGGATTAAAATCAAAACTATATAAGAGTATTACTAACTTTAATAGACACTCAACAAAATATATAATTGATAAATGGGAAAAGGAAGCAGGTATTAATATAACAGAAGAGGAGTGGGAATGCATATGCATATCTCAGTGGAGAAGTACAAAATCCCATATGTGGAGAGAATTCTGTTGGAAAAGTGTAACAAGTTTCTTTATAACACCCCAACAAAGTGCAAATTTTTCCCAAGGAAACAGTTGCTGCTGGAGAAACTGTGGTTCCCAGATAGCACATCATTTCCAGGTTTTCTGGGATTGTCATTTTCTACAAAAATACTGGCACAATGTTAATAATGCCATAAAGCATATTTTTCACACTGACATTCCCCTTGACTTTAAAACTATGTTTCTTGGGTTATAGGACCAAAGCAATGGAAACATTAGATGGGTATCTTTGGAATATTCTTTTAGCTGCAGCCAAAAAAGCTATTACACAAAAGTGGAGAGTACAGAAAGACCCAAATGTCCAAGATTGGGCCCACATAATGATGGGCATTTACAAAATGGAAAAGATGACTTTCATAGTGAACCTTAAGATGGACCAATTTGTTAAACACTGGGATAAGTGGGAAAAATATGCTAAAAAATATATGGCTGAGATTACATAAACTATTATCTACTCTTAGTTGACAAGAGTGCTACACACCTATATGGATGCTTTTACACCTATTTCTTTTTATTTTCTAATTTACAATTACTTGAACTAATCCAAATCCCGACAATGATATGCTACATTTGTTGACTCTCTGGGTGTTCAGTGGTTATGTTTTGTTTTTGTTCATCTTATTTCTTCTTTTTCCTTACAAAAAAAAGGGATAGAGACAAGACAAATAATGTCCCTAAATGTATCTGCCATATTTCTTTTTTTCTTTTTCCCCTACAAATATGATTGTAGACTCACCACTTGGCAATGTGCTCTGTACTGTCCTCAAATCTCTTAATAAAGACATAATAATAAAAAAATTAAACAACTGCTCCTAAAAAAAAAGAAAAAAAAAACAAAAACAAAAAAGAAAGTGAAGGGACCCACACACTCTGGTTGGCACACTTTAGACATTGTACTGACATACAGAACTAATAGTCCTCCCACATAACCCAGATCCTCCTCCTTACGTATAAAGCCCTTAATAATCAGCTCCATCGTACATCAGAGATCTGATTGTTCCATATGTTCCTAACAGAGAATTTTGTTCTCAGAATGCAGGTCTACTGGTAGTTCCTAGGATTTCTAAAAGTAGAATAGGAGGCAGATCTTTTAGTTATCAGGCTCCTCTCCTGTAGAACCAGCTCCCAGTTTTAGTCCATGAGGCAGATACTCTGTCTGTTTTTAAGACTAGGCTTAAAACCTTCCTTTTTGATAAAGCTTATAGTTAGAGTGGTTTAGGTTATCCTGAGTTATTTTTGTAGTTATGCTGCTATAGGTTTAGACTGTTGGAGGACAGACTGACCACTTTTCTTCTCTCTTCTACTTTTCTCTCCTACTACTCTCCAGATATATTTTTTCTGCTGTTATTGTGATTGTTAACCCAGTTTTCTCTCAGTGTTTTTCTCCTCATAGAAGCTCCACATGGTCTGGTATCCTGCTCAGCTATAACGCCCCCTGCTGGATGGGGAACATCGGTCCAGATGTTGCTCAAAGTCACCAAGCATCCTCCATGCTGTCTCTTCTCTGTCTTCTCAGACCCCCAGACGGTCGTAGCAGATGAACGCTTGTACTGATCCAGGTTCTGGTTCTGGTTCTGCCTGAGGTTTCTTCCTGTTAAAGGGGAGTTTTTCCTCTCCACAGTCGCTACATGCTTGCTCAGTATGAGGGATAGCTGTGGTTGGAGTCTGCATGATCCGGATACAACCTCACATCAATGACTCAGCACAATCTGCTGGATTCCTTACATAGAAAACTTTTAACTGATTGGAATGTTTGGATAATTGGATTGAAATGACTTTTGTTGTAAAATGCCTTGAGACATTTATTAGGAATTGGTGCAATATAAATAAAAGGGAATTGATTTGAAATAGTTTGAACACTTACACTAACTTGGGATTTCAGTGGCGTTGCAGCCATTACAGCTGTAATCTGTGTAGGTTGGGAAAGGGAGCCTTGAAAAGCTGAACTTAATCCAATTGGTTATTTGATTAGTGTAATTTGGAAACATGGAAACATGAACCGTGTTGATGTCTGCAGTATTTCTGTCTAACCGACCCAGTAGAGCACAAGGAGAAAGTCCTGATCAGACTACAGTGGGGATGGAGCACAGCAGGGATGTTAGTGTAATCATGTGTTAGTGTAGATGGATTATTGCCTCTAAATCACCTGGAACCGAACAAATAAACACATTTGAGACATTCTGAGTAGTCCTAACGATTAATAAAAAAATATGGTTAAATGAAGTAGCTTTGGGGCAGATAATTTCATATTACAAGCAGTAAATCTTCTGCTCTGATTGACTCCCATTATATGGATATACCCTGATCAGACTGGATAGAAACTCCTGCGGAATTGCTGCAAGTGGCTCCAAACTTGTCTGGGTGAGTAAATTAATGTAATATTTGCTAAATATAAGGTCCAGTTTAAAAAAAAAACCAAATAACCAAACATTTCCTTTAAGACTTTCAAAACTTCAGCTAGCTGAATTTCTGCATTGCTGGCTTTTGCCGCTTGAAATAAAAAGCTTGAAAAATTGATGCAGCCAATACACACAAAGTGCCACAGAGACTCTGACGGACCTCCTACAGACTCAACCACAGACTTTACATGGAATCTTGCTGCTCCTGATGCTGATGTTTGGGGCGGTGGGAACGGACCATAACACGGTGAAGAAGCACAAACATCACAGTTTACTGGTCTGTGATCAGCCTGGTGTCGATCATCTCCACAGGACGGGTCCATCCATGGACAGGTCTCCAGTTCATCACAGGACATCACGGAGACAAACAGAGAAACACAGGACAACCAACCACGGTCACACTTACACCTCAGGACATTTTAGAGAAACCAGTTAACCTGTCCTGTTTCTACACTGTGGAAGGAAGCTGGAGTACCCAGAGGGAACCCACACATTCACAGGGAGAAACTCCATGCAGAAAGATCCCAGCAGTGCTACAAACTGTCCAGCTCTGGTCCTGGCTCAGGACATTTGGATTTAAGGAGTCCTCTTTGTGACAGTATGGGATCACAAAAAGTCCCCAGTGAGTCCGATGGGGTCTCAGAACTTCAGAATGGACCTTCCTCTACCTGGTAAATCTGTCAACCCACTGCCCTCAGCCGGTGTGCCTCCGTACCAAACCGTCCCTTTCAGGAATTCATCAGCCTATCATGACCATTTCAGTAGCATCACTGACCAGCGCCAAGAGGCGCCGCAGCATCAGGAAATAACTAGAGATCAACATGGAGGAAGCAGGGGTGGGCGGGGTTATAAACTGCTTCACGGAGCCGGTAGTTATGCTGCATTCCATTTGTCTTCGGAAACTTGGGCGTCCGAGTTTCTGTACACGAGAACATGACGTCATTCCCGACTTAAAGCATTCCAGTTTGTCTCACTACACTCCTGAGTCAGAAAGAACATGGACGCTTTGAGGGCAGCAGCTGTCGAAGGGCGGGCTAGTTATTGCTACTGTTATTAGTGACATAGCATTTAAAAATGACATTAAAATGACCAATAGTGCGAACACAAAGAAAATATATCTCAACTACGTGCGCAGCCATCTTTGATTCCGACTTGCCCCCCCTCTACTCGGTCTACTCTCAGAGCTCAGAGTTGGAGCTCGTATATTCCGACCTAAAGGGGGCGTGTCACTGTGAAATGACACGAGACAACTGCGACATTTCCGACTTTACGACTCGGAAAGGTTAACTGGACTACAGCATTAGTGACGTCTGCTGATGTCACTTCCCTTTGGGTTACAACCAATCAGCATGACTTAACCATAGCTCCGCCCAGTGAATCTATGGGCCCATACCGTGGACTGGTACTGGATGGTTCCTGAAACAGTCCTGTTGGCCCAGTGTGGTGGACATACACGGTTAGGTCCAGTAGAATGAGCCTGAGGTAGCAACAGACACAACAGGAGACTGAAAGAGTCCAATAGGTGGGGGACAGTGTTGGACACTAGCTCTGCTCTCCAATCAGAGGGGGACAGTGTTGGACACTAGCTCTGCTCTCCAATCAGAGGGGGACAGTGTTGGACACTAGCTCTGCTCTCCAATCAGAGGGGGACAGTGTTGGACACTAGCTCTGCTCTCCAATCAGAGGGGGACAGTGTTGGACGGCCTTCCTTCCACCCACACAGACAGAAAACAAAGACAGAGAGAACAAAGAGGCCTTTGAATTCAGCAGCCAGGCACGCACTGGATGTCCATAGAAGACATTGTGTCCTCGGGGACACACACTCCAGAACAAAGCTAGAGCTTGTCCTCAGCCATCACTGGAGCGTGTGTTCCTGGACTAATTCACAAGCAGCAGCAGAGACCATACAGGACAACAGCAGAACGTTGGCTGGCTGCTCCAGCTCTAATTCTGTAGCAGAGTCATTCATTAGGTGGTGTTGGGTCCATATTGAGGAAGCTTTCTGCAGCCTGCTGATGTGAGGAATGTGATTCCACACTGTCTTATATCGTAGTAGCTACCAGCAGGCAGTAACAGCTGAAGGTTTACTGGCTGCTGTAGGTTGGATGTTATGTCTTTAGGTTCTCCAGAGACTTGGAGACAATAGATCTCATGGATGAGTGGACAGGGTCACATCCTCAGCTCTAAACAAGATCAAATGCAGAATAGATTACCTTTGGCTGGTTGCAGAGGTACCTGCAGAGTTCACCAATATACTGGAATATTGTAACATTATATTTCTTGCAGTCACTCCAGAACTGGGAAGCTGAGAACTTCTTCTTCAGGACACAGGTAGCTCCTGTCAAAAGACACAGAGTAGAGTTAGAGCGGTTCTGTTCATGTCTACCTTATAGGTATGAACAGTAGAACAGAGAGCTTAAAGGTGAACTAAGCAGAAAAAAGACCTTACAGTAGTGATGCCTATCAGGGGAGTCAGTAACCTGCACTCTGCCATGACTCAAACAAACATGTTTTCATGCACCATGGTAACCCTGGCTGATGGTTGGCCCTCATTTACAAACACTTTATGTCCACTTCATCTCATTTCTGTCACAGAACATTCATTTGGTTTATTTAGGGGAGACAAACTCTCATTGCCAATGTTATCTGACCTACCATCAGAACAACAGGAGCTAAGATTGCTTTGTTATAGGGCTGAACGACTTAGGAAAATAATCTAATTGCGATTTTTTTTTCTTCAATATTGCGATTTAATATGCAATTCTTTTTGGGGGGCATTTGTCATGCATTTTTTAATTAATGCAATCAAAAATATTGTGTATTATAAACAGATTTTTATACATAATTTATTCTATTCCATAAGATTATTTACTTATTTTAAGATAAAGCCAACTATTAACAACTTTATCTACTTAAATCATCACACTCAATGGTAATCGCCGTCGTTCTGCAATCAAGGTTTTCTTCCTATTGATCCCAGCTGGTAAGCCCCTCTCAGGCCGCCTGCAATGTTTTCCTCCGTGTGGTTATCCAGGAAGTAGGATGCTTGAAGCAACAAGCTCTGATTTTTTATTCTCCATCGATCTAATGCACTTTCAGTCTCTGGTATGACTCTGTAGAGCGGTTTGATCTCAGGTCAGTTGTTTCAAAATACTCCGCTGTTTTCGGTGCGGCTTTAAGTTTCTGTTGGCATTTTTTATACAGCGCAGGTAAAATGTGGTCGTGAGATTAAATCCTACCTTATTCGTCATGCTTAACAAAGCATATATTTGGCTATAAAACCAGTTATATTATATTATATATTATTTCCGTGTGCCGTTTCTTTATGTTCATAAGGAGCGATTCTTTCAAACAGCTCGGTCAGCGATACCTGTCGCCTCGAAGTTTGTTTACTGGAAATTTAAACTCTGGTGGCGGTCAGTTTAGCCGTGCAACTCTTATATATGGTGGTGTGATGTTTTTAGGTGTTGATAAAGGTTCCTACTGTAGCCTACCTCGTGAGGCAGCAACAATACCAAGACGGGTTCTGCATAATACCTGGCGTTGCGCAGCATCAACGTTTTCATAGCAGATATAATTTCTCACAACTGATGTACTGATCCTCTTTGGTACCAACTATTGTGTAGTGTTGGATTCTGTTAAGCTTTAGGTCATTTTATACCTGGTTAAAGTGCAGCGTTTCCTTCTCTCCCTGCATTGTTTGCAAGTCACATGACTTTACCAGATATGTTTACGTCATGTCAAAGCCTTTGCGATTAGAAAATCTAATTTTACCAAATCGCGATTTAATTGCATATGCAATTAATCGTTCAGCCCTACTTTGTTAGTCCTTAGTTTATCGTTTCAACGATTTAATGGTCTAATTTTCTGTTGTTGTTTCATACAGCAGCACAGCATAAAGATATTACACTGATCTAAAGCAGTAGTCCCTTAAATCAGATTGTATAAAAGAGATGACTGGAAATGACAGGAAAGGAAGAATTTTCTCTATGTCCAGAATAAGAGACAGATATCTTATTAAGACTGGAGGTTCTCTTTAAGCAGTCATGGCTCAGTCCAAGTACGTGGGTTGATCCTTGGCCTGGTATGTTTGAGTGTTCAGTGGTATGGGAGAAAATGGCATCTACTTGTATAGCGCTTTATCTAGACCTGAGGACCCCAAAGTGCTTCCCACCACATTCAGCCATTCCACCACTGATGGTGTTCTGCTAGCTACTGACAAAAGAGAGGCTGCTGTACACACTGGGCCCTCATAATGTACCACCACCAGTAGGCAAGGTAGGTGAAGTGCCTTGCCCAAGGACACAACAGTTAGAGTGGGAGTTGGAACCAGCAGTCCTCTGGTTACAGGATGATGTTTTACCTCCAGAGCTACGGTCGCCCCATAATGAGAGAATAACCACTTACAACATAGTTTACACTGAAAAATGTGAAAAGGTAAAGCACCAGATTTACAAACGAATCACAAATCTTTTTAAAAAATCTATTCTATAAATAATCTTCAATGAGAGACCTTCTTTATGGGTGTCTTTATTCAGCCCAAAGCTCATTGGGTATTCTAGACCAGGATGTCTCAGCTCTAACAGGATCCAAGGACCCGCTCAGTCTGGGCTTTAATCAGCCAGGAACTAAATCTGCAGCTGCACACTCACTGATTCATCATCATTCATGTTTATAACTCATAAGGAATTGGTCATCTTTGGTGTCATATGAGTTGATGTAGCATCTGAATAACAACTGATTACCCAACATGGTAACAAGGTAAATGTGTACAGAGACCATTAGAGTTTAACGACTACAGGACACTGGCCCTCACACTGTTTGTCTGAACAGTTTGTACAGAAAGTTGGTGTCTACCAGTGAACTGGTTGGACTGAGAACTTTACCTGCAGTTGGAAAGGTTCAATGTTCCCTGGCGTCTTTCCAAAGCACCCAAAGAAAAGAGGTGAGGAAGAAAAAAAATTAACCTTACAGACGGCACTTCTATGCTTCAATCCAGTGGAATCACTAAATACGACTGATTTTTCTATGACTGAACCGAGCTCTTTGGCTTGAAATATGACTTGACATTAACTGTGTTTTTATATATATAAATATCTATTTTAAATGTTATCTAAAATGTACAGAACATAGTTCCTTCTTTACTCAGCTGCAGCTGAGCGTGGCTAGGTGGAGAAATATGCAGGTCAAGGCACACCAACACACATATGTAGCTGCACTGTAGCACACGCCTTCCCACAATGCTTCTGGATGATATTAAGGCCACTGGGTATAAAATCTACAAGGAGAGTATCTGGACAACATATAAATAAAATATTTTTTCTACTGAGAATCTTACATACTGCGAAAAAAGTGAATAAATGGGAAAAGGAGAATGACTCCATCCCCATATCTATATGTCACCTAAAAGACAACTGGGAAATGTTCTTATCCTGCAAACAGACACTGGTGTATGATAAGTGGCTAACCAATGCATCATTTTGGTTTACCAGCCTGTGCTGGGAAGGTCCACCACTAATACGATACTGGTTCTTACTGGTTCTACTGGACTCCAACAGCCTTAGAAGGGGTTTAGACCCTTTCCAGGTCGATAGATTTGTTCCTCATGTATTCTTGGTTTCGTTCAGATGTGTTGCTTTACAAAATCTTCAGGCCTACTTCTTGTTGTCAGACAGGCTGATTCTCCAGGTCTGGCAGTAATGAGCCCTCCATGGTTTTTTCTGGTTATAATGTGTTAATTGAGGACTTAATAAGTGGGGAGATTATTACTTTTTCATATGGTGTTGGGCTACTTTAGACAGCTTCTTTTCTCTCAGCATTGCATTTCATACCATCTGCCAACATGCAACCATAACCACATTTTAAAACACTTTTGGAGTCTTGAACTGTTTTCTGAATCCACATAGCTGTTAAATTGTTTGATGATAAAGGAACTCAGTGATGTAGAACAATATTAGTATTCTTTATAACAATGTAGAGTCTCTAGTTTGTGCCTCTAATTAAAGTTTTGGCTGAAGTGAAACAGCAGATCCTCAGAGGGGTCACATTTTTGGGCAGAGTGCGCTGTCCCCATGATGAATGGAGACACTAACTAACCACGACCCACACCTCACATTTTACTACTATTAGTTTCGGATTTACGATACAGTTGAACTACTGAAGAGCGAGGAGGGTACAAGTCTTTACACTCCAGGAAGACCAACATGTTCAGACCCAAGTTGAGTTTAGAGTCCTAAACTTAATATTCTGAGATTTAATGTGTCTGTAATTACGTCAGAGTAAAAAATAATACTATAACTATAATGAAATAACAGTTTAAGGTGTAAATGTGTCAAAGAACAATAAACAAGAGACACTGAATTTTAATAACATCAGAAAATCAGAGCTGCTGTTGCTTTTCACAGTGAATATTAAACCCAACATGGCAATTCTAAGTGTCTGTCCTTTTAACTTGAATTAAAATGATGCATGTGAAATAAAACAGATTTCCTAAAATAGTGTTCCTTCAAAGGAACATTGCAGTGTATGTAGCTGCATTTTACATGCCTAAATGAGCTAAACAAATATAGGTTTAAGCTCCTTAAAGGAGGAATCTCAGAACACGACAGCCCGATCTACCTACTGGACCCCCCAACCCTGATGGTCGGTAGTGAACAACGGCGTAGAAAGACCTCAGCCTCTCCCCCCCCCCCCGCTCAAATGTGGTGTTGTTCTAATGTGCAGTTAAATCAGAGGGGAGGGACATGGGAACGCTACCAATCACCACCATCCCTGACCCAGGCCCTCGCTGTCTAGATGCAGTTAAGCAGTGGGAACCAGAGGCGAGGCTCATTGAAGGGCCCCATCTGGAGCTGAAAAGTGTACCTACTGCAACGACCCTACATGTGTGTGTCATGTAAATGTTATAAATGAGTGTCTAAGATGTACAGGGAAATTGGGACCCAGGCCACCTTGGGACAGCGAAGTTGGAAACCCCTCCCTGCACCCCACTGACGTCCCCACTCCCCATGGCCCTACATGAATGCTACCATGATGGAGCAGGTGGACAGAGGCGTCTAGGGACGTGGAGGAAATGAGTGAGGGACAGAATGTCTTCCCAGGGAGCCAGCTCCCCCACTGACTGATAGACACCCCCGTTCAGCATGATCCATCAGGGGAGGGAGGCCTTGGCACGTCCAATTCAGGAACCACAGCCGCAGCATCACCAAGCCCCATGGGGCCCGAGGCCACCCCCCCATCCCAGAGGAAGACCTAGACCAGGCTGTCTGTTCAGGGACCTGGGCTGTTGGGCTGCTCTTGCCACTGTGGGGGCTTCAGCTGTCAGCCCTGCTCCTAGACTCTGGGGTCCTCTGGGCATGTTTGGTCTGAAGTCCTTCATGTCTGCATAGATTCCTGTAGGACGGATTGACGGCTCCTTACGCCAGCCATCAATCACTTACATGGGGAAACCTTATTTACACCTGCTTGCTCACACACACACATAAGTGTAGGGATATTGGTGGGGACAGATATATTCTTGGGCTGAGGTTATCATCAATAGATAGTTGCTACCAGGACCTTTTCAGCAACATTAGTGTCATATTTATATACCCATCTTTTGAGTTGTGGATGTGTAGTTCTTAGTTCATATAATTTGGTTTGCTTTGTTAATGTTGTTCCTTTCTGTTGGTTCTTTTTTTCCATCTCCCTGCCGTCCTGCAAATGTGGAGGACTGGGATGTTTTTTTGTGTTCTCTGTTCCCCTTCCTCTTTATATCGTCAATTCACACGCCTACTTCTCCTGCCTCTCTTCTTCATCTTCTTTCTGTCTTCTCTCTTGCTTCTCCAGTCCATCACCTCAAGAAATTAAACCCACAGCCATCACTAATAAAGAGTTTTCACACGTATTTATCAAGTAGACTACTATAGCACAGCTGTAATGCTCTGCTAGAGAAAGTAAATCTGTTGGGCTTCTACTCGGTGCTAAGATACAAATTCTGAGTAACAGGACATGTTACAAAAAAAACAGGACAGCTTTATTAGTTGGTGCCTATTTGTTATTAGATCACAAAGAATAGTAGCATTTAAGGCTTCAGAAAAAATAAGTAACCAATAACCATCGGGTATATTAAAACAGATGGATTAAATTGATTAACGTGACAGAGAGGCAGGGTTTTAGAATATCTCAATCACTTTAAAAAAAATAATCTTCCCTTCTTTGACGAAAACAAGGCTTCCATCATTCTAGAGCATTTTATACCACTGACATCCAGTATAGATGTTTGTCCAACCACTGGGACCATCGGTGGGAACACTGGAATCAATGAGAGCATTGGAACCGCTGCAACTGACTGCGACAAATCTCTGAAACCACTGGAACCACTCAGAGCACTGACACCGATTGGACCACTGCGACAGATGGAACTACTGGGACCACTACGACAAATCACACACAGACAGTACAGCACAGACAGGGGGGCCCTTTGAGGGCTATCAATATCTATTGTCTTGTGTAAGTTTTTTAAATGAAATATTTCATTTGATCTGTTAAAATAAGGAAATTATATATGGTTGAGATTCCATATAAAAATTTTTTCGCCTACTGAATGGTATCGTCTGACACTGGCAGCAGCACATGCGAAATGTGTACAGAACACTTCGCCTACGTGAACGATTGCTTCCCTTCACTGGGTACTTGTAAACTTGTTCAGAAGCTCCATAGAGATTCCCTCATCTGCTTCGGCTGTCGGCTCGGTCTTGCTGATAGCCAGCAGCCCCTATGTCGAGATGCGAAGAGTATAAAACCACTGTATTTATGGTTGTTAATGCGTTTTGGTTCACTAAATGGTTTCAGCACATTTCGTAGTGAGTTACCGCTGCATTAAATAGCGCGTTATTCAGTTAAAGTCATGTTTGCTGACTTAAATTAGCGCTAACTCATTAGCGGAGTAGCTCTGTAGATCTTCACGTCATGGTGATGTGATACAGTAGCTTTGCTCAAATTAGCTCAAGTTAGCTCAAGAACGCCCCTTTTTTTCTCTGTTAACTTATAAATGCAGTCAAACATAAGATGTTATATTGACTATCAGTTTACGTTGCCTCTGTCAAAATGAGGCCTTGATCATTCTGAACAATAAAATACACTTAAACATTAGAATGTCCAAGGCAGTCATTTTGACCCTTTTGCAATATGCATATTAAATATCTTTGTCAAATTAAGTAATGAAGCCTTTTTGGTCCCTGACTTTTCCTAAAACTATGTGAATTTTAATTAAACTGTTTTGAATATTTACATGTGAATAATAACGGAAATATTATAATTTCTACAAAGGATTTTGCGCTGTTTTAATTTAGTTTGAAAACATTCTGGATCAGATAATATGAAAGTATTCAGTGAACGGTGGGTGGCAGAGATTGATCATACTGTATTTGACAACATAGGGGATCATATAGTAACACAATTTCACATTATCTTCAAGAGAAGCACTGAAACCTCCCAAACAGCTCAAAGTAGTTTGTACAGTAGCTGGCAGAGGATTTCTATCAGAGTTTCTGCCTGCAAGGAGTTGAGTATAGATTTACTTTTTTATTACAGGTAAAATATTTAAGTCTTCTCTGGTTTTAGTATCTTTAGTTATAATAATTCCCAAAGATTTTACCTCATTTTAACTGGAATCCCATATAAGTCAGTTTGCTCCATATCATGTATTGACATAAGATCACATTTTTAAATGTAAATAGAATCCCAATGCTTTAGAAAATATTCAAATTTTGTTTTTTTTACCAAAGGGATCTGGACTGTTTTTTTTTTTTTGAGATATAGCTAATAACTCAGCAGCTAAAATAAATAATCAGGGAGAAAAGGGACAAGACTGATAGTGAATCCTTTAGGTGTTCCTTGGGGGAAAGAAACCGAGGTATTAATATCCTCATACATTATATGTATCGCTTTAATAAACTCTGTACAGAATCCAAAATATTCTGACGCTTTTATAATACATGTATGTTATACAGAATCCAATGCTACGTAAAGATCCAAAAATTAAAATGAAACCCTTATCTTTAATCAAAGAATTATAATCTACCAAATCAAGGACTAATCTGATTTTATTATGTATAGACATATCTTTTATAAATCCTGATTGTGTTTTACCATCTGTCCAATACCACTATTCAAACAATTTGCAAAAATAAGAGTAAATTATTCGTAATCCACTTACATTGCTAGTATTTAAGGTGGTCTAGCAGTACAGAAGCAGTTATATATGATTCACATAAAGTCTGATTGACTTAAATATATGAGAATGATAGTAAAAATACCATAAAGTGCATGATTTTATGTAAATTATGTAAATCACAGAGAGACGACACAGAGACATCTGTCACAGAGACATCTGTCACAGAGACATCTGTCACAGAGAGACGACACAGAGGTGGAGTGGCTGGGCTTTGGGTGAAATCAGTGATTTATTTGGTGGGCAGTCGTTTTTTTTTTTACACAGAATGTTTTTGCATTCACATCTAGTGGGGATATGAGCAGCTAGCGGCGGTTTTGAACATACGCCATTTATCAGCATTCTAGACTCAGCGGGGTAAATATCTGCTCTGACGGAGTATAGCCTGGGCATGCAGGCTGATGGGGCAGCATGCTGTTGGTGCTCTGGGTTCACTGCAGCAGCACTGCTCAGTCAGAACAGTAACAATGAGGTGTTCTTACGTCAGTGTTTCCAAAGGTCTCCAATAACTCCATAAAAAGTCACTAGATGTGTCACCGTTTTTCCTTTTTATACTAAGAGTCGCTAGTCGTCATATATTGCGACACAGTTCCCTCCTTCTTCAGAGCCGACGGGTTGAAGTCACATGACTGTACGTAGTGACTACAGCCACTATGCAGTGTTGAGATACCATTGCTTCATCTGTTACTGTGGCATCTTACAGTTAAAAACATGCAGCTAGCAAAGCTGTCACACAGGTGCTACGTATGAAAGAAGCTCTGAGAAGAGAGGTCAGAGATCTAGCAGAAGGTCCAGGCCCTGAGCAGGCTGGTAGAGGATGTTGGACTCTATACTATTAGGGAACATTGTTCTACCAGCTACAACCTGGCTAGGACCAATGTTACAGGAAGATCTCCAGCTGCTTTAGCCAAATAAACACCTGACTGCTCTACCTAAGTTTCTTTGCCCTTCCTTTTTGATGGTTACAGTTGAGGACAGGGTCAGAGGTCATCCATGTCTCCCTGTGATTATTCTGGAATGTTTGGGTTTGGATTTGCAGTTTGCTTGTTATCCCATATCTGGCCTTGGGTCATGTAGAAACCAAAGCGTGCCTGTCTGAGGTGGACATCAGGAGTGGACCCCGCAGGAACACTTTCTACTCCGCAGGAACACCCTCTACTCCGCAGGAACACTTTCTACTCCGCAGGAACACTTCCTACTCTGCAGGAACACCTTCTACTCTGCAGCATTCCTGAATGGGTTGTATTTCTATTTCTGTATCTCTGTTCTGTATTCTCCAAACCACAGACGGTCTCTTCAGATGACCGCTTATGCTGAGCCTGGTTCTCCAGGAGGTTTCTTCCTGTTAAAAGGGAGTTTTTCCTTTCCACTGTCGCTTCATGCTTGCTCAGTGTGAGGGATTGCTGAGAAGTCACGACACAATCTTCTGTGGTTCTCTAATTCCTACATTAAACATTGTATTGTAATAACTACTTGTAAAGTGCCTTGAGATGACATCTGTTGCTATATAAATAAATATAAATAAACTGAATTGAATTTGAATTTCAGCTACTGCTGCCAGGTTGGACGGCTCTTTAATCCAGGTTTGATCATTAAGCTTTGGATCCAAACTTTCAGGATGCTTACCTAAGCAATGTCTGTGCTAAATTAACCAAAGCTGTATTATAATCAACAGTTGAACTGGACTATTTTAAAACTCTCCATAGTTTCTGATGATGAGCTGCAATGAATAAAACCAAAAATCACTATAGTTTGGAGCGTCTGTCTTCTCCTGTAAGGTTGGAGGATAAAGGAGCAGCTGTCAGAAGACCTACCCAGCTCTATGGTTCCTCCGATCCCGATGAGGGACGCTGCGCTGTGGTAGAGCGGCAGAGGGATGTAGATCACATCTGATTCAGTGGCTCCAAACGCCCAGAACCCTCCTGCTGCCTTCAGACTCTGTAGGTGTGTTATAACTGCAGCCTTTGGGAGACCTGGGGAGACATTAATGTTCAAACTGTCAATCAGTAAGAAATCCATATTGTTCTGCAGATCCCCTCCCTGACCACCAGGAGAACATGAATAACCTGTAGGAAGAGTGAGAGATGGAGTGAGGATCAACAGGTTATGATACAGTCATCTGCTAGCTCACATCTCTGAACCATTCCACATCTTTATAGTTTTTTACTGTCTAAACAGAGGAACTGGAAACATGGGGACGACTTATCATTATTATTATTATTATTATATGGAGAAAGCTTCAAAGGTGACCAGTTTGTTTCTTTTGTCAAATTCAACAGCAGGGACAAACTAAAACATAATCAGAGTTATAATTATTATTACTGCAACTAGTCCAGGGTTTATGATCCTTTATTAAAAATAGGAAGATGGAAGAACAGATGGACAGACGGTTGGTTGGATGGATGATGGGTGGATGGATGTACTCAACATCTGTACTCAGCCTTGTTTACTGTTTCTTTTAGGTGTGTGCATACATGGGAGAGGGTTTGGATGGGGGGGTATAGCTGTGATCATGATTTTATTTGGGGGGGGGGGGATTTAAATCTGTAAAGCACTTTGAGATGCTACGTAGTTTGAAAAGAGCTTTATAAAGTTTGATTTGATGGATGGATGGAGCCATATGGCTCTAACATAAACTAGATTCATGGAACTACGGTCGCTACTTTGCCTTTGTTTCACAACGGGACAATAATGTCCATGTTAAGTGTAAACTTTGTCCTGATCAAAAACGTCTCTGCACTGCCACCAATTTCTCATCAAACCAGTCAAAGCATCTGGAAAGACAGCATGGTAGGACCAAGCTAGTGGAGAAAACCCCTGTAGTGAAAGTGAAGATGTCATGGCTGGATTTCCACGAACCCAAGGTAACGCTAACAACAAAGGCAGAATGAAATAGACTATGGGGGATATATAGCATTACATAGCATTACAAAGCGTTACATAGAAATACAGTGTTATATAGCATTACACATTACATAACAGACAGCATTACACAGCGTTACATAGCGTTACACAGCGTTACACAGCGTTACACAGCATTACACAGCGTTACACAGCATTACACAGCGTTACACAGCGTTACACAGCGTTACACAGCATTACACAGCGTTACACAGCGTTACATAGAGATACAGTGTTATATAGCAATACAGTGTTATATAGCATTACACATTACATAACAGACAGCATTACACAGCGTTACATAGCTTTACACAGCGTTACACAGCGTTACACAGCATTACACAGCGTTACACAGCATTACACAGCGTTACACAGAGATACAGTGTTATATAGCAATACAGTGTTATATAGCATTACACAGCATTACATAACAGACAGCGTTACACAGCGTTACATAGCGTTACACAGTGTTACATAGCGATACAGTGTTATATAGATTACACCATTAAGCGTTACAAAGCATTACACAGCGTTACATAGGTTACACAGCGTTTATATATCATAGCGTTACACAGCGTTACATAAGGTATAGCATTACCATTAAAATACAACAGACAGCGTTACACAGCGTTACACAGCGTTACATAGAGATACAGTGTTATATAGCAATACAGTGTTATATAGCATTACACAGCATTACATAACAGACAGCATTACACAGCGTTACATAGCGTTACACAGTGTTACATAGAGATACAGTGTTATATAGCATTACACATTACATAACAGACAGCGTTACACAGCGTTACATAGCGTTACACAGCGTTACATAGCGTTACACAGCGTTACATAGCGTTACACAGCGTTACACAGCATTACACAGCGTTACACAGCGTTACATAGAGATACAGTGTTATATAGCAATACAGTGTTATATAGTATTACACAGCATTACATAACAGACAGCATTACACAGCGTTACATAGCGTTACACAGCGTTACATAGAGATACAGTGTTATATAGCAATACAGTGTTATATAGCATTACACAGCATTACATAACAGACAGCATTACACAGCATTACACAGCGTTACACAGCGTTACATAGAGATACAGTGTTATATAGCAATACAGTGTTATATAGCATTACACAGCATTACATAACAGACAGCATTACACAGCGTTACATAGCGTTACATAGCCATACACAGCGTTACATAGCATTACACAGCGTTACATAACAGTAGACAGCGTTACAAAGCATTACAAAGCGTTGCACAGAGATACAGTGTTATATAGCATTACACAGCATTACATAACAGACAGCGTTACATAGCTTTACACAGCGTTACACAGCGTTACACAGCGTTACATAGCGTTACACAGCGTTACATATCGTTACTCAGCGTTACACAGCGTTACATAGCGTTACACAGCGTTACAAAGCGTTGCACAGCAATACAGCGTTAGACAGCGTCAGTGGGACACACTAAAATATGAACAGTGTAACATAATGAACAGACCTACCGGTGGTTCCAGAGGTAAAGATGTAGAGTGTTGTGGCTTTTAGGGAGCTAGTGGCTCTCAGCACGGCTGGTACAGGCTGATCTGACGCTGCAGCCATCTTGTCCTGCAGAGTGAGCACCTGTGGATGCTCACTGTGGCTCTTCATGGTCCACACTTGAATGTTGTTCTGCAGAAGAATGGGGAGGAGGCCATCCAGATTGTCCAGTAAATCTAACAAGAGGACAGTAGAGATGAGTCTCATGAGACAAATTATTCTTTCAGGTTAAACTTCCCTCACCAGGATCATCTACAACCATGTAAAAAGCTGCAATTCACAGAACTATGAATGTGTGGAACATCATCACAGACAGCTGGAAGACAGCAGATGGGAGTCTGTCTGTAGAAGGTCTGGCTCAGATCAACTCTAAAAGGAACCTGGTTATACACTGAGGGTAAAACAGGGAGATGTCTACGGCTGAAGGACTAACATAACATGTAAGTTCATAACTATATTATAACCCTGGTTCTAGGGATGATTAGTAAACTAGAGATGGACGACCTGATTGGTCTGGGGGGTTGCTATGGGGACAGCAGGTCTTCATCATACGTCATCAGTGATTTATAAACTAGTAGGAGTATTTAGAAGTCTATTCTCTGAGCTACAGGGAGCCAGAGGAAGGACTTTAGAACTGGGGTGATGGGTTCTACTTTCTTGGTTCTAATGAAGAACACGAGCAGCAGCGTTCTGGATCAGCTGCCTGACTGTTTCTTCAGGACCAAAGTCTAGGTAGACCAGCTGTGGTTCTAGGGAAGCTTGTCTCATTGGGTACTATGAAAACGCTGTGTTAATGGGGGAAAACGCCCAGTTGGCTTCTGGAGGTCTGGGTTTAAATCTTATCCCTTCTGGTCGTTATAAGGTTACAGAAAACACAACAAGCTGGTCTTCCTTTTCCTCTCAGGCAGCGTCTTCATCGTCCTCCTCCTCCTCCACGTTCTTCATCAAGTCATTTACATCCTCTCCTGCATCAACAGCAAAGCCATCATCATCTAAGACGTGTATCCTCTGTCTGAAGTTCCTGCTCCTCAGGTTTCTCTCAAAACTTCCTCCTTCTGGACTCTCCAACTAGGTGGTCCACCAGAACTGGTTCCCCCTTCAGGTTGACCTTTGGGTCGGCCCTCTGAGTGCTTCTGCCCCCCTTTCTATAGCCCCTCTATCCAGCCACGTTTCAGTAGAACAGGGGTTCTGCCATGATGTGCTGGTCTTTGTGGTACAGACTCTGAACAGTCTCTCACTGGCCTCCAGGGTAAAAACAACATGTTCATCATTTAAGCTAAAAAAAATTCTCATATGACCATAATGCTAAAACACAACGCAGAAAAATATGTTGAACTATCAAGCTCAGAGTGAGATGTCTTGTTTGAACATCCAAGAACTACAAGTAATAAAGTGCTACCATGAACTAAAATACATTCATTTTTACCCAAACAATTATTTTCATAGAGTTAATCATAACTTGTTAAATGAATGAATGAATGAGAACCTCGGCACAACATGAAAAATCATAACCCCTTATTGTCCTGTCCTTCAGATGGAGAGTAGATCAGCAGATGATAGATCATCAGATGATAGATCAGCAGATGATAGATCATCAGATGATAGATCATCAGTCATCCAGGTGTTGAAGCAGAAGGATTGGTTAGACGGGGTCGGACTGAGGACACTGGTCCCGACCAACATCCTGCTTGTTTGGCTGAGCAACAGTCACATGGCTGAAGTGGGGTGAATCCTATTAACTACTCTAACAGAAGGCTTTCACTAAAACATGGAGGGAAGCCAAACATGGTTCAACAAATGTTCACATTAAATCATTATTATGGGACACAAAACAACTCTTTAAGTCATGCTAAAAGGTGAATAAATGTCCCATCCTTTTTTAGGACAGAGTTGAGCAAAGTACTTAATGAGTTCCATGTCTTACTGAACTCCACAAGCTCACAAGTTCACAGTAGTAAAAGTTCAGTTCACGGTTTTGTGTTCTTAATGTTTTTGTACACCAAGTAAACTTGGAATCAGTAGAAAACTGTGAGAAACGTTTTCTGTTTTCTTCAGCCATGACATCGAGCAGCACTGGCATCCAAACCTTTGCTCTACGCATCATAAAACTTAAATGGTGTCCCCAGCATGTAGTGCTGCTCCTACATCCTCATATGTTCATTTAAGGTTTCCCATCAGTTTCTGTGAAGCTACAGTAGAACCATGACGGTCTCATCACAGATCCACAGTGACAGAACTCTATTCAGTTTCATCACTGCAGTCAGTTATAAATCAAAGACTGAATGTCTACCAGAAGGGACAACTGAGGCTCCCCACATATGGACAAGGAGAGACGATCATCTTTCTCAATCAACAATACTACTGAGGAATATATTTGGTTATCAGCTACTACTGAACTCTGCACAGGACATTAGCTAAATATGTTGCACAACTGTTCCACTTACTGTCTGCTCTGTGTGTCTTATTCACAAGGCAAACAGCACTTCTGGTTTGGCGGTCATCAAACTTTCCATAAAGTTCAACAGCAGCCCTCATTCAACAGTAGCCCCAAACTAACAGAAAGACTGAGCAGAAGGCCTCCTTACAGACAGCTCCATACTCTGAATTATATCTTTTACTAGGGACATGGACACTGACAGGACAATCTGTGGTGCAAATCCTTCTTATCCACATGTTTGTGGATGAGACAGAAGAGCTCCAGTGATGAACATGAAAAATGGAAGCAATGCTTCACTGAAACAGATTTACTTTTAATACTCCAAAATGTTGGTGTTGGTGACATTAATTCATTTATCTAACTGTGTGATGCGACAAGTATGTACTCATTTAAGTCTAATACTGGCCTTTATGTCAGGCAGATGACCAGTAGCTATTCATTTAACTATCTGTAATAAATGGATGAAACAGTCAATCTTTATCTATTTACAGGGACAACCATGGCTCAGATCTTTGTCTTATAACTGGAGGGTTGCCGGTTCTAGTCCCAGCTCTGACTGTCTCAGTCGTTGTGTTAGACGCTTCACCTGCTGCCTACTGGTGTTGGTCAGAGGGGGGCGCCAATGTCCAGCAGTCTGGCCTCTGTCAGCGCCCCAGAACAGCTGTGGCTCCATCATAGCTTACCATCACCAGTGAGTGAATGGGGGAAGCTCTTCCTAACCAGCTAAACTGCAGATTGTTGTGCAGCAGCGTGTGTGTGTGTGTGTGTGTGTGTGTGCCTAAATGACTTATGAGTACATTATTATTGACGTATTGGGTTGATATGATCATAAGTTCATAAGTTGTCTGTGGGAATTTTCCTTATCGTCTGATTGGGATGTCAGCGTTATTTGTGCGGTGCAGAATATAAATGTGCCATATTTATGTTGATTTATGCATGTTGGCTCACTGTACAGCTTCAGTAAATTAGTGACTTACTGCTGCGTTAAAATAGGACATTATTCAGTTAAAGTGATGTTTTTTGACTTGAATCAGTGCTAACTCATTGGAGGAAGTAGCTGTGCACATCTTCATAATAAAAGCATTAATTTCCTGATGTGATTAACAGGAGAATCTGCTGATTTTTTTGGGGAAAATTGTCAATTTTGACATTTAATTTATGTGATGATTAACACAGACTGGTGATATCCAAATGTTAGGTTTATTCATATATTTTGGTTAGTTCTACCTGTATTTGTTATTTTTCATATTGACCACACATACATTGTGAATGTTTAAAGTTCTAAACCAAAATTTAATAGATTTTTCCTATATTTATATTGAAAAAGAGCAACCACATCTGGATTTGTCCTTTATTTACACTGAAAACTGTAGTTTTTTGGTCATATTTAGGATTGGTCATTAAATCATAACTACCCTGTGATTAATTAGATAAAACAATTTTAGTCGTTTGACAGCCCTACTAAAAATGTAAAAAAATAAGAGGGTTTTCAGATAAAGTTTGTATGTTTTCCATTCTTTAAGCACCCGCACCATTTCAAAAATACTGGTCTGGTACCGGTATCAGATAAAGTCTAAACGAGCGGCACCCCTAACAGGAACATTTGTAACATGTCTGAAATATACATAAAATATACATAATCAAAGAAATGCTCAATATAAAAAGATTATCATTCACATTATTCACATCACAATCTGCCGGGATTCCTTACACAGAAAACTTTTACTTGATTGGAATGTTTTATAATTGTATTGAAATGACTTCTGTTGTAAAATGCCTTGAGATGATATTTGTTGGGAATTTACGCTATTTAAATAAAAGTGAAGTGAATTATTGTTTTTTCACACAATCAGTAGCTTGTCTCTGATTGGAGGAATTACAGGATGGTCTCCCCTACCTGAGCAGAATGTGGTCAGAGCCATCTCACATCCCAACATTTATTTATTGTTCTGATAATCATTTATACTCTGTTTAATGCCTTAAAGGAAACGTGTCTTGTTCATGGAGGAAGTAAAACAGCTTGTTGTCATTCCTCAAGGTTATATTGTGATGATGATGATGATGATGGCCTTCATAGAGAAATGTTACCAGATATTATCTGCAGTTTCAAGACAAAGGAAAGACATGAGAGAGTTTTATAACCCAGATTCAGCTCATCACTGGAGTACTTTATGGATTGTTGAGCCGGGGATTGCGCCACCTACTGGCGCTACAGATCAAACCAGTCCGACTAGACTGGCAGGAATAACCTGAGTGGTCTCTGCTTTTCCTCAACTAACGAGACTGGAAGATTGTCAATGAAATCCTTTGTAACACATGGAGCCATTAAAATCATTGCTGTAACAGTAACGTTGTGTGGTCAGAGTAACCAGCACCAGTTAACCACCAGCACCAGTTAACCACCAGCACCAGTTAACCAGCAGCAGCACCAGTTAACCACCAGCAGCACCAGTTAACCACCAGCAGCACCAGTTAACCAGCAGCACCAGTTAACCAGCAGCAGCACCAGTTAACCACCAGCACCAGTTAACCAGCAGCACCAGTTAACCACCAGCAGCACCAGTTAACCACCAGCAGCACCAGTTAACCAGCAGCACCAGTTAACCAGCAGCAGCACCAGTTAACCACCAGCACCAGTTAACCAGCAGCACCAGTTAACCACCAGCAGCACCAGTTAACCACCAGCAGCACCAGTTAACCAGCAGCACCAGTTAACCTACACCAGTTAACCACCAGCAGCACCAGTTAACCACCAGCAGCACCAGTTAACCACCAGCAGCACCAGTTAACCACCAGCAGCACCAGTTAACCAGCAGCAGTGGAGGAGCTTTAGCCTACCTGAGCCGATTATGAGCGTTTTGGCCCCGCAGCAGTCAAAGCAGTGCAGCAGCGACTTGGATTTGATGTTAATGTTGAGAAACGCCACCGAGCAGCCCACCTTCGCAAGGCCGAACCAACAGCTGACAAAGTCGGGCTCGTTACCCATGAGCAAGGCAGCACAGTCCCCTTTGTTGAGCCCGGTGTGCTGCAGGAAGACGTTGGCCAGCCTGTTGCTGCGCAGCTCCAGGTCCCTGTATGTGAACACGGTGCCGTCATAGATGATGAACGGCTGGTCCGGGATGCGCTGCGCCTGCTCGATGAAGCGGTCCAGAACCGTCCGAACCCTGGAGGTCAGCTTGAACAGCTCCAGCCTCACTCCGTACCGGACCACCTTCAGTAGAAACGCCACGTCCAGCCAGAAGAACGGGAAGCAGAGTCTCTGGAGCACATGAGCGGACATGAAGCCCGCCACCAGCGCGGTGAGCCAGCCCCAGGATGCGCTCATATCTGGGCGAGAGACGCTCCGGCAGGACCGCTGGGACCCGGCCGGCTGATGAGAGTCAGGGGCCGGCCGATGAGCGTCAGGGTTCGGCCGATGAGCGTCAGGGTTCGACTTATCACTACACACCCAGCCGGCTGATGAGCTCTACAGTCTGCAGCTAAGGTCCATTTCATAAACACACGCTGCCGCGGTGATGTAAGGCGGCTCCACGGCCGTCAGGTTAGAAACCAGCGGCTGGGAACATGACGCAGCATCCTGCCGAAATAAAAGCCCAGACGACCTGGATGTGACTGCTGAGCATGAAGGAGCCATGAGCAGAGACACTTTTTAATTGGCTGGGGCTCCAAGTTAAAAAGAGACACAGAGCAGGACTTCAGAACACCATAACTTACGATAACCAATACTTCACAATATGAAATAATACATCATTATCAGATTAGAAGTTAAAGTTAATGGTGTGCAATACTGTAAATGTTGGTATAGTCACATTTAAGCCTAACCCAAATATTTTACACACAGAAACCTTTTAAAAAGTGCCTGTTTGTGTATAGAAGCATAAAGAAGTGATTTCCCTTGGTAAACACATGGTTAAAATATAATTTTTATTTTGTCTATATTCATAGTTTTATCTGACCTGTTAAACCGCGTTTTACTTTCCGTTGTAGAAGGTAGTTTTATTGTGAAAGGACGGGACTATGTTTCCGGCCAGGCTACTGGAAATATTACCTTAATGGGGAAGTGAAGTCATGTGACTCTTGTTTAGTAGGCGTGGCCCTTACACAAACTAAACCGGCCCCTCATGTTACACAAACTAATTAATATGAAATTGGACAAGGCGTTACCTTATTGGCTGGCTGATGAGAACCAGAGGCTGGGATTGGCTGGCATGTCAGGTAGTGAATGTCTGAGAGCCAATCAGACCGACCAGAGCAGGTGTGGTTGTGTCCTCCTGATACAGTAGTAGCCATGTGGCCGTCCTGCTCCACACAAGCATTTATGAAAAATAAAGCAACATAACCAGGATCTGCTCTCTGCATAACGCACACATTAAATGTAGCTGGCAGTTTTAGTCCATCAGCTAATGCTGGATTTGATGGATTTAGTCATTTCCTAATAATTGCACAGAGTTATGTTTATTAGTGTTATTAGAAGTGTTTAGAGGTCATTAATGTTAATAAAGATCAAGCTCAATAATCTGATTAATCTAACAGAGCAGTGTAATAAATTCATCTGGCCACTTTATCTGCTGGATGCAGCCGGTTGGCCCAGGGAGTTCACCCCCCCACCCCTCTATAACACTCTGCAGCTACATGGTAGGATGATGGAAAAGTATTTTCTAAATGTGTCCTTTGAATCCATTCCAGTTTTTGATAAATTGTATAGATACTGTAAAAAAACAAATCTGCTTGAATCGACTTTATTTACGTCAATATTCCGTTCATATCAATGACATTTCAGGAGAGAGACGACACATTCATCACACTAATTCACTGATTTAAATGGTTATGAGAGTAATGAACTCTGTTTATTATTTTCTACGTCATATTTCGATAACTGGATTGATTGTGTGTAATTTGATGATATTTGGACGCTGAATAGAAAACTTCAACATCCTCTTGATTCAAACATAGTTCTTGTCCAACTAGAAAAGCTTTCAAAGGCTGGAGAGGAAGAGTCAGCCAAGTGACTTGGACATATGGAAGTCATACAAGGCCATCTCTTTACTGGTGTTTTTTAAAGAATTTCACAGCATTTGATTTCTGCAGATAAATATTTGAACACCTGGTAATCAGCAGGAATTCTGGATCTCCTGCAACTTTTAAAGTCCACCTCTACTCCACTAGTTAATCTAAATTAGTAGCACCTGTCTGAGCTCGTTAAGGACACCTGTCCACCCCACAGTCAGTCAGACTCCAACTACTACCATGGGCAAGACCAAAGAGCTGCTAAAAGACACCAGAGACTGGAAAGGAATATGGGGTGATTACCGAGCAGCTTGGTGAAAATAGATCTACTGTTGGAGTCATTGTTAGAAAATGGCTAAAGATGACGGTCCGTTTCCATGGGACTACAGCTAGATCTCACCCAGAACCAGACAGGAGGCACTGGTCAATGACATGAAGAGCGCTGACACCACAGGTTCAAAGGTTACTGTCAATAGAACACCACACAGTCATGGTTTAAAATCATGCAGTACCCAAAAGGTCCCCCTGCTCAAGTCATCACATGTCCAGGCCCGTCTGAAGTTTGCCAGGGAGCATCTGGATGATCCAGAGTACGCATGAGAGGAACTCATAGGGTCAGATGAGATCAAAATAGAACTTTTTGGTCCAGAATCGCCGTGTTTGGAGGAAAAAGGACAAGTTGCTTTCCAAGAACACCATCCCTACTGTGAAGCATGAGGGTGGAAGCATCATGCTGGGGGCTACTTTTCTGTGTAGGAGACAGGATGACTGTTGTGTGTTAAGGAGTGGATGAATGGGCCCATTTATTGTGTGATTTAGAGCAGAACCCTCCTTCCCTCATGGCTCGGCCTCCAACATCCCAATAAGCTGAAGGACACAGCCAGGAGAACCAAGGAGTGGCTCCGTAAGAACCGGATCACGGTTCTGGGCGGCCTAGCCAGTCTACATGGAGGGAGCTGAAACTCAGCAACAGCCCAGGAACCTGACAGACTAAGAAAAGATCCGTGAGGAGGAATGGGCCAAACTCCCTGTTTTAGTGTGGAAACCTGGTCAAGAACTACATGAGACATTTAACCTCTGAACCTGCAAACAATGGCTTCTGTACCAAATATTAACACCGATTTTATCAGATCTTCAGACAATAACTAACTCAGACAGGTGTTACTAAGAGGTGGACGTTTTAACGGCAGAGATACAGGAGAGACAGAATTCCTGCTGATTACCGGATGTTCAAATAGTTTTATGCAGCAATAAAATAGTCTTTAAAAAAAAAAAGTGATTTCCTGAATTTTTTAATGCCGTCTCACCTACAATGTACATTTCAGACCCGTCCATAACTTGCAGAACTGCAGATTGTTCCTCAGAATACCATGATGTTAGAGTGAGGAAGGTGAGCAGTGAAGAAACTCATGTGTTGATTCATGCAATCAGGTCCCAGAAAACCAAAATGATTCATTGTTTCAAAATATATTCAGATTCATTTATTATCTATTAGGGAGATCTATAAACGTGACATCCACATGTTAGTGATTTAAACAAATATTTAACAAAATCTAAATGCTGAGCATTTTCTGCTACAACTTTAATCCAAAACAGAAATAACTGTAAACTGTGTGACTACAGAGATGTTTTAATCAGCAGAGCTGTAAATTGGAAGGTCAGGGTCATTAACAGCAGCTCTGTGGTCAGACAGCCAAAATGACCTCTAGTCCAACACCAGGTATCATACCAGGTACATCATCGTACAGGGATACAGCCCCGCCCCTTTCTGCAGGACACAACAGTCTGGTTACACTAGTTACAGTCTAGTTATAGTAATCAGGTTATAGCAGGCTACCTGTGGTTATTATAGAAGGAACAACCTTTTGGTGTAGGATACACCATAATGCATAACCCTTCACACCGGAGTCTTACTGTAAGTACAACTTCCGGCCCCTGGCCCTCCGGGGGGCGCTGTTTGCCAGGCTTCTGCAGTGAGGACCCAGGAAGCTAAAAATAATACAGTCTAACCAAATTATGACTATTTTTACTGTTTATTGGAAATGAAAAAACGATAAAAATGCAGTTACACACACTCTACACTAGATGGCAAAGGTTCACAACATTAAGTATTATCACTATGTAGCTAAAAGCCAAAAGTAGAGTTAGCCAACAACCAGCAGCAGATGCTGATGGAGAGGTTAACTGTCCTCCAGAACCGTCGGCTTAAACTGGTTTTCTCCCAGTTCTGTACTCAGCACCAGTTAATGACAGGAGAAAAGCCCATCCTAGGGTTAAACACTGCTACAGCATGCAACATAATACCAACAGAATACTTTCAATTCTTCATATAGCTTAATACAATCAGAACAGCAGGTGGCGCTGTTGGGCAAAAAAATAATGTAGTGCTGCATATCACAGTAAGGAGTCTGTGAAAGATGAACATGGATGAATAAAGAAAGCTGAAATCATGTTTGTAGTGTCTTTGTCAGATCAGGTCCAACATCCTGGAGTCACCTTTGACCCCATCTTCAGATCAGTGACAAACAGCAGACCTACTGCTGTCACTGAGCGAGCCACCTTCCACTAACCTGGTCAAATAAAACCAACTAAACTAGTTTGTTGCTCTGCAGCTTTAAAAACCACAATCATAGAATAGCTTAAAAATGGCAGGAAAACGTGTTAAAAAAGACATTCTTATCAAGAATGAGCCAATATTTATCGGTTTGGTTTTTACAAAAAGACTGTCATAACAAAAACAGAGCAGGGTACATAGATTTGGCTCCACTACAAAATATAGAAAAATAATGCTATTAAAATTGGCAGCAGACAGGCTGGGCTCAGAGGAGACGAGGGGTCGCTGATGGAGGTCACATGATGGAGCAGCCTCTCTTAGTAGCAGGACCTTCTTCCTGTAAACAGTCAGAAAGCAGAACAAATCAGCTTCAAGACCTTTCTACTCATAGAGGCTCATTAGGAGAACGTCCTGGATCTTATGCTTGTACTTGCTGTACACAACAACATGACGTAATTCCCCACTTAAAGCGTTCTAGTTACACTTTGAGTCAGAAAGAAGATGGACGCTTTGAGGGCAGCAGCAGGCTAGTCATTGTTGTTAACAACGTAGCATCTTCAGCAGACCAGCATCAAAAACAAAGCTGTACATTGTATCGCACACACAGCAAGGCCGTGCAATGTTTAAGTTGGTGATCAGATTAAAGTGGAAATGTAGTCAAGTATGTAAGACTTTAAAATGACACAGAAATGACCAACATAGTACAAATTAAAAGAAAATACATCTTCACTACGGGCGCAGCCATCTTTGTTTCCGAGCTGCCCGCTCTACTATCAGAGTTGGAGCTCAAAATGTCCGCCCAATGGGGGCGTGGCTTGGTGAAATGACACGATAAAACGTAGAGATTCCGACTTTCAGACTCAGAAAGGTTAACTGGAATGCAGCATAACTGGGTAGCACCGCCTACTGGCCAATCAGAGATAGTTAACTCTCTTTATGAGACGACTGCAGCCTCATGAAGCTCTTTAAACTGGAAGTCACAGATCCGGTCTACATGGATCCAACAGTAACAGAGCCAGAAGCTCTCACTGACCACAGGAACGGTCAGCCACACGTATCCCACCATTATTTATGCCTGTTTTTAACAGTTTAATGTTTCAGATCATCAACCACATGTGAATATTAGTCCAACAAACTGCAGGCTTTATAATTAAGGGCTCCATGTCCCTGTGTGGGACAAAGCGACCTCCTCCTGACCCAATCAGTGGTTGGGTCGCCCTCAGCACCCACTACTGGCAGAACTAGCAGGAAGTCTTTGTTCCACTCATCTCTACACAGTTGTTGTAGTTCAGCCTCATCACAGCGTCTTCCAGCCAATAGGACCTTTAGTTTTTCTTCAGCCAATCAGAGGAGGACCTGCTGGTGTGGTTTGGATGGTTGTTCTGCTGCAGAACCCAGGTTGGTTCCAGCCGGATGTTCTCCTTCAGCAGAATTCATGGTTCCATTTATCTCCTGAAGAGATTCTTCCAGGTGCTGAAGCAGCCCCAGACCATCACACTGCCACCACCGTGTTGTAACAGGACACAGACCTTCCAGATCCATCCAGATGTTTTCTGGCTAAACTGAGACGAGCCTTAATGTTCTTTCTGCTCAGCACTGGTTTCCTTCTGGGAACGTTTTAGCCCGTCTCTCTGTCTTATGGTACAGTCCTGACCTCTGACCTTAAGTGAAGGTGTCTGGATGTGGGTCTTCTGAGGACGAGTGGTCTCTGCACTGATTGCTCCACCATTAGTGGAAAGCACTGTGGTTCCTGGAGACCCAAAGCTTTAGAAACGACCCAGAACCTTTTCCAGGCTGATAGATCTCAGTTAGGGTCTTCCTCATTTATCCTGGTTGTCTTTAGATCTCAGCATGATGTCTGATTTCTAGACTCACTACAGGTGTGGCGGTAATCAGGTCTGGGAGGGGCTGAAGAACCTGATCTCAGGTGTGCTGAACTCCTGTTGGGTTCTGGTTTAACTGGGAGGAGATCACTTTGTCCCACAGGACCATGGAGGGTTGGTTTTCTCCCTCAATCATAAAAACCTTCATTTAAAACCTGAACATTAGTTTCTTTGTGTTGTCCTTTATTCATATTTAAGGTTATTTGATTATCTGAAACACATAAGTGGGACAAATATGCAACAAGCTGTTTAATCTTTAAGTTCTAGAGCAGAAAAGCTCCATGTTTGCACATGATGATCTGAACTGAAAGCAGAAGCAAGAAGACCCAGACTACCAACTGAAGGTTTCTGTGGATGAAACGTGAAACCAAACAGAACCTGACCTGCTGCTGGAGGTCCTTCTCAACGCTTTCCACCCCATAATCCTCTTCTTCTCCCTGCTCCTCTGCTGCCATCCTGTATCTGGTGGTTCTCTTTGCTACTTGCTGTGAACAACAGAGCAGAGAGGATTAGAGAAGGAAAAGTGATGCATATAAAGAGTGGATAATGGTTTTAGTGTTAAGATGTAGAGGAAGGCTGACCTCTCCCTGAGGGTTCATCAGCACCACACTGACATCTTCTCCTGACCCCCAGGACGACTGGTTCTTCCACACCAGGTCAGTGGGCGGTTTGGAGCCGACTCCAGCATCAGACGCCCAGATCTGCACAGAACCAAAGAGAAAAACCTCTCCAGGAATGAGACCATCCACCCAAACCACAGACTCATGTATCCTCTAAAAGCCAAATCCACTTACCGTGACTTTATGGCCAGCCTTCAGCACATATTTGGGAGTGAACTTGTAGGTAGCAGAAACATTTCCAACATTCTTGATCATCTCATAGCCCACCATGGCCTGGTCCTGATACACACACACACACACGTGTTCACACTTAGTGTCCCGGCAAGGATCTGCTCATACAATATGTATCACAATACAGGAGGACCATTCCGTAAATTACTATATACTGTAATACTATGAGTCAGATTATATATTGGGATTTTATATTTAGAAAATCTGTCCCAGGATTCTAAATAAATCCAGTTTTATTACTAGATCCATTTGCTCCACTGGAACCAAGAAGGTGAACACAGCCACCAACTATATTTTACTATTAAAATGACTAATCATTAAAGGCACAGTGTGTAATTTTCGGCCAGTAGGGGGCAGTGCATATCTAAATGATCTCATTCATGCGGTATCTGTGTCTTTGAGTAAGAAACTCAACGTAGGTCCAACTAGTGCTGTTTTCAAACACTAATTCCCTGAGAATTATCTATTAGCAGCAACATGACGAACACATCAGTCTCTCTTTCATCGCTTGGAACTAGTGAAGAGGTAAAAATATATTTATGGAGAAACTTTTTTACATTTTGAGGGGAAATCAATGTTTTAATAGCGGGGGTGTTCCGTGCGCTTTGTCCATCCGGGCTCCTGTAGAAGTAAAGACGTCATCTAATATGGCTTTCCCCTGAAAAGAGGACCCGCCTATGTATTTTAAAACTGATTTTTAAAGTCATATTTTACAATATCGCCAATATTTTGCAATTAATGTGCTTTACGTAATTATTATTACATAATATTTTAATGGCTATTTTCAAAGATGTACCGTAAAAACTACACACAGTCACTCTAATGGATCCATGCTATTGATTATTGATACAATAAGGTGATATATGGGCGTATTAGACAACAGTAGCAGTAGATTGGGGGTTTTAAATGTCAGACACACTACATGAATGCATCACACCAAACCGTCCTCTAACACAAACTAACATGCTCAGCTGATGCTAGCGGTAAGCAGTGACGGCGCCGATACAGAACCAGAACCAGGTACCTTCATCAGGTTCTGTGGAGCTCACCTCATCTCCGCTGTTATGGAGACACACGAACTTTCCGTCCGTGTCGATCTCGGCGATGCAGACGGGTCCTGTGGTGGAGGCAGAGTGGGCGATGGACACGGAGCTGCTGGCTTCCTGCTCCTCCACGTCCACACGCTTCCTCTTCCCCTGGGCGGTCCTCACGCTGCGACTGCTGGACGAAGCTCTGGACACGGTGACGCGGGTGGAAGGACTGGGAGACAGCTTCAGTCTGGGGGACAGAGAGACGACGGTCAAGGGAGGACGCTGACCCTGAAGACGGCAGCAGGACTCCACGGTTCCCACCTCTCCTCCTCTCCCTCCAGGAGTTTACGGTAGGCGTTGATCTCCATGTCCAGGGCCAGCTTGACGTCCAGCAGCTGCTCGTAGTCGTTCAGCTGCTGCTGCATCTTGGCCTGGACTTCCATCATCTGTCTGTCTTTGTCTGCTAGGAGCTGGCGGCTGGTGTCCTTCTCCTGGGCTAGCGCTGCCTCCAGCTCTGCTATACGCTCCCTCCAGCCACGCATCTGTTGCACCACAGCACACACAGGTTACCCTGTACTCCACATCCCACACCAGTTTTAATCAGTTGCTGGTTCCACTTCTCTACACGGTCCCAGTTAAAGGGGTTCTTCTGCTCTGGCTAAGACTGCTCACAGAACCTCTTCCTCTGACTAGATGAGAGGGGCCCAGTATGAGATTGTCTGGACCTAGATGTGAGGGACAGATTCTCAGACTATAGGACATATGTCCCCCTGCTGTGGAGCGGACCCCTTCCTCTGCTGCCCCCTCACCGATAGGCTAACAAATAAGTGTTGCTATGGAGACACAGAATGCTGGTCCAGGATGAAGCTTGAACTGAAACAGTTTTTGAAGCCAGTGGTGCAGCAGTCTGAGGGCATCACTTTACTGGGAGACAAGGACTAAAGAGACAGGGTAAGGATGAGGAGGACCGCCTCCCTGTTTAGTTTACACTCACTAAGGAACAAACTCAACTGGACTAAAACACAGAAAACTGGAAAGATCAGAACATCATAAAAGTTTACAGATGTCAGGAATTCATCCTATAAAGGTCAAACTATTATCTAATATAGACTCATTACCAGAACCTGCTTCAATGGCCATGATGGGGCTACTGGGCTGGATGGGCAAGCAAACTGGTCTAACCTTTAACCTCAGACTGAAACTATGCAGCACTGCCAAGAAAAAGATGACGGACATGAGACGGAACAATGTAGAAGAAGCTGAAGGACATGAGGGAAGCATCGTGGTCTTCTATAACACTTGAGCAGAGCTACAGGCTCATGGCGCCCAAGCAAAAGGCTGATGGCATTCAGGCTAAAGGCGGATAGCATCCAGGCTAAAGGCGGATAGCATCCAGGCTAAAGGCGGATAGCATCCAGGCTAAAGGCGTATAGCATCCAGGCTAAAGCAGACAAGGTGAAGGAAGCTGTACCTCTTTCTGGAGTGCATTCAGCTGAGCGCTGAGGCTCTGGATCCTCTGGGCCGACTCTCTGAGCTCCTCCCGGGCGGCGCTGGCAGACGATCCGTTCATCTCAGACTGATGGTGCAGGTCTTCTAGCTGAACAGACACACAGTGAACCCAGAGTCAATTTCTCAACCTGAAAGAGGAACTGAGACACACTAACCACTTCCTGATGAGCACCAAGTCTGTTGTTGTTCTCAAGAAATGTTCAGTTTTACTTCAGATTGTTGGAATTCAACAGGTTCTTCCACATCCGTCAGAAAGAATGCCAGGAGGATCGTAGTGTTGACAGCAGAGCCAGTTACACTTCACTGTTCAGAACCCATCCTTACTGTGTCACCAGAACCGAACAGAAACTACTGGGTCACAGATGTTCTGCTGGTACCAGAACCACCCAACTGGTGGAGCGCTGCCACTCATTAGTAATGCAGTTAGTAATACATCAAATCTGCTTAAATCCAGCAAACAATCAGTCCCACCCACTCAAAATAAACATCTAGCTATGATTCATATCTACTTCTGTTTTTTTATCATAACAAAAGGTGGCAATAAAAATAGATACTGAACAATCCATTAGAGGTTCTGGGTGATAACTACCACATAGCAATAATAACTGGAGTATTTCCTGATATGTAACAATGTATGAGTTATCAGAGAGGTCCTACCCATAGCCAGCATGTATAATAATATTTATATATCGAGTTAATGTATTATACTCATCATACATCAGCATTTATAACATGGGTATTCAGATAAATGTTAGAGACCATGAAGACCAAAACTTCTTAGAATTTTAGCTTATTACTTTTTAACTTTGCCCGTCAAATCAACTCAGTTCTGTCATTTTTGACATTTAGTGTCACGTTAAAGTGCTGAACATGTGATTTCTTATATATTTAATGTTCTCTCGTTTAATGAATATAAGCAGGATGTCAAGAAAACGCCTTAATAGCAACGTTCCATATTCACTAATAATTAACATCAGTAATAAAAGGATGATTTTCTTGTTTTAGTACTCTGAGTTCTTCTGCTAGAACATTAAACCAGCCTGGATGGAGTTCTCATGCATCAGTTAGCTGTTCTGGTCCAGTCTGTGTGTGTGTGTGTGTGTGTGTGTGTGTGTGTTCCTACTTTAGCTCTGTAGGTGCTCTCCATGTTGTCCTTGTAGATCTGGATCTGCTCCTGGTTCTGGGCCCTCATGTCAGCCAGGGCCTGGCTCAGTTTGCTCTCATATTCCTCCTTACGGCCAGAGTCCACCTCCACCAGGCGGCTTTCGTAGCGCTGCCGGACCTCCTTCACCTCCTGGTGAGAGCACAGCTCACAGTCAGAAGGCTCACTCATCCATCTCTACACCATCTGAACTCCGACTGCCTCTGCTTCTCCACCGGTCTGACTGAACCCAGCTTTTAGCACCAACAATAGTCCTCTACCACAATGATCCTGCAGCCAGAGCTCGCTTCAATGAAACATTCATAAAACTCATCTTCTCCTATAAACAAGGGCTGCAGCAAATCACTATTGATTAGGACTGATATTATTGCTGTATTTCTGCACCAGAACTTCTGTCAGAACAAATACATACTGTAAATAACAGAGCAGAGGAATGCTCTGGATATAAAACTATATTGAGAGGAAACAGAAAATATATAAGGCAGATTCTATTTGCTAAACCAATGATGGTGAAGCCGCCTCAGAAACACCACCTTCTGTTTTTAGTTCAAAAATGGAAACATTCATATTTGACTAAGTTTACTCCCATTTTAGAAATGTTTGCTCCAAACATGGAGAAGCAGCTTTCAGTTTCTATTCTCCCCTTTTCTGGATCTGATGACTACCAAGCTGCTGAAACACTGAGCTGCTTTAAATCCAGACTAAACCCATCTGATTAGCGCTGCCTGAGTAATCCATCTGTTTTATGGCCGTTTTTACCCCGTTACTAAGTGTGCTATACAGATAGACTGGCCTTCTCTTTAGCACCCCCTAGCTTCAGCCTCAGCTACTGTGCAGACAGCCTCACCTCTTCATGCACGCTCTTCCTGAACTCCATGTCTTCAGTCAGACTCTGGCAGCGGTTTTCCAGGTCGATACGCAGCAGCGTCTCATCAGCCAGCTGCTTCTTGACCTGAGCCAGGCCGCTCTCCGTCTGAAAGCAGAACAGCAGGAGGAGTACGGAGACGTTGGAGGGACAGAAAGAGGAGCTGAAGCGGCGCTTACCTCCTGAAGCTGCTCCTGTAGGTCAGTCACAGTGTCCTCCAGGCCTCTCCGCTCAGACAGAGCAGTAGCTAGCGCTGCTTCTTTCCCGTTCAGCTGGGCCTCCAGCTCCTTCAGCCTGGCCAGAGCTGCTGCTGCATCCAGCTCCTTCCTGCTGTAGCTGGTGGAGAGACGGCCAACGTACCCACTGACTATCACAGCAACATGCATCAACAACATGAAACCTAGTCTTCTCATCCAACAGGCTTCTCCACTTCTGATTGGGAGGATCAGATATAAAGGTCACTGATGAGGTGAAACCCCCCCTAATCATGGAAATGAGCCCTGATTGGGTCACATGCCTGAAGGTGAGAGTATCTGTGAAACTCCCTGGATAAACGACTGGAAGCTGCTTTCTGTGTGCATCACAGGGACAGCCTGAGGCCTCTTCTGTTTAACCTAACTGTTTCCTTCATGCCATCTAAAACATGCATATACCACTCCACTGAGCTCGTGTTTGGGGGTTTAACCCGACAGTGAGTCATGATGTGATGTTGTGTTTAGGAACATTACAGAAAGTCTGATTTCTGATGCAGAGCCTGCTGCAGCTGTATGATAGATCAGAAACGTACCAAAAACAAGCTGCTGAGATCAAGAACGGTTTTAGTGACTGACTGCAGCAACCCCAGATCATAGCTCCGCCCCCACAGACAGGTACAGCATGGCTCTGGGTAAACCTGGACCACAGCAGAGTCCCAGTCCATCCCAGGACTGGTTCTGCTCCTTCATGGTCTCCAGCCATAGTTCTTATTCAGGAGGAGCTGCTCTGCACCAGTCTGGGTTAGATGGAACGTCTTCATCGTCCAATGGGAGCCTCCGACTCCCAGCAGTAACGCAGCCGACAGCTAGGGCTGGGAATCGATCCAATCTGATCCAGTTCTATTTTAATATGAGTTACATTTTCTATATAGCTATTATCTTATTATATGCCTTATCACTGGGTCAGTAACAGTTCACCGGGGGAAACTGTATTTACCCTTTCAGATGAAAGACCTAAAATGGCCGCCTGGACGTTACCTTCCTATTTTAGTTGTAAAAAAGGGGAAACTATTCCTAAACATTAAATCAACTTTTGAAATTGTAAATCAATTCAATTTCTCTACGGATCAATTCCTGATCGATTTGGCTATTTTTTCCACACAGCCTCTCTGATCCAGCAGCAGAAACCAGAGTAGCACCCCCACCAGGAGACACTGGACACGTTAAAGTGATGGGTGGGTGGGGGGGGCGTTTATCAGGATGGGATCAACACCTAATGATGGAGTCGTTTTATCATATCTGCACAATAATAACGTCTGACCCTCTGAACGCTACAGGAGCACATCTGGGCCAAAACGCACACATTTACTGATTCATCTCATACATTCTCAATAAACATTGAAACGTTACAAGAACACTTTGATATTTAACCCAAGATATTTTCTGACTTCTTTTAGCCTCCAAGTTAAAAACTCATTGTTGGTAACATTTAGCAGATCATGTGCATCTGGATACTCTCTACAGAGTTGGTGGTAGCAACATGCAGCTCTCAGAGGATGACTTCTACCTGATGCAGCTTATTCCCAGCCTGGTTCTGATCCGAGAACAGCCACAGGAACCACAAACAGGTAGGGATGCAAACTAACCAGAACCCCTTACCACCACCACTGGAGTCATCCAGATGTTTATCTCTGACATTTTCTGTCAAATCTCATTTCAAACTTCTGACTCGTTTGCTGATAAATTTCAGATTTTGTTTCTGGCAAATTTCTGACTTCACAAAGCCAGAAAATGTCTTAGTTTAAATATCAAAATGTCTGCATTTAATCGTAGAAGTTTCTTCCATCTACAGCAGGTCTGATGAAACGAGGATGTGACCGTTTTGAGCGTTATGCTAAGAGGTAAATGTGAGTCATGTTGTTCTTTATGTACCGGAAATATACTGTTACAAGTAGAGCTGAAACAACTAATCGATTTTTAAAACAGTTAAACACTAATTAAGTCATCGATTAGTTACTTTATTATCACAATGTACCTTAACCCATTAATGTTCAGACGTCCCGCGGCCGGGCCTGTCCGCCATTTTTAATTTTCAATCCATGATAGACGTTTCATATCATTGGAAAGCTAAGTGTTGTCTTTTTTAACCATATATGCCAAAAAGGACACAATCTTTAGTGTGAACAGTTGTCTTTGTCTACCCCCCCATTCCCTCCCAGAAAAAGAATTATGCACAAATCACATTTTGCAGCCTGATGTCTGTCACAAATCTGATCTTTGAAATGTTTCAGTTCATTTAGTTGAAAGCAGAAGATCCAAATTTAAAAAGCCCCATTTCCTCCAACACCCCACAGACCATGAAAATGTTCAGTGAAGGTAGATTAATTCATTCTGAGAGCCCCAATGTTGACCCAACATACTGCCCAACTAAGTCAGCCTCCTTCATTCCCATTTTCATTTCATGGGCTGAGATATGTTTGATTTAATTTGGATAGAATTTTACCTCATTTTGTATTTTTGTGCCTAAAAATTATTCTGGACAAATATCTTGCACTGTTACGCTCATTTTACACTTAACTGTGTTCACGTCCAATAAAAGTGAACATTTGTTCGTAATAATTTATTTAGGTGAAATTAATAGCCAATAATCGTTAGTTGCAGCCCTAGTTACCAGACTGACAAAAATCCCCTGTTACATACACAGAATAAAGATGATGAAACAGCAAATACAGCTAGGTTGTGTAAAGAAAAGAACATTTTGAATAACACACTGTTCGGTTCTGTGTTTCACATGAAAACGGGTCGTTCTCCTCCAGCAGCTTCATCTAGATTGTTCTGAGAACTGCTGGGAGTTCTAACCCGTCTGCCCAGTCTGATCGTCACAGCACCGACACACACCATCAGTCTGGACCAGCTACTGCATCCAGAACCAACCATGTGAAATCTGTTGGAGTCACACTTACACTTTGGAATGACCCAGATCCTGTTAATGTATTAATATGGAAAACTCTGGATATTTGGAGGGGGGTGTGCATATGAAAGAGGCCATAAGTCATAATGATCCTAGCATAGTGTGTGTTACTGACAGCTGCCTTCATGTACAATAGTTCCTCTGTTAAACAGCTGCACACACACCTGCTGTTCCTCACTGCACCAGCATTAAAGCCTGAAAACCACAGAGATTCATTAACTATAGCCAAGAGCAAATATTCATTTTACGGACATAACTGGAATGATGAATATGCTTTTTATCCAGCTGATGCTGCCAGGTTACAGTCTGATTTATGATTAATAATGAGCTTACTGCAGTGTTGCCTATAAAACGCAACTTTCTGTAAAATCTTCTCTCCACAATAAAGTACCAGCTAGGTTATTTAAGCCCCGTTTTGTCCTCCATAAAAGCTCCAGCTGCTGCTTCCTAATTTTAACCATCGTGGGCTGAACCCGGATGACGTTCCCGGTGCAGACAGCGAACGTAACGCCCAGATCCACCTGCGTGAGGAGCGCTTACTAAATACCACACAGTGAGAGCAAGCTTACCTCTGCTGGAGCTGATCATGGTCGCTGCTGATCTTTCCCAGCTCTATCTGCAGCCAGGCCCGCTCCTTAGAGGAGTCATCCAGGCTCCTCCTGGCGTCGGCTAGCTCCGTCTCATACAGCGCCTTCAGCCCTCCCAGCTCCCGGCTTCTACTCTCCTCCTTCTCGTTGATCTGGAGGTGTAGTATGTCGTTCTCGGACTCCAAGCTGCGGACTTTATCGATGTAGACAGCCAGGCGGTCGTTGAGGTCCCTGAGCTGCTGTTTCTCCTGCAGTCTGGTTATCCTGGTCGGGCTGAGCGGAGTGCCGCTGCTGCCGCCGCACGTGGCCCTGCGGCCGGTGGGAGTAGCGGCCGCCATTGTGGAGAGCGGCTAAAGCGGCGTTAGCTAAAGCCCGCCTTAACAAGCAGGCAGTCTGTAAAGGAGTGCTGGCTCAGACTCCCGCTGCTCTGTTCTTTAACTATATGGAGTTTTTTCCTAACCAAATGAAAGAAGGGGCTGGCTTTCTAACATGGCGGCCCGTTGGAAACGTTACGTATTGTGCTACTGGCCAATCAGGTGACCCGATGCAACGGCTTAATCTTTGGGTGCGTTGGAATCATGTTCTCCAGGAATGCCGAATCCCATTGGAGCGGGCGGAGTTAACTTACTGTCGCCTGTAAAAACTTCCAACCAAATTAACTTCTTGGCTTAATTAGATAGTTTTCTCTTTAGCATAATTGTATTTTGGATGCGTATTGATGTCCTGTTTAATTATTTTCTCTTTTGGTTTTCCCCTGTTTTTTAATGTTGTATGTGTTCCTTATCTATGCTGTACTGGTGTTTGGAAAAATAAGGAAAAAAATGTCTCTATTTACCCAACAAACAAACAAACGACTTTCTTCATAGATTAACAGCAGAAATAACACATGCACCTGCAGTAACTCTGATATTAAAACAGTTGAATTAACTCTAACACTTTTTAATCAAAATATCTAAAGAATGTTGGATCCATTTCCTGTGCTGGGCATCATAAAAAATGTTTCTAAATACTTTGGTTACATTGGCAAAAGTAGTCGCCTAATGCTAAATGTTTCTTAAAAATGTATCTTTCCCATTAAGCTTTTAAAGATGATTTATCTTTATTTGTAATTGCATTTAGATGGTGTAATTTTACCAAAGCTCACACATTACTGGATGATTTGGGTCAGTTTTTTATTTACAGTTTAAGTATATTTATGTGTGGCTATCCAGTGGAAAACGTGTAGGTATTTTTTCTTTTGTTACTGTCTTTGTTCAGTTCTTCTCTGATTTTCTCTGTTTGAGTTTTCAATAAAAATGTTTTCTTGCTCGTTTGTTTACCTGCTAGAGCCCCAATTTACATAAGTAGCAATGCCTTAAATATTAACAACCAAGAATAAATGTGTTGCACAGAGAACAATGAATAGGTGAGCTACATCTTAAGGATTTTATATATTGAAACCAACAACAAATATTAACGTGTGTGACTGATGGAATAAATGTACATATATTGAAAACATATTTCTGATAGATTAAGATTTTATAAAGAGCTATAAAATGTGGTTCTTTAAACCATTAAGAAGTGATAATTGGGGATTTAAAAATGTATTGTTAATCATATTGTGCACTGTAAAGTGATTAAACCACTTTTTTAGTTTATCAAAGAAGTCTTTGTTAATATTTGAGAATCATTTTAGCAATCTGTGAACCTTTTATGTTTAAGCCGGTATGGACTCCCAACCTACAGAGACGGGAAATAAAAGCTGGACCACAGACTTCCTGGTCAGTACCAGAATATGAGCAGTTAGGAGGCTCATCTCAGAAACAGAAATTATTTGTATAAAAACAGCATTTGATGTTATCATCTACATTTTTGACCTTCATTTATTGCAGTACAGTTTACTGTAGAAGGATATTAGGAAAACATACAATACACAATAAAAGGTCTGAATGATGTTATAAACTGAAATAAATTAACCAATTAATATATTTGAATTAGTTTTTTGTCTTCATTGCAAACAAAGTCCCCTAAAATGAGGAGTCTTTCCAGCTAATGAAAATCATTGAGAAGGTTCTATTGGACACTGGCTCCGGGCCAGCTAGTAATGTTTTGGTATTAAAATAATTTAGCTGAAGTTTCCTGATGACTTGATCCCTTTACCAGATTTTTACATTCAAAGCTTTTTATGCTGCATCAAAAACAAATTATTGACAAGTATTTTATGAAGAGGTGCAGAGAGGCTGAATGCAAAACATATATTCCAGGTTCAGGCAGTATTATTGATATGCATATAGTGTACTATATTAATGAGCCAGCTCCCCACCACCTATTTAGCTCACCCAAGTCATTCAATCAGACCACCAAGCTGTTAAACTAGTCAAAGACGTCATGAATCATAAAACATTGAGATGTTTCTCTGAGCTTAGAATCTCTGCTAAATGATTCCATTCTTGCATGGTTCTAAATGTCACTGTGCGCTGCTTCTGACTGGTTTCAGGTTTTGGCAACGTGAAGCACTGCCTTATAGAATGTTGTAAAGCAAAGAATCTTTTTGCTAAACGGCAAATTTAGATAAAACATGGCTGGTGTTCGAGTTGTAATATTTCTTAAATAGTGAATATTTGTGTTGGATCAGGTGTTTTACAGCTGAATGATGATTACGTCATAATAAAATGACAGTAAATGGCTCCACCCACTTACTATTCATCTCTCACCATGCCCAGTTTGCAGTGGTGGAGTCATCCATCAGAAACAAGTTATGTCTGTTGACTTTTTATCCTAACTCAAAGCTATAGTTCCATAACGCTGAACAAAGCAACTCTGCTAACCATTTGTATACAACCATCTGTCCTTCACCCAAAGCCAGACAAGTTTATGTATTTTAATGACATTCGTCCTAAAAGCACATTTCAGAGCCACATGGGCCGCTTGGTTTTCCAATCGTTATTTCTAAACATTTCTGAGCGACAGAATAAATGATGCACAATAATCCATATTATATAGGACTAAACTTTGTGTAACATATGGTATCACTTGAGTCAAATATTTTGAACATTTATAATTTGACATCAAATTATTCACTTTTTGGTCCTGAGACTTTATTACAGAATGTGAGATAATTATTTATGTCCTTTGTGAATGTAGACATGTTTTCCATTCACAATTTAAAATCAAAGCAAAAAGGATTTTAAGGTAAATTTGGACTGTTATATTTTTTACTTTAACTATCATATGGTAGTGGAGGTTTTTTATTACAACAATTTGCAGAAAGCAAATCAGTCACATTTTATTTGTAAAATCACATTAAAACAACTGTAGATTGCTCAAAGTGCTGAACAGTGATAAAAGCAGGGATAGATAAATTAAAAATACATACTCATGCATATATAAAATCTACTACAGTTACAGCAGGTGAGGTGATTTTACAAGTGACACCATCTAAATAAATAATGCTTCAGACTGCGATGGGGGCAAAGAGCTCCACATTTTGGCCCCACTCCTGCAAAAGCATGAAAAAAAAAAAAAAAAAAGATACCTCTGAATGTCCTAATGGACGTCTGCTGAGACGATGGGATGGTTTGTGTCAGCGTGAAGGAGCAAGCAGTAAATGACAGACAGGTTCCAGTCCACAGAAGGCTTTTTATTTAACCCAATAAATAAACCAGAGTACATTTGACTTCTTAGGCCATAGTAACAGAACTCTAATCACAGACACACTTAAGTCAAACAAACTGGCAAACCTGTACAGGAATCTGAGACGGCTCATCTCTATGGGTCCAGGCTCAAACAAGTGGGAAATATTTCATCATTCTGGGGGTGCTGTTCCTGACCTTTCTATACATAAAGTGCGTTACGCTGGGTACATCTTTACAGACCTAATACATCTCATCCAGCTACAGCAACACTTTAAGATCTGGTTGAGTTTTAGTTCTTTATTTCATTTAATTGATTATTTTTATTTATTTTTTTGGCATTCTGTTGTTTTGGCACTTCTTGGTTTCCATATTCCCCATCCTGGTCCTAGATGTTTTCACTTTTTATTGTTTTATCTTTTATTAGCATTTCCTCCAGTATTAATTAGTTCTTTCATTATATACATTTATTTCTCCTTTCAGTATTTATTCCCTTTTATCCTCTTTTTCTTCTTCATTTGCTAGTGTTTTTCTCTTTTGGATATATTTAGTTACTCCCAAGTCAGGTCTTATGCAGGATTTCTTCTCTGTCTTGTTTCATTCCCCGTTTTCTTCTCCCCGTTCTTACCTTTGCTTGCCCTCTCATCTGCAGCTGCTCCTTACTTCATGGTCTTCTCCCCGTCCCTCAGTCTATTTAAGCCGTCTCCTGCCACCACTACTCTTTGCTGAGCCGCCCGTCCTCCTCCACTGTCTTCTGGTCTCTAGCATTCCTTTCTCTGCCTCAAACATCAGTGTTTATGTTCCCGTTTGTTTCCCTCAGAGATTTAAAATCATGATCACATTCGTACCCCCTCCCAACCACCATGTACAGATACACTCGAGAGCAACACTGAAAACGCCATCATGGAGCCATCTGGATCGGCAGCAGATCAACAGCAGCAGCCAAGGCACCGACCCAGGGCGCCCAGAGGAGGGAGGGATGGTACCCCCACCTCCGCTCAGGCAGCTACAGCCGACCACCATCCCCGATGCTGAGGGCCCCCACAGAGGAAACACTGGGAGAATCTAAAATCTAAAATAAACAGCATAAATATGACCAAGTAGTAAAACACTGATATAACATGTAAAACATGCTTTAGAAACAGACAATAATAAATATTCAGTTTATAGCTAGACTACAAATGTGAATCTTGATCCTGCAGCTAAAAACATGAACGTTCTCTAAAGTCCTCTGGCAGCCTGTTCCAGATGTGAGGGCCTTAATAATGGAAAGACGCCCCATCATGATGGACAGTTAAGACCGGTGTAATGTGCGCCCTCTTCTGGTCTACATCTGGTAATGTGCTGCTGAGTTTGGGAGAAGCTGTAAACCTGAGGTAGTCTTTTTGGGAAGACCAGAAATCATTACATTAATCGATTCTACTGGTGATAAAAGCTGCATTAGTGTCTCTGTATTGGTCAGAGAGAGAATGGGGTGGAGTCTGGTGATGTTCTCTACATCAGTGGGAATTTATTCACGAGGGAAATTATTCACCCAGTGGGTCTAAAAGTATTTTTTGAAAACTACTTAATTATTGTCTGCAAATAAAACACCATTGTCTATTGTCTGTGGTAATGACTGTCAGAGTAATCATGTCATACTCTTCCTTATCAGCAGGCAGCCAATTGTATTTTGAGACAAGAAATTGGGTGATATGACAAGTAGCAGGGCATTATCACAGTGATGGAGAACTTCTCCAAAATGAAAAATCTAAACTCCAAACTGGGATCTGGACACAATTCAGACCAAGACAAAGGCTCTAGTATGAATGGATGTCAAAAGAAAGGAAAGACGGTGACCTCGAGCAAAGTCTCAAACCAATACAAAGAAAGCTAGATTCAATTTGGATTTACTTTCACAGGCCATGTAACAGAACCACCTCTAGTACTTGGTGTGTGGTGAAAAGCTAGCCAACAGCGCTATGGTTCCGAGTAAGTTTAAGCTTAGTTGTGTCATGTTTGTGAGGAAATGGGACCCAAAGCCAGAAGTAAATAAAAATGATTTAATTGAAACCAAAAACAAGAACTTACAGAACTCAGGAGGATCAAAACCACGTGGGGAAGTTAGACGACGAACCAACAAGTAGTGGATGAATGAGAGCCGTATGTACTGAGGAGGGACTGAAGAGATGACCGATTACTGACAAACAGATGCAGGTGAAGGCAATTAACTGGGCTGGGGAGTGGATTGGCAAGGGAGACAAAAATGGAAAACAATCTTCAACACCAAGAAGAACAAACTGGAAGTAACTAGGTAATCTCAGTAAAATCACAGGGTAACTCTGGAGAATTAAAAGAAACTAAAACTAAAGAAAAAAATAAAGATTACTTAAATAGAGTAGCAGAAAATAAGGTGGACAAAAACCAAAGGTGATAAGAGCATGGAGTGAGAGACATAAATAAAAACAAGGAATAAACTATCCAGGGGTCCGTCCCAGAAAGCAGCTTATGTAACCGGATAAGTTTGAGGGTAAATTTGTGGATAACCTCGACTTTTTGTTCCAAAAATGGAGGCATCTTTCAAAGTACGGCAGTAACCATGGCAACCGGCTCCGGACCAGGTTATGTTCTGGGTAACTTTGTTCCAGAAAGGTTCTGAGCGTGGCGTGAACTTTTAAATGATGATCCTTTGGACGTGGAAGCACAGATTATACTATATTTGGTCAAAATAACTTTCATTTTGTCAACCAGAAACTGTAGGATAAAGCCCATTATATATTACAGACAATCAAAAACTATTTCACAAACATATTAGTAACATGTAAGAGTATTTCAAATAAGATTACAGAACACATTATATGCAGCTAAATAAAATAATCCTGCATTGTGAAATAATGAAAATGTCATTAAGTGGCAACAATAATAGTTGTTTAATTAGAATATATTAGTATATGTTATAAACTTCCATTTAACAAAGTCACTGGAAGAAAGATGATGTAGTGAACGACTGGTCGGCCTTTACAGAACCAAATCCTCAGCTCTGCCCCCACCAGTTAGATGGGCCTAAACCTTCTTTTGATCAGCTACATTATAGGAAGAATGCACAAATAAATACTTCATAGGCCTACATCTCTCCAATAATTACTTGATTTCAATCTTACCGTTTTGGAAAATCTTTTTGTGTTTCATTTTGACTTGAGAAAGAGTTATTTTGGATCCAGAAGGAAAGCATCTAATTAAGTTAGAGGTCAATATATGTCTAAGTCAATGTACAATATTATTGTAATCTCAACAAATTGGTGGAAAAAGAAAGGAAACTTTGAATAATGATCCAACATACAGGAACAAAATTTAAATTATACATTATATCTGCAGCACAACTTAACCTCCACTAGGAATAAATGGTAGAAAAAGAATAAATAAAAATGAAAATTGTTGAGAGTTATTATATTTAAGGCTGATGTCTGCAGTAAGGCTGAGCCAATAGGAATGCCCTGTTATTCATATTAAAGTGCAGTGTAACGTTTGAACCTGAAGAGGGCGCTCCTCTGGTGGTTTTTGGGGGATGAGTTGCACTTTAAACTCAGTTATTTTTTGCAAAGACAACATCCTTTCTTTAGCTTTATCGCTGTTTTTTCATAATGATTGGTTTGAATTCCTCATAAGTCAGTTTTAGTATTTCCAACTCCACTTCTTTAGGTTTTCTGCCCTTTTTTCTCTTTAGTTTCCTTTGTGACTCATGAACTCTGTGATCCATTGAGAGGGTCTTTATGTTTCAGGGTTTACCAGGTTGATTAAACAGATTCTTATCAGGTGTTCTGGAACCGAAATACTCTGGTTAAGCAGGTTTTGGGTTGATTAACCAAGACTTCAGGGTTTACCACATGGTAAGTTAACCAAGCTTTCTGGAACAGACCGCTGATAATAAAACTAAGCAAACACAAACACCTAACATTATGACAAGTTGGATGTGAGTGTTGTGATTTTTCTTTTATGAAAAAAATTGTACTTGGCTCAGAGAGGTTCAAAAACACTTCTTTAGGTGATAAAAAACTATTTTAGTAATGTTTTTAATGTGTGGGCTAATAGTCAGCTCAGAGTCAAAAATCACATTAAGATTCTTCACTTCTAAAGAAGGATTAAAATCTTTGGTAAAAGTTTTTCTCTCTGAGCCTCAGGTCTGATGACTAAGGCCTGGTTTACACAGAAAGATTTTAAAATTGTCTGAAGAGTTTGGGACCACAAACAGGGCAATAAAAACATCATGTATATTCCTGCTGTGCTCCTACCATGTGTGATGTCTGTGAAGAGACACCATGAATAGATGTTACTCACACTCACCATTAGGTCTGAGCTGTGCCCGTGCACAATTGGCCACTGCTTAGTCCATAGAAAATCTGCACTGTGCTACACACACACACACACACACACACACACACACACACACTGACACAGAGGAAAAAATCCAAACTGAATTGAAAATAAAATGACCAAATAATTGGTCCTGTGCTATTTTGCAGTTTCAGTAAATGAGCTTATTCCTCAATATACACTTCCAGCACCCTGCTGCTCCGCTCCAATCTGACAAACACACTCCCCTGTTTCCCTTGTGGTTATTTCTAATGCAGCAGAGATCCACACACTGACACAACATAGTAATAATTATATAACTGTCATGCTCTTCCTGGGTTTTGGTTTGTGTTAAAATGGGAGGCATCCTATTTTACAGATATTCACACTGGAGCCAAATGCACATCAAATCTGGCATTTCTGCACAAATACGTTTTTTGACAGTGTGAATAGCACAATTACGATTTAGTTATTTATTTTATTTATTTTTGTACTAATTCAGAAACATGTTCAGTGTTTTAAAAAGCATCTGCAGTCTGAACGTACATGTTGTATTTCATCCAACTGAGCTGTTGGAGCAGGATCTACTTAATTATTTTCCTCCTTTCTTTAAACTTTTTATTACTTGTTCATCATTTTGTCAGCTCAACATGCAGAATATATTCACAAATGACACATCTTGATATGTATACAACTTTTTGGGATAAAGGAATGGACACAGATGGAGGTGAATTTGTTATATATATATTTTCACTTAGCCCTGACTCATCTGTGTGTCAATACATTTATGAATTGCAGTCATGTGAGCCGACACATTGATGATTTTATTTTTGAAGGGGGGGTTGTGGGGTTATTTTAAATCTGTAAAGCACTTTGAGTAACTTTGTTTGTTTGAAAAGCGCTTTATAAATAAACTTTGATTGATTGAAACTTTGACACTGAAACATTAATAGACATTTCAAATGCGCATGTCCGCATCTCCTCTCACTTTCTAATTGGCTACACATCACTTTCATCAGGCTGCCTGTGCTCGGAACACAGAACACACAAATATGATATTAGGCCAAGACAATCCAACCTGTTGGATATCCCAGATCTACGATCATCGAAAATGGACCCAATCGCTCTTAACACACCACACATGGCTGGAATATCTGTTAGAATTATTTTAAGAGCCATCCAGATTATCGGAGGTTGTGGGAAGGGGCAAAATCAGGGCAAAATTGGCATAAACATCTATGTGAACCAGGCCTAAAACCTCAGTTTTGTCCTGGTTGAGCTGGAGAAAGTTTTCTGCCATCCAGGATTTAATGTCTAAAATGCAGTTAAAAAGTGAATCCATTGGCCGTGTGACATCAGGAGACATGGAGATGTACAACTGTGTATCATCAGCATAACTGTGAAAGTTAACTCCATGTCTCCTGATGACACTGCCAAGAGGGAACATATACAGGTTAAAAAGCACTGGGCCTAAAACTGAACCCTGGGGAACACCACATGTGATCTTATGGACCTTAGAGGAACAGGTATCTAAACTTACCATAAAAGTCCTGTCTGTGAGGTAGGATGTGAACCATCTATGAACAGCACCAGAGAGGCCGATCTGTTTTAAAGGAGTTAAAAGAATAGTGTGGTCTACTGTATCAAAGGCAGCGATTAGATCCAGGAGAACCAACACTGTCACCTTTTTAGCATCATAGCTTAATCTAAAATCATTTAAAATCTTTAAAAGAGTCGTCTCTGTTCTGTGGTTCATCCTAAAACCAGACTGAAATTTCTTTAGGACATTGTGAGTGTTAATAAAATTATTAAGTTGAAAACAAGTTTTTCTAAAACTTTGCTTATAGGTTGTATATGGAACGTTTTTATAAAAACCTACATTAAAAAATTATACATCTATAGGGCTTTAAGACGAGTGCAGACGGAAAGTACATTTTCTTAACATATATTTGAATTAAAATATAAAATGTACATTTAAGAGACAGGACAAGGACGTCATGTTTCCATCTACCAGCCAGTAGTGGGCGCCATTGCAGGTTGACAGTTGACACAGCTGGGCTGAAACTGGGAAGAATGGTGGATTTAGCAAGTCCAGCAGCTGCTTCAGAGCCCCAGAGATTTTGTTATCCATCTCAGGAGAGGAGTGACCGCAGAAGCACAGAAACTAGAGTAGTTTTCGGTGAAGCCTACACTAGATGGACCCACAGAAAAACATTTCTACGCCATCAAACACACGCAGAAAAAGAGACTTTCCTCCTGGATCGGTAAGCTAACACACTAGCTAACTTAACTAGCTAGCTAACAGAAACTAAAGTAGTTTTAGGTGAAGCCTACACTAAATGAACCCACATAAAACATTTCTCCACTATCAAACACACGCAGAAACAGAGACTTTCCTCCTGGATCGGTAAGCTAACACACTAGCTAACTTAACTAGCTAGCTAACAGAAACTAAAGTAGTTTTAGGTGAAGCCTACACTAAATGAACCCACATAAAACATTTCTCCACTATCAAACACACGCAGAAACAGAGACTTTCCTCCTGGATCGGTAAGCTAACTCACTAGCTAACTTAACTAGCTAGCTAACAGAAACTAGAGTAGTTTAGGTGAAGCCTACACTAGATGGACCCACATAAAACATTTCTACGCCATCAAACACACGCAGAAACAGAGAATTTCCTCCTGGATCAGTAAGCTAACTCTCTAGCTAACTTTGCTAATGTTAACTGCTAGCTAAACTCCTCTTAAATACATTTCTCATTTGACACAGTTCAGGTTGGTCACTGTGCATCACACCTGCAGCAAACCTGGTAACCCAACAGCTGGAATGATTGTTTTATTGTTGTAACTACAACCTAGATACACTAGATGTCGCTATCATGATTTTGTTACATATCCAACCTTTAAAAGCAGTAGGTTAAATAGCCTGGTGGTCGAAACTTAAAATGTTTAGAATTCAAACGGCTCTTCTTCAATACTCTTCTTCTTCCTCACCACCACCAATCTAGAAAGGAACACTCCAAGTTACCTGGAACAGAAAATTACATATTCTTTGATTTTATTTAGTGATGGATCACAGAACCCCTTTTTACTGTGGCACAGCATCTAATCGAATCTAATAGATCATGTAAGGTTTGGTACACATTTGCTGGTCACTGAAGTCAGGAAATGTTGAAATTAAAGAAGCTGCAGCAATTTGGACAGCCTAGGTTAAATAATATTTTTACATGATATCAGTGTTTAGAGTATTATTTACTGTTTCATAAAAAAGCCAGCCTAAGAAGAAGGCTGAAGGCTGTTGGCTGGTGAGTGTGTAATACAGCAGTGAACCAGAGGGAGGCAGTAATGAGGCTCAGTGACGCTGATGATCAATGCGGAAGTAGCAGCAGCAGCGGAGGAAAATGGCTTCCGGGCAGCAATGGGTGTTGGTGGAGATGGTTCAAGCTTTTTATGAGGTAAAGCAGCAACAATATCTGGCGTATACATACAGATTAATCATGCTAACTTCATATCTTCCACCTGTACATCTTTTGGAGTTTTGTAACTCGCTAGCTAACTTGTTAGCGGGCTGCGTCTTGGCTGCATTTAACTCTGTGGCTCAAGCAGTGAACTGGATCATCTCTCGTTCAACTCATCCTGTATGACATATTAGACTAATTTTAATTAGTTTAACTTTTATAGATTGGCTTCTTACATAAGTGAATCTGATAAATAATCATTTAGAACTGCTGGTACAGATTAAACTTCTGTTTTGTGACCATCTTTCTACACTGACAGTAACTGGATAGACAGTCTGACTCAGAAGTCAAAGCAGATGCTGCAGTACAATAGTAACTCATCATAACTCTTAACTTAATTGAGTGACAAGTTAATATCTCGTTATCAAAAAAAAACTTTATTGCTGCCTTGCTTACAATGTCCTAATGCATCAGTTTTGATTTTTACTTGCAGTAGTTTTCTTTAGTGGAGAAATATAAGCATAAAGCCAATTGTTTGACAAGGATGATATAGATAAATGCTGTTGAGTTCAGTCCAGTTAGTTCAGATCTTTCTCTTCAGCAGGTTTTAAAACAAGCCTCACAAAAACCAGCTATGACCGGTCTGTAAAAGGTCTGATATACATGATAACAGAAACAGGCAAATACAAAACAAAAAAACACAGTAGAAATTAAAATAAAAACTTAATAAAAGTCCAGAACTAATCAACAGATTTACAGACAATGTCTCCCATTCAGTAGAAAACATTAATAAAGTGGGACACGGCTAATCACTAAATCTTAAAGTTTTGTTTAAAAGGAGTTTTTCTTCTTATAAAGCCAAATAGGAAACAGAAATTAGTGATCAGGTGACTACTGGACATGTTGGACATGTGGGGAATTTACTTTCTGCAGGATTATTTCAGTTGTTTTTGGAATCGATCACAGAACCTTTCTAAAAAAAAAATAATATCATTGAAAAGTTTTTGGATGATATTTCAAAGATTGGCACTAGTATCAGATAAAACCTAAACAAACCTGTAAGAGACCTGATTGTGACACAAGGCGAGCCTCTTATGTAACCTTTACTCTCCCCTTACTAAGAACTAATGCACTAAAAACAGAGACACATCATGCTGCCTTCAGATAGAATAGGAACTATTAATTATGGCAGTTTAAAGCTCATTGTATAATACATAAGGAAATGATATTAAATAACTATTGTATCTACTCCAACTGGCTCTAAAGGATCAATAAACTAAGGAATTGATGAATATTTTCTCTTTTGTCAGTATTGTTTTTCTGTCTTATTTTCATCCATTGTCATATTTACTTAAATGTTTGTACCAATGTTAGAATGATTAGGCTCCAGGAAGTATAATCTTTATAAAAAAAAAAGCTATCTGAACTCAGGGCTAAAACCATCACTGAGGGTATAATACTGGCTATGTGCTGTCCCACACAAAGTCCACGTTTAGGACAGGATTTTCCATAAAAGCTCCTAAACCCATGATTCAGCTGAAACAAAGAGCCAGTAGAAACAGATGACTTTTCATATACTGAGCAGCTGCAGACCGTTCCATGGCTCAGAGTGTGGAGGGAGGAAGTAGCAGGAGGTGTTGGTGACCGCCGATAGGAAGGAGCTGATTTAATCTGAATGCTGGACATGATGGTACAGGAGCAGTAATGTGATCATTTCGGGCCGCAGCGTTTAGGGTCTGTAATCCATGGAGGACTGATCAGAACCCAACCAAATGTTCTACAGTAATCTAGTGTAAATGAGGCCTTATGTAAACCCTTAGTGAGGAGCTACAGTTTAGTCCAAGCTGCTCCTGATCAACCAGCCGTCAATGATCCTCCAGGTGTCTGCTCTGAAAAACACATCAAACATGTTTGACATAACATGTCAACATTGTTATCTGACATGTTATCTGAGGGCTTTTATTAAATATGAACAGACTGGTTGGTCCTCCTGTAGGAACACCCTCCATCAGCATCCCCCCCCCCCCCCCCTTCCCTATAGCTGTAGACTGACCTCTGCTCTCTGCCAGGCTCCTGCCTACCACCTGATTCTGGAAGGGATCCTGATTTTATGGATTATCAGACTTCTGTTCTCCAAGACCTACAAACTCCAAGAGAGTTACAAACTCACAGAGAGGGTGAGTGACGCACGGGGACCAGCAGCTTGTTAAAGCTGGACACCAGCTGACCGCTTGCTTTCTGTTCCAGGAAAAAGAGGACCTGATTGAAGAATGGCAGCCAGACCTTCTGGTCCCCCCCGTCTCCAAAGACCACCCTTCCCTTAAATATGACGTTGTTTCAGGGTAAATCAGGCTGGATTCCTCCCGTTGTCTGCAGTTTGTCATAACCAGACGCTCTGAGCCTTCCTCAGTCATTTAGTTTAACACCAAGGGACGCTTTCCCTGCAGAACACACTCTGTAAAGGTTTAGAACAATGAGTCACATATCTTAGAACAGGTTTGCTGTAGTCGTGGTCCATAACTGTGTTCTGTATTATTAAAGCAGGTCCAGTAGCATTAGCTAGGACAGGCCACACAGCTCACTGCATCAGATGAGCTCTGTAGGGGTTCGGATCAGCCGCTGGTCCTCCACCGCTCCAACATGTTCTGCTTCACACAGCAGCATTTTCAGGCTGATTATCAGGACTAGGAAGGACGGCTCCGATCATCAGGTCCAGTAGCACACTGTGTGGTGTGTTGGGAAAGGAAACCAGCATGGAGCTTGTTGAATGCAGTGATGAACCTGGGAACAGCTATTATTATCTCCCAGTGCCGTCCCAGCTGACTGACTGACAGACAGAACCAGACACCAGTCAGACCAGAGTAACAACGTTTCCCAGTAGGAAACAGAACGGAGAACTCAGTAGAGTTCCTGCTGCTCCTTTATGTGACGCCGTTTGGTCTCATTTTCTCTGTTAAAACCAGCCAACAAACCGTTAACAGTTCCTCCTCGGCCCGCGGGTCGATTTACTCCAACGTCATCTTTGATCTGGTGGGGATTTGTGAGATTTGCTGTCTGATCTGATCTCTGATTGGTTGATCTTTGATTGGTTGATCTCTGATTGGTTGATCTCTGATTGGTTGATATCTCTGATTGGTTGATTACTCTGATTGGTTGATCTCTGATTGGTTGATTACTCTGATTGGTTGATCTCTGATTGGTTGATCTCTGATTGGTTGATCTCTGATTGGTTGATTGCTCTGATTGGTTGATTACTCTGATTGGTTGATCTCTGATTGGTTGATCTCTGATTGGTTGATATCTCTGATTGGTTGATCTCTGATTGGTTGATCTCTGATTGGTTGATATCACTGATTGGTTGATTACTCTGATTGGTTGATATCTCTGATTGATTGGTTGATCTCTGATTGGTTGATATCACTGATTGGTTGATCTCTGATTGGTTGATATCTCTGATTGGTTGATCTCTGATTGGTTGATTGCTCTGATTGGTTGATATCACTGATTGGTTGATTACTCTGATTGGTTGATCTCTGATTGGTTGATATCTCTGATTGGTTGATTACTCTGATTGGTTGATCACTCTGATTGGTTGATCTCTGATTGGTTGATATCACTGATTGGTTGATTACTCTGATTGGTTGATTACTCTGATTGGTTGATCACTCTGATTGGTTGATATCTCTGATTGGTTGATATCTCTGATTGGTTGATTACTCTGATTGGTTGATATCTCTGATTGGTTGATCTCTGATTGGTTGATCTCTGATTGGTTGATCTCTGATTGGTTGATATCTCTGATTGGTTGATCTCTGATTGGTTGATTACTCTGATTGGTTGATATCTCTGATTGGTTGATCTCTGATTGGTTGATTACTCTGTGTGTGTAGAGCTGGTCTAACATTATAAACTCTTCTCCTGGCTCTATAAAACACAGAGGGCAGTAATGCAGCCTGTCTGACAGGAGGACAGGATGAACTCTGGGTCCTGCTCATGTTTAATGCCTGTTTTCCATGTTATATGTAGCGTTTTAGGTCTGAGTGTGACCTCATCTCTGGGTGTCAGCTGCTGTTAGCGTCCTGCTAACCATCAGACTGTGGAAAACAGAGCTGGGATCCTATTGGGCATAAGTCTTAAACTGACTGATGTGTTGCTGACTAAAGGTACAGAGGGAGCTGGTTTCTCCTCAGGGATCATTGTGTTACGGACGTAGGTCCACCAGTAGTTTCTCTTTTAAACACTGCCCCCCCATGCCTATGAGGGAATGGTGGTTTCTAGGGATGCTCCCGTCTTGAGTCACGTTTGGAGTGAAGAGTGGATCCAGACCTGGTGGTCTCCTGTGGATCTGCTCTCTCTGCTAAATGAAGACACACATCCCAGATGTTTTGTGATGTGGTTTGTGGTGTGGTGTGAACATGAGCAGGCTAGTGTGTTGGCAGACTGAAGGGTAGAAACATCCCATAATGCCTTTAGGAGCAGCACTGAAGCTTTGAGCCCCTCTTACCTCCAGTCTTTACTCCTTTTTCTTTATTTCAGACCACCCAGCCATAAAATCATAGTTAATGGAAAAGAGTGCATCAATTTTGCCTCCTTTAACTTTTTGGGTCTCCTTGACAACGAGCGTGTGAAGGTAAGTATTAATAATGATATTAGTATTGTGTTCATTTGAAGTTGAAATGAATAAACTATGTCTGCTTATAACAGGAAAAGGCTCTGATGTCCCTGAAGAAATATGGAGTGGGTACATGTGGTCCCAGAGGCTTCTATGGGACGTTTGGTGAGTGAGCCGTGCTGCTGCTGCTGCTGCTGCTGTATTTGTTCTGAGACGTTTCATCACCCAGACATGTTCAGATGGATGGATGGATGGGGGGGTACAGGATGTGATGCTTCAACAGAGTCAGGCTACAGCTGATCAGAGAAACCAGCAAAACCTACATTAGCTCAACACTTTAGACATTTGTTACATATTTGTGCAGATTTCTTAAATGAATCTTGACGAATGAAAACTCAAAATTGATTTAGTCTGAAAATGCTAATAAAACATGAAGCATTAAAATAAAACAGCGTATGTTAAACATTTTCCTCTATTGTTACCCAGTGGGATCAGACTGAGAACCAGAGCAGGCTAAACAGGTTTGGTTTTACATTTACTTTGGTCAATAACCATAAACTGGAGTGTGGTTGGAAGATTGCAGGGTACAGTTATCATTAAATATTGATATATAAGCTGTAGCATATCCCCTGAATGAAGGAGGACCCGTTACCGATGAATTGCAGGGTTGATGGTGATAAACCCTCAGGAAAGCTGGGGACATGTCCACAGAAACAGTTAGTAAGCTAAAACCTAAACACTTCCAACAGTTCAGGTTGGCCTGTTAATATTCTCATTCATCCAGGTCATGGTTATCTCAAGGAAATTTCAATCGTACGCAACTTGACTTGTTAATTTGTCTTGGAAGATGTTTCACCTCTTATCCAAGAAGCTTCATCAGTTCATGCTCGCCGCTGACCAGGCTGGGACTGGTCCAACTAACTGGTGTGGAGACTCAGCTATTTAACCTCTTGGAGGGGTTTTACAAGAATCATTATGTCATTGGATCCTTTGTGCTCCACAATAGGGCACTAATGAAGCAGAAACCTAACCTCCACCAATAGGCGACACGCCAACGACCTCCGTTAAGACGTGGAGCACAAAGGATCCAATGACATAATCAGAAGCCTATTGGATAACAGGTGAAACGTCTTCCAAGACAAATTACCAAGTCCAGTTACGTTCGATTGAAATTTCCGTGAGATAACAGTTCAGGTTTACTACTTGGATAGCCTTAACTTTAGCCCAGAATTCAACACATACAGCTTTACTATCACACAATATTTCAGACATTTACTTATTTACCCGGTAAACATATATTGTGCCTCTATTAAGGGGAGGCTAATAACAAAAGACATTTTTCTTTGTTGCATGTCCTGTCTGCATTGTGTCTGAGAACCAAGAGGAAGCCCGACAGATTTACTTTCACAAGTGGAGCATTACAGCTGTTGCTCTTGATATATATGCAGATATGAAATCTTGATTAGAAATTGCTGTGGGTTCATTTTTAAACAGTATGGACACAGATGAGGACACCGAGCTGAGCTCATCAGTATCCTGTAGAGCAGTGGTTCCCAAACTTGCCAGTCTTTGATCCATAAAATATACATTTAAGAGACGCATGACCCCAACTCTTGATGGAACGTACAAAAGCCTTTTCTGAGTCACTTAAAAAGTGCTACAATGACAACACAACCAACATAAAGCACAAATTTAATGAATAATATATGATTTTTTTATCGATTCATGTCTTTTTTTTCCATCTTTTATTCAATTTATAGAATGCAGATGCTGGATTATTGGCATTTCTGGTATGGAAATGTTTTCCTCAAAAGAATCTCAAGACCCCACACTTACATGTTTGTCATGATCCCAATTTTGGGAACCACTGATCTTTAGAGACTGAGGCCCAGTTTATGCTTCTCCGTCAGCTAGTCTGCACACTGATTGGTGGAGACGTTTTTCCTTTTCTACTTTTGTCGTTTCAAAGCAGTTCCTCCAGGACAGCAGGGGGTGCTGACCTTTTCTGGTGGTTCTGCCTACCGTTGCAGTGTTGTTTCTGGTTTACTAGAGTTTATGGTCTTCATCTTGTGAACATGTTCCCTATGAAGGAGCAATGGAGGACAGAGTTTAAATCGATATGTAAAGCTTTTTACTAGAAGTGCAGCTCATAGAATCCTCTAGAAACACATGGAAACAAACCCAGAGTCTGTTTAGTTGTTCTCTACTCCTCCTGGGGCCTGTTACAGAAAGCTTGGCTAACTTACCATATGGTAAACTATGAAGTCTCGGTTAATCAAGCCAAAACCTGCTTAGCCATTCGGTTCCAGAACACCTGATAAGAACCAGCTTAATCAACCTCCTCTTGGTAAACCCTGAAACATAAAGACTCTGTCAACGGATCACAGAGGAAACTAGGGGAAAAAAGGCAGAATACTTCATAGAAGTGGAGCTTATAGTACTAATGCTGGTTTATGACGAATCAAGGCCAATTATTATGAAACTAAAGCAATAAAGCAAAAGACAGAACGTTGGCTTGGTAAAAAATAACTATCTCCCTCACCCAGCTGAGGATTTGGCTCTGTCCCTTAATAAAGACAGACCAGTGGTTAATGGTTTTACTGGGAACACTTCATCATCAGTCTACCTTCCAGTGACTTTATTAAATGGAAGTTTCCAACATATACCAATATATTACATTTAAACAACTATCATTGTTGCCACTTAAAGGCTTTTTAATGCACTTAAATTCAGCTGCATATAATGTGTTCTGTAATCTTATGTGAAATACTCTTAGATGTTACTAATATGTTTGTGAAATAGTTTATTATTTTTTTGTAATATGTATGGACTCGGTCCTACAGTTCCTGGCATAGGTGACATTTTAACTGGGGACACCGGGGACATGTCCCCAGCAATATTTATGGTTGACGGGTTTGTCCCCACCAAACCTGAAAGTCTGTACCAGCACTGATCTAACAGCCACTTCTGCTCCCAGCAAAGTTTCTGCATCAGTATCTGAACAGAATGTTATTTAAATCACTCCACTTTCTCATGCAGTCATGTTTCTTTCTGCTCATATACTACAGCATTCTCTGCAGTAGATGTTATGTTTTATAAGACTGGTAGTCAGCTACAGGGCAGAGTCCTGTAACGTCACTGGTACCCGTTTAAAGATGGAAAAAATACAGTTATACAGTTCCTTTGTTATAACGCCGTCCATCCTTTGCTGCTTGGTGGATTTTTTTAATAGCACAATTTAAATGCTTTTATCACAGTGCAGAGCATTGTGTTCTGCGTCCTAAATGATTGGATGCAGGTATGGATCTCCTCCTGTCATGTCTCCTGTGCTTGCCAAATTTATCATGTCTGGTTATAATAATCTTTTTATCTAGACAAAACAAAGCAGCACAAAAAACTGCCCATGATAATGTTCCTAACTAGGACACAACACCTGCTAGGAGACCTTCAGTGGAGAAAGACGCTCCTGATGTCGCATGGCAGAGACATCGTACTGCTTATTAATACTTTTATGTTTTAGATCTATGAAGGATTGAGTACTAAAACTAGTGAGAAATGTGAGTAAATGTTAATGTATGTCTGGGAAACATGTAAAAAACTGTGTGGAGAGGAGTTTTACAGCCTTAAAACATAATGACTGTAAAAAAGTGGGGGAAAAAACTTGATCCATAGCAAATTATCGTGCAGTGAATTAATAGTCTTTCATTATTTGGAGACTGCAGCTGAAATGTATATTGTGCAGAAATCACTGTGCAGAAAGCAAACAGTGTCCAAAGTCCCTGGCTTAACCTTGATTTTTCATTCCTGACTGGATAGATAGCGAAAGCATTGAGTCATCAGTGCAACTTCAGGAAACATTCCCTTCTGCTCCCTCCACCAAAATAGCATATGAACATTTTTCTCTTTGGGAGTCTTAAACAAAACGTAGCAAGTTATGTCCACTCGCATTAAATAAACTTCCTCCCAGAGCCGTGAAATTCAATTTGTATTAGGGATGCACCGCTACCGATACTGGTATCGGGTATCGGCCCAGATACTGCCTAAAGTACTGGTATCGGTATATACCATGAACCGATACTCAAAACGGGGAAAATCTGCAACAAATTCACCAAAAAAGATTAATTTTTCCCTGAAATTTTATTTTTGTGGTAATTTTATATTTTACATCTGTTATTTTGTCTCAGTTATGTTTAATTTGTAAAGTCTGGTGCCTTTAGTCTCTTCAAGAAAGGCACCAGAAGTTATACAGTTTATTCTTTGAACAATATGTGGCAAGGTACACAACGAGGGCCCAGGTGGGATTCGATCCCACGACTCCCAGGTGAAGGTCATGTGCGCTAACCAGTCAGCCAAAGGGATATCTCTGTGACCAAGCAGCCAGGGTACATCATCAATCGGAACCATGGTGACAAGACCTCCACACTGTCACAAATAGTATCGGATCGGTATCGGGTATCAACAGATACACAAAATCCAGCCATCGGTATCGGGACTGAAAAAGTCGGATCGGTGCATCCCTAATTTGTATTTTCCCACCAGAAACAACGTTATGGGGATCCCCCACAGGTAGCTGCCCTATTGCAGGGCTGTAGGTAAATATTATATCCAACATTGTTCTTTGTGCTACGGTGTGGACTTTAATAATTCTTCCCAACCAACAGCAACAACTTTAAAAAGTTAAATCTATGGCTTTTAACTTGTACTGATGTAATAAAGATGCGATTTTCATCACGTTTATACCCTACAGTGCATATTGTTATCAAACATGAAACGGATGAATATTTAGAGGCTAAATAAATATTGAATTACTAATTTAAAAAGCAGACTGACGCCCTTGGTTCCTGGTGGATGTATCCTCTTATTGGACCCTCCAGAACCCCCCCAGTCTGTCAAAGTTCTGAATGGTTGTCAGGCACCATTAGTTGCTTTGAGATTTTTCTCTTTTTATGGCCGTATAAAATAGTTACCATCTTCTACTGTAGAATAAAGAGAACATTCCTGCTGTGACAGAACTGGACAATGCTGAGGGACCCAATGCTTATTATATAATACACAGGAAAGAACCAGACAAAAGGCCACAGATGGCTTCATTACGTTTTAAATATTATACCAAATAATTTATAAAAGAATCCTATTTTGTATTTCAGAACATGAATAAATGAGACACTATTTAATGTGAACATTTTAATTAAAGTGATTATGACAAATTATAGACTAATCTGTGCTTTCAGATGATCATCATTTAAAAGTTCAGAAAAAGAAACCCTCCCTGGATCAAGATGATTTAGCTAACTACAGACCTATATCTAACCTTCCTTTCTTATCCAAAATTCTTGAGAAAATAGTTGCTAATCAAGTATGTGAGCATCTAAACAGCAACAACCTGTTTGAGAATTTCAGTCAGGTTTTAGAGCTGATCATAGCACTGAAACAGCACTGGTAAAAGTTACTAATGATATTCTAATGGCCTCAGATAATGGATCTGTGACGTTCTGGTCTGTTAGATCTCAGTGCTGCTTTTGACACAGTCGATCATAATATTCTCTTAGAAAGGCTCCAACATGTTGTAGGGATCAAGGGAACAGCACTAGGCTGGTTTAAATCATATCTGTCCAAAGATTCCAGTTTGTTCATTCAATGATAAATCTTCACACTCGGTTACTTATGGAGTACCACAGGTTCTGTGCTTGGACGATTCTCTTTACTATATATATGATTCCATTGGTAAAATAATAGACAACAGGAGAATTTCCACAGTTATGCTGATGATACACAATTAATTTTTCTCCTAAATTCAACAAGACGAGTTGTTGTCTTTGGACCAGAACCTTTAAAAAGGAAGCTGCTAAATCAATCACTTCATCTAGATGGCATTAATTTGGCCTCTGGTAATAAAGTAAAGAACCTCTTAATTTTTGACCAAACATGACATTTAAATCCCATATTAAACAGGTTTCTAAGATTTCTTTTTCACCTCCAGAATATTGCTAAAATTAGAAACACCTGTCCAGGAGTGATGCAGAGAAACTAGTCCATGCATTTGTTACTTCAAGGCTGGACTACTGTAATTCCTTATTATCAGGAAGTCCACAAAATGCAATTAAAAGCCTTCAGTTGATCCAAAATGCTGCAGCAAAGTTCTGATGAAATTAAAAAGAGATCACATTTCTCCGTTTTACTTCTCCCATTGGCTCCCTGTTAAATCCAGAATAAGTTTAAGATCCTCCTCCTTACTATAAAGCCTTAATAATCAGCTCCATCTACATCAGAGATCTGATTGTTCCATATTTCCAACAGAGCACTTGTTCTCAGAATGCAGGTCTACTGTAGTTCCTAGATTTCTAAAAGTAGAATAGGAGGCAGATCTTTTAGTTATCAGGCTCCTCTCCTGTGGAACCAGCTCCCAGTTTTAGTCCATGAGGCAGATACTCTGTCTGTTTTTAAGACTAGGCTTAAAACCTTCCTTTTCCATAAAGCTTATAGTTACTCATATAGACACTAGTCCTAATAATCCCTCTGCGATTTCTAACAGTAATGTATTAATTTACCAAATTAAAATGATTAGAGAATTGAACAAATGTTGAATCATGAATCAGAACAGAAAAAGATTTACACCAGGTTTTAAGGATAGAAAGTGATGTACAAAGATAATGCCAGAGTCTTCGGAGGAACGGGCCTTTATGTACTCCATTTATATCACTTACCAATAATATTATCTCTCTAATACATAGATTCTGGTGAGGGAGCAGTCCTATGAGCAAGGAGAGATGCATAAGAGTGTTCAGCCCGATCCGGCAAGGGGAGGATGCAGCCCGGGCCGGCAGCCCTCCTCAACTCCATCTCCCTCACACCGTACATTGCTAATAGACTTAAGAATTAGGAGAAAAAAAAATCATTTTTCAGACTCAACTGACCCTAACACACCTTCTACTTTTCTTTTCTACTACTCTCCAGATACATTTTTCCTGATGTTAATGCGATTCTTAACCCAGTTTTCTCTCAGTATTTTTCTCCCATAGAAGCTCCACATGGTCTGGTACCCTGCTCAGCTATAACGCCCCCTGCTGGATGGGGAACATCGGTCCAGATGATGCTCAAAGTCACCGAGCATCCTCCATGCTGTCTCTTCTCTGTCTTCTCAGACCCCCAGACGGTCGTAGCAGATGACCGCTTGTACTGATCCTGGTTCTGGTTCTGCTGGAGGTTTCTTCCTGTTAAAGGGGAGTTTTTCCTCTCCACAGTCGCTACATGCTTGCTCAGTATGAGGGATTGCTGATGAATAGCTGTGGTTGGAGTCTGCATGATCAGAGCACAACCTCACATCAATGACTCAGCACAATCTGCTGGGATTCCTTACATAGAAAACTTTTAACAGATTGGAATGTTTGGATAATTTTATTGAAATTATTTTGTGAACTGGCGCTATATAAATAAAAGTGAATTGAATTTAGTGAAAATAGTGACCATGTAACCGTTTAAAACCATAAGATTAACCATTTTAAAACTCCATAAATGTGCAAAACATAATTCTCTCTTTAACTATTTGGAAATAAAAATATATAACTAGAAAGAGGTTTTAGCTTTAGGATAATGAAATTGAATAGCCCTACTCAATATAAAATTCATTTTATGAGCTAATACTTATTAAATAATTATTTTAAAGGATTTTTGGATGGATGCTACTTTTTAAATATTTCTTTTTAAATATTTCACGTACCCCCATTTGAGAAGCACTGTTCTACATGACTGAGCCAACTGCCTTGACGGTATTGTGTTTCTATTGTAATACCTGTTCTGAACTTCTTAGATCTTGCCCAAGACAGATATCCTGTATTATAATAAAAAATACTGAAACTAATAAAAACTAAACTAAACATTTTTAAACAATACAAACTAAATTGAAACAAGAAGTAACTCACTCTGGAAACTAACTGGAACTCAACTGAATAAAAAACAAAAGTTAAAAACGAAATAAATATAATGGAAAAATACAAAACTATAGGAACACTGGACAACACTAATCTAAAATAATGTTAGAAAAACATTATAGATCTATCTAAAACAACATAAATAACTGGTACAAGTGCTACCTGGTGAGCTATTTGTAAATCAGTATGCTGTGTTTCCCTACCATGTGGACTAACATGGTAGACAGCTTGGTGCTTTCTCAGACTCTGTCATGTTGCCCTGTCTTTCTCTTTCTCCCTCCTCATATCGGTGATTCTCTCCCTCCTTCGCCTCCTCTCCGATGTGCCGTTCTAGCATTCTCTCCTCTCCCTCATCTCATCCTTCCCCTCTATCACTTTTCTGTCGCTCCTCTCGCTCTTCTTCCACATCGTCTCTTCCGTCCACTTTACTCACCAGATTACTCTCCGTTTTTCTCACCTTTGTCTTTGGTGAGAATAAAAATAGAGATGCTTCGTTGTCGCTTCATTTCTGTAGAATTTAAATTAATTTGACCTTTTTTTTCTTGACAAACGTAAAGAGTTCACCTTCTCTGACTTAGTTTACATGTTGCAAAAATTATATTCAATTTTTATCGCCTCAAATAGTTTCAAAACTATCATTGAGCTAGAAAAGATATTCTATTTTGTAAGATGGCATAGTTTCCTCTTCCCTGGTTGGCTCCTGCCTTCTGTGTGCAGGTCGGCTTCTCTCTCACTTCCCGCCTCTCAGAAGCGTCTGGAGTATACAGTCTTATGTCCGGTTACGCTGTGCTGCATTCAATGTTGTCGGAAAAAGGAGCTTTATGCGCTTAATATCCGATTTTATAAAACTATTGATTGATTTCATAGACGCTGGCTGGGGTGGCAAAGCATTCCACCCCAGCTGCCTCCCCAGTAGATCTGCCCCTGAATGTGCGCAAACAGGAATATATATTATTATTAAAAAAAAAAGGGCAGGTGCTCAAGCCCCCTCTGATGTCTGTGTGCACGTGCCAGCTCTCTGGACCAAACCAGAACATAACCTGGTTATGTTCACAGGTTAAGTTGCTATGGTTGCTAACATACCATGATAGATTACTCTGTTTTTGGAACCAAAAGTTCAGGTTATCCACAAACATGTCGGGTTACATAAGCTGCTTTCTGGACCGGACCCCAGATGTTCAGATAGGTAAATGATCATTTCAATATAAATCCTGCATTAACTGCTGATTACTGAGCACGCTCTCTGCAGATGGAGAAGTATAAATTCGGCTTCAGCTGTCAGTGTTTCCAACCTTCTGTAACTTGTGGACCCCACAGATATTTTCTCACACCAGTTAGTCTAATGTAGAATGCACAACTGATTAATACATGAAAATCACTTTATTAAATCTCCCTAACTTCAACATTGAATTCTGAAGCTTTTTATTATTTTCTCTTGTATAATATGCACACCGTCCACTAAGGGGTAAAATCCTCTGACTGGTGTCCTGCTGTCCACCACCTCTGTCCTCAGATGTCCATCTCGAGCTGGAGAGTCGTCTGGCCAAGTTCATGAAGACGGAGGAGGCCATCATCTATTCATACGGCTTTGCGACCATCGCCAGCGCCATTCCTGCCTACTCCAAAAGAGGAGACATCATCTTTGTGTGAGGACTGATTGCCTCCTGTCCACAGACGTCTTTCTTCTCCCTGTAAACTCTCTGGCTTATGTTTCTGCTGTCCAGGGATGAGGCTGCATGTTTCTCCATCCAGAAAGGTCTCCAGGCGTCCCGCAGCTTCATCAAGTACTTCAAACACAACGACATGGAGGACCTGGAGAGGCTGCTGAAGGAGCAGGAGCTGGAGGACCAGAAGGTTGGAAGCAGTGCCATGGTGCTGGATCCTGCTCAGCTCTTCTTCTTCCTACTCAGCCGGGTCACCTTGTTTGTATCCACAGAATCCTCGTAAAGCTCGAGTGACCCGGAAGTTCATCGTGGTTGAGGGAATGTACATCAACACAGCAGACATCTGTCCTCTGCCTGAACTGGTAAAGCTCACTGGTTCACTGCTATGTTAGACGTAAGGGGGCGGGGCCTTAGACAGCACCCACTCAGAACCAGGAAGTAACAGAGCCAGCTCGTGCTGCTCATAGGTGTTTAGGTTAACTCTGACTATAATCCTAACAAACCTTTACTGAACTCAGCTCCAGGGTTAACGGCGCTGTTTGCAAAGCTGTGTGAAGGGACAGGTAGCTCAGTGACAGCAATAACTATAATAATTATTGTGCTTCATCAGATATGGGGCTAAGGTCAGTCATATTTATTCACAAAAACCAGAATATTAGCAGATTAATGTCTAAACCATAGATGCCCAAACTTTTTGCTACATGGGCCAAAATCATTAATCAGAATGGGCCCTGTAAAAATGTTGGTGTTTTTACCTGCTTAACATTAAACGTGTCATATTTTAATGAAACTAATAAAGCAGAAATTCTTATAAGAACATGTGGTAGATTCCAAACAAATGGCTTTTAAAATGAATTAAGTTTTAAATAATTTGGAGGGGCTCATTTTAAAACGAAAATCAAATGCCCCCCCACCCCGGCCGCACTTTGGACACCCCTGGTCTAAACACTGCCTCAGAGCTGTTCTATCTGCATCAGCTGATTAGTGGTGGAGCTAGAAACCCAGTCTAAAGGTACAATAGAAAGAACAAACCTCAGGTTGGTGCAGGCAACTGTCCAATCGTGCAGAACAACATTTAAAAGAAGAGAACCAAACCTCTAACTTGGCTACCTAGCCCAGCTCTTGATGTAAGGAAAGAAGAACAGTGCAGGCAGCTGGAAATGAGAAACTCATGCCTGTTAAACTCGTAGTCCAGTCCTCCATCTGAATCCCACATTTCTGACCTCCAAACATAACCAGGTTATCCCAGCATATGACGCTGCTCTCTGTTTATTCCCAGGTCAAGCTGAAGTACAGGTATAAGGTGCGCATCTTTCTGGAGGAGAGCATGTCTTTTGGTGTGTTGGGGGAACATGGCAAAGGTGTGACAGAGCACTTTGGGGTCAATGTGAGTATCTCTGAAAAGAAACACCGCTAATCAGCCAAACTATCTGCTAACCTGCCTTTGTTAGCTGTTTAATGATACCAAGGGTCTCCACTGTAATAAAGGGAATGATGTGTTCTTGTTATGAACAGGATGAAGGTCAGATAATATCCCTGCAGACCCCACACATTCTGGACACAAAGTCTTTAGACTTCTACTGGAACACTTTTCCCTCTCTTTCTATTTGAATTGTCTTTAATGAGAGCAGAGGACGTCAGATTGCTTGTTTGTTGCTCCAACTTGTGAATAAAGCGGATTGTGAAGTAGAAGGCTGATTGTTGTTTGGTGCAGATTGACGACATCGACCTGATCAGCGCCAACATGGAGAACGCTGTGGCCTCCATTGGAGGTTTCTGCTGTGGCCGTTCCTTTGTGATCGATCATCAGGTGAGGAGAACGTTTAAGGATCAGTCTCTACATTTACCTGGACAGCAGTAATACAGAAGAAAAATTAGGCTGAAACACTTGGCTGCCTATAAATACAGCGCTGTCTGATCTGTAAAGTAACACAGAGCATACCTGCACCAACAAGCTAGTAGTTTAAGAGAACAACTCAGTAAGACATGAGTGCATGTTGGTGTTATCGCTGCGCTCTTCCAGCAGAGATTCAGCCGTCTGTGAGCTCTCAGTCAGGGGGAGGAGTGAGCGCTTCTGCTCACTGTGTAGATCGATAGGCGCTTTACTAGGGGTGTGCTGATACAAACAACAAAACACACACAAAAAAAAAAAACCCAAAACCCCAACACACACACAAAAACAACCCCACACAAACCCCAACACCACCACCAACCAACCCCCACACAACCCAAAAAACCACACAACCAACCAACAAACAAAAAAAAAAAAAAACAAAAAACCACCCCCACAACCCAACCCACCAACCCCAACCCCCACAACGACTAACATCCTGCTTTGGTACGTTCTCTAGTTTAATGTTACGGTTCGGTTCATTTTCACTGCAGTAAAACAGTGGGAAAAGTTTTTTGTTATGTAAACTGATTAACCTTTAATTACGTTTAAAAATAAGCCCTACTTGCATTAAATTCTTCAGAAAACAGAAGTGTCAAAAATAAATGATAAGATTTTCCCTATGGAAATAATTTTCATAACTTACTTCCCATTAACGAGTCATTCTGTGCAGTTTCAATAAATCACAGTTTCATTTGACCAGTTTAGCTTTTGGGGGGGGGGTTCATAGTTTCTTTAGGATCGTGCTGCTGGAGCTGAAACAGCTCTGAATGGGGGAATCATATCAACGTAACACCGGCACACTGTCGTACCTTATTTTCCCCCATTTTCACACTTCGTCAGGAAGCCAGAGTGTTCCCAAACTTTAATGAGGTTGTTGGAGCTCCACTGTGTTTGGTTAGCATGTTGTTGGCTAATGTCCAACACATTCAGACCGACAGCTTCAAAACAGCTGGTGTACTGGCACACCCCTAGTAGTTACAGGGGTTTATTAACTTTGTGTGAAGTGAATGGACATGTAGAGGTCAGCACAGGTCAGAAAACCCTAAAGGTCAGCAGGCATAGAACCAGAAGATAACCCTGGTTCATCAGGTGGAGCAAGTTTTCCCTCACCAATCATAGGGAGGATAAAATACTCAGCTTTCTCATCCACGGTTTGGGTTAAAGCTATGTTACTGGGAGTGACAAAACTTGTATAAAGTGGAGTTGTAAAACTGATTAGTTCAGACACAGACCAGCTTAGTCTGTGTAGCAAGTAATATAACTCTGAAGAACCGTTTCAGCATATTGGTTTAAAGTTTCACCGTCGTTCTGTGTAAATATCTCATGTTAAAACATGAGAACCTGTGGTTTAGATTCAGGCAGGAAGCAACACTGTCAGACTGCACCATGTGTCGATGAATCTCTAGACTTTGTGTGGCCTTTTTCTTCTGGCGGGCCTGAGGATGTGTGTCTCACACTGAGCTTTGTCTTCCAGCGTCTCTCGGGCCAGGGCTACTGCTTTTCTGCCTCTCTGCCTCCCATGCTGGCTGCTGCTGCCATCGAGGCTCTGAACATCATGGAAGAGGATCCAGGTAGCAAATTTCATCCTGCTCTGTTTTATCAGACCCTAGAGGTTGAGCCGACTCCCCTCACAAAGAGCTCAGCATTCATAACTCCTGGTAAAAATACAAACACATATTCTCCTGTTTTTAGACTTCTTTTTCTGTCTTGTTTTGTAGGTATTTTCACTGTTCTGAGAGGAAAGTGCAGACATGTTTATAAGGCTTTACAAGGGTAAGTGTCCATCTTCTACACTCAACAAAAATATAAACTCAACACCTTTGTTTCTGCTCCCATTTTTCATGACATGGACTTAAAGATCTAAAATTCATTCCAGATACACAATATTACCATTTCTCTCAAACATTGTTCACAAATCAGTCTAAATGTGTGATAGGGAGCACTTCTGCTCTGCTGAGATAATCCATCCCACCTCAGAGATGCTGATCTGACATCATGATTAGTGCACAGGTGTACCTTATACTGCCCACAATAAAAGGCCACCCTGGAATGTGCAGTTTTGTCTCACAGCAAAATGCCACAGATGCCACAAGCATTGAGGGAGCGTGCAATTGGCATGCTGACAGCAGGAATGTCAACCAGATCTGTTGCTCGTGCATTGAATGTTCATTTCTCCACCATAAGCCGTCTCCAAAGGCGTTTCAGAGAATATGGCAGTACATCCAACCGGCCTCACAACCGCAGACCACGTGTAACCACACCAGCCCAGGACCTCCACATCCAGCAGGTTCACCTCCAAGATCGTCTGAGACCAGCCACTCAGACAGCTGCTGAAACAATTGGTTTGCATAACCAAACAATTTCTGCACAAACTGTCAGAAACCGTCTCAGGGAAGCTCAACTGCATGCTCGTCGTCCTCATCGGGGTCTTGACCTGACTCCAGCTCGTCGCCGTAACAGACTTGAGTGGGCAAATGCTCACATTCGATGGCGTCTGGCACGTTGGAGAGGTGTTCTCTTCACGGATGAATCTCGGTTTACATTGTTCAGGGCAGATGGCAGACAGCGTGTGTGGCGTCGTGTGGGTGAGCGCTTTGCTGATGTCAATGTTGTGGATGGAGTGGCCCATGGTGGTGGTGGGGTTATGGTATGGGCAGGCATCTGTTATGGACGAAGAACACAGGTGCATTTTATTGATGGCATTTTGAATGCACAGAGATACCGTGATGAGATCCTGAGGCCCATTGTTGTGCCATACATCCATGAACATCACCTCATGTTTCAGCAAGATAATGCACGGCCCCATGTTGCAAGGATCTGTACATAATTCTTGGAAGCTGAAAATGTCCCAGTTCTTGCATGGCCAGCATACTCACCGGACATGTCACCCATTGAGCATGTTTGGGATGTGCTTGACCGACGTATATGACAGCGTGTACCAGTTCCCACTAATATCCAACAACTTCGCACAGCCATTGAAGAGGAGTGGACCAACATTCCACAGGCCACAATTGACAATCTGATAAACTCCATGCAAAGAAGATGTGTTGCACTGCATGAGGCAAATGGTGGTCACACCAGATACTGACCGGTTCTGAGTCCCCAGACCCCCAATGAAGCAAGAAAACTGCACATTCCAGGGTGGCCTTTTATTGTGGGCAGTATAAGGTACACCTGTGCACTAATCATGATGTCAGATCAGCATCTCTGAGGTGGGATGGATTATCTCAGCAAAGCAGAAGTGCTCACTATCACACATTTAGACTGATTTGTGAAAAAATGTTTGAGAGAAATGGTAATATTGTGTATGTGGAATGAATTTTAGATCTTTAAGTCCATCTCATGAAAAATGGGAGCAGAAACAAAGGAGTTGCTTTTATATTTTTGTTGAGTGTATGATGATGTTTCAGAGTGGTATTGGAATTTATAAAGAACAGCCTATAATTACAATGTTTCTGAGTTCTGAATCCTAAATCTATGCAGCATTAATAGATTAACATGTTTAAGCAGCGCTGACCTTATAAATCTGCTCACACCTGGTGATGCTAACAGCTAAGCTCCTTGTTCATTTTAGAAGTAAAATACTCCTGTTGGAATGAAAAGTGATCAAAAGCTAGTAGAGTTACAGAGAACCCCGTTTTTGGACTAGTCTGTCACATACAGAGATAAACCATGTTCTCCATGGGTTCTGTTAGAACAAAGCAGGAAGGGCTGTGCTGGTTCTGGTTCAGACATGTAGTGTTAGCAGTGTGGAGCTTTAATGAAACAACGGCCTCAGGGATGTTAGCATACCATCGTTAAGCATTTGCAACCTGGCCGTAACCAGCTCCATATGTAATGAACTTTTTATTCATTTATGGGCAAATTCCAAGTAAAGCTGCTTTAATTCTTCTGTTTTCCAGCTTTATGTCACATCTAAACTACATCTTATACTGCAGCCACCTTTAAAACAATACAAGCTTATTGTTTTCTTTAGTGAAATCTTCACTTTGTTTAATTATGTCATTACTCTGGTGTAGTTTTTGCTGCCAAACAGAAAACTATCATCTGAATTAACTCCTAGTTTCTCCTGGGAAACTAGTTGATGTATTGAGTGCCTTGGTTGTGTTCCTGTTTTCCAGGATTCCTGGTCTGAGGTTAGTAGGAGAACCGTTTGCTCCAGCTCTCCACCTACAGCTGGAGAAAAGTTCTGGCTCCAGACCGTCCGACATGCAGCTCATGCGCTCCATCGTAGATTATGTAAGTCGTCTGGTTTAACTACATCCATGTGTGCAGCCTGTGATCATATTAGCAGTCTGTGACAGACACGGTTAGTAGTCTAGTGGTGGGGCCATGTTAGTTGTTTGGTTATCATGTATTCCCAGCAACAGCAGCAGTTTAGTAAAGCCTACCTGTGTCCACCTGTTCCTGAAGATTAGAAAGATAAAAAAACAAGAAAACAGAATTATCCCAACTCTGCCAATTATGCCAACTTTATGCTTTAATGCTGCATTTGCTGTGGATGTTATCTGTTTTGGTGACAACAGAATATTTTTATAATATAGTTATACAGGGGGCAAAACAATATTTAGTAGCTACTGATTCTGTTAGTTCTCCCACTTAAAGTGACAGTGAGTAGTTTTTGCAGTACATCTTTGAAAATAGGCATTAAAATATTTTGTAATAATAATTACGTAAAGCACATTAATTGCAAAATATTGCCGATATTGTAAAATATGACTTTAAAAATCAGTTTTAAAATACATAGGCGCGGGTCCTCTTTTCAGGGGAAAGCCATATTAGATGACGTCTTTACTTCCACAAGAGCCCGGACGGACACATAAGCACATAACACGCCCGCTATTAAAACATTGATTTCCCCTCAAAATGCAAAAAAGTTTCTCCATAAATACATTTTTACCTCTTTGCTAGTTCCAAGTGATGAAAGAGAGACTGATGTGCTCGTCATGTTGCTGCTAATAGATCATTCTCAGGGAAAACAGCACTAGTTGGACCTCTGTTGTTGAGTTTCCTACTCGAAGACACAGATACCTCATTCTTGTTATAATTTAGGTATGCACTGCCCCCTACTGGCCGAAAATTACATACTGTGCCTTTAAGAATATTAGAGAGGTCTGTTATTTTCATCATAGCTACACTTCAGCTGAGAGAAATCACATTAGATGATTTACAGTGGGGCAAAAAAGTATTTAGTCAGCAACCGATTGTGCAAGTTCTCCCACTTAAAATAATGATAGAGGTCAGTAATTTTCATCATAGGTACACTTCAACTGTGAGAGACAGAATGTGAAAAAAAATCCAGGAATTCACATTGTAGGATTTTTAAAGAATTTATTTGTAAATTATGGTGGAAAATAAGTATTTGGTCACTTCAAAAAAGCAAGATCTCTGGCTCTCACAGACCTGTAACTTCTTCTTTAAGAAGCTCTTCTGTCCTCCACTCGTTACCTGTATTAATGGCACCTGTTTGAACTCGTTATCTGTATAAAAGACACCTGTCCACAGCCTCAAACAGTCAGACTCCAAACTCCACTATGGCCAAGACCAAAGAGCTTTGGAAGGACACCAGGAAAAGAATTGTAGACCTGCACCTGACTGGGAAGAGTTAATCTACAATAGGCAAGCAGCTTGGTGTGAAAAAATCAACTGTGGGAGCAATTATCAGAAAATGGAAGACATACAAGACCACTGATAATCTCCCTCGATCTGGGGCTCCACGCAAGATCTCATCCCGTGGGGTCAAAATGATCATGAGAACGGTGAGCAAAAATCCCAGAACCACACGGGGGGACCTGGTGAATGACCTGCAGAGAGCTGGGACCAAAGTAACAAAGGTTACCATCAGTAACACACTACAACGACAGGGAATCAAATCCTGCAGTGCCAGACGTGTCCCCCTGCTTAAGCCAGTGCATGTCCAGGCCCGTCTGAAGTTTGCCAGAGAGCACATGGATGATACAGCAGAGGATTGGGAGAATGTCATGTGGTCAGATGAAACCAAAGTAGAACTTTTTGGTATAAACTCAACTCGTCGTGTTTGGAGGAAGAAGAATACTGAGTTGCATCCCAAGAACACCATACCTACTGTGAAGCATGGGGGTGGAAACATCATGCTTTGGGGCTGTTTTTCTGCTAAGGGGACAGGACGACTGATCCGTGTTAAGGAAAGAATGAATGGGGCCATGTATCGTGAGATTTTGAGCCAAAACCTCCTTCCATCAGTGAGAGCTTTGAAGATGAAACGTGGCTGGGTCTTCCAACATGACAATGATCCCAAACACATCGCCCGGGCAACGAAGGAGTGGCTCCGTAAGAAGCATTTGAAAGTCCTGGAGTGGCCTAGCCAGTCTCCAGACCTCAACCCCATAGAAAATCTGTGGAGGGAGCTGAAAGTCCGTGTTGCTCGGCGACAGCCCCAAAACATCACTGCTCTCTAGAAGATCTGCATGGAGGAATGGGCCAAAATACCAGCTACTGTGTGTGCAAACCTGGTAAAGTCCTATAGTAATCGTTTGACCTCTGTTATTGCCAACAAAGGTTATATTACAAAGTATTGAGTTGAATTATTGTTATTGACCAAATACTTATTTTCCACCATATTTTACAAATAAATTCTTTAAAAATCCTACAATGTGAATTCCTGGATTTTTTTTCAATTCTGTCTCTCAAAGTTGAAGTTTACCTATGATGAAAATTACTGACCTCTGTCATCATTTTAAGTGGAAGAACTTGCACAATCGGTGGCTGACTAAATACTTTTTTGCCCCACTTTATGTATATAATGGTGCAGAAAATAAAATGATTTAATCAATAACAAAAGTTCAACCCCATATTTTCTAATATAACCCTGGTTAACAATCCCAGAGGTCAAAGGTCACCTGTAGGTCTCCAGCAGGTTTCCACTGCTGCTGGTATTTTGGCCCATTCCTCCATGTTTTGGGACTTATGGGGTTGAGATCTGCAGACTGGCTCGGCCAATCAGGGACCTGGAAATGCTTCTTAGGAAGCCCCTCCTCCTTGGTTACCATGGCGATGTGTTTGGGATCATTGTCATGCTGAAAGGCCCAGCCATCTGTCATCTTCAACGCTCTCACTGATGCCACCATACATGGCCCCATTCATTCTTCCTGGTCCCGCATCATGATGCTTCCACCCCCATGTTAAACAGTAGGTATGCTGTTCCCTGGATACAACTCAGCATTATTTCTCCTCCAAACCTAGCAGTGGTGTTTATACCAAAGAGTTCTAGTTTGGTCTAATCTGACCACATGATATTCTCCTTGTCCTCCTCTGGATCATCCAGGTGGACTCTGGTAAACTTTAGACAACCCTGGACATGTGCTGGCTTAAGCAGGGGGACCTTTAGAGCGCAACAGGAATGTAATCCATGACGATGTAATTTGTTGCTAAAGCCGTTTTCAGATAGAGTTCCAGAATATTGGCGGACAGTTCCATCCGGTCTTCAACCAGAGTTGTCTTTTCAAATACAGAACATTGCCTTTCAGAGAGACAAACTTGTCCATTCAATCACCTTCACCCTGTTCTGCTTCAGAAATGCAACAGTAGCTTTAGATGTGTGTTTTTGGATCATTGTCGTGTTGGAAAAGTGATGGCAGCATCTTCTCCTTCGGTATAGAGCAGTGCATTGTTGAGTTCATGATTCCATCAATGAAAAGCAGCCCCTCAAAATGACACTTCCACCACCATGTTTCACTGCATTTGTCTTTGAAATCCTCACCTTTATGACACCATACAGTTTTAAACCATTAAAAACAGTGATCTTGATCTCATCACTCCAGAGTATAGAGTCCCAGCAGTCTTCATTTTTTCAGCATGGGCCCTAGCAAATTCTAGCCGTGTTTTTTGGTGCATGGGCTTTAGGAGAGGCTTCCTTCATGGATGATACCCAGCATGCCATTCCTCTGCAGTGTGCGCCATATGGTGTCCCGGAAAACCATCACTCCAGTTTGGCTTTCTACTGCTTTAGCTAACTGCTGAACTTGCATGGAGATTTTCTTCAACCCTTCTCATCAGAAGACGCTCCTGTCGAGATGTTAACTTTGGTGGACGGCCTTGTAAGATTGTTGCACTTCCATCTTTCTCAAATTTTTTGATCACTTTGCTACAGTATTCTGACTGATATGTAAAGCTTTGCTGATCGTCTTGTTGCCCTCACCTTTTTTGTGTAATGAAATGATTTCCTTTCTCAGATTTCTCTTCCATTGGGAACCATTACTGACAGCGTGAAATAGGAAGGGGCTTTTCTTTGTAAAGTAATGCCCTTTTATTGTCTCCTGTCTGCTGGACGCCTCTTAAATGAATCATTAGACTCACCTGTGGTTGAATGCCTGTTAATTAGAAGTTTGTAGTCTTAAGTGTGGCTTTTCTCCTACGACTATAATTGGGGTGTACTCATTTTTGCAACATGGGCTTGAATGAATTTGTTAGGCAAATCACTTTTTTGTGTTTGCAAATGAACCAATCTGTCTTGCAATCAATGGCTCACATTTGTGGGAGTATTTTGTAGTATAGTATATCATACAAAATGTTGATTCTGAAAGGAAACTAAATATATATATGTATGTGTGTGTGTGTGTGTGTGTGTGTGTATCATCCCGTTTTTTTTATGGCCCGTTTGAAGGAGGCTTAATAGTACCCTTGGTTACTGTGGTCCCAGCTCTCTGCGGGTCATTAACCAGTTCTGCCAGTGTAGTTCTGGGCTGTTTCCTCACCCTTCTCTAGATCAGCAGTTCTCAAAGTTGGGGTCACAAACAGGTAATGGTGGGGTCTTGAGATTCTCTTGAGAAAAATGTCAAAAAGGAGCTCCAGGAAGATTATCAGTGATCCTGTATTTTTGCAGTTTTATAGTAATTGCTCTAACAGTTGATCTCCCCTCACCAAGCTCATGTTTTTAGGTGGGAAAACTTTCATAATCTGTGGCTGCTAAATACTTCTTTACCCCGCTGTATGAGGTGTATTGTCACTGAGTTTCACTGTTTTCTCTTTCAGTGTTTGGAGAGGAATGTTGCTTTGACTCTTGCTCGTTATCTAGAAAAAGAAGAGCGATTCCTGAGCCCTCCCAGGTAAGAGACTCTAGAAATTCATTTCATCAGCATTCCAGTATTTCCTGTAGCAGGAATAAAATTCTGTAGTTCTACATGACAGTAACAGAACTGTCGCCTTAATTTGGTGGAAGAGTTTGGCTCGTCTCTGTGATCCAATGGGCTGTGGCCCCGCTATGGTCTCAGGGAAGGGTCAGACTTGGATCCAAAGACCAGGATGGAAGCCGTAGGTAAACCCAGCTTGGAACAGGTAGAACAGGGACCTCTACACCTGGTACTCAGGTCTGGCACAAGACGTCGCGCGATATGTTTTTTTTAAACCTCATGATGGTTTAGTGTATGCTAAACCAGCTGCCGAGAATGGCACCAGTGCCAAACTGCTACTTTTGAAATGGTGCCGGTGCTTAAAGAATGGAACACATACAAGCTTCTTCCAAAAACCCTCTGATTGTTTTATTTTTAGTCGGGCTGTCAAACAATAAAAAATGTATCAAATTAATCACAGGGTAGCTGTGAAATACTCACTATTCCTAAATGTGACCAAAAAACTACAATTTTCAGTTTAAATAAAAAGACAAATCTACATGCAGTTGCTCTTTTTAAAAATTAAATATAGGAGAAATCAGTTAAGTTTGTGTTTTAAACTGTACAATCACATTCACAATGTATGTAGGGACAACGGACCCTGTGTATCGCGTCATTTCCTGTTTGGTGACTCACTTGGCTGAAGCATCTCGGTGTTCTTGCCCTCTTTAATTTATCTAATTTCTTGTCCAGAAGCTTTTCTGAGTTATTCTAACACACTAAAAAGTTAAAAAAACGTATTTTCTGTAGGTGTTCTTTACGTTTTGGGAACTCGTTAAGTGTTAAACTGGTTTTCTGGGCAGGTGAGGTATCGCTAGGCTAGCTTAGGTTTACTGCTAGCATGGCTACCGTTTTGTCTCCTGTTCCTCCTCCGTCTCTCTCTGAATCTCCTCCTCTCTCCTGCTCTCTGTGTCAGATGTTAAGCTACTTCTCTGCCTCCTTTAGCGAAGATGGTAGGTGTAATAAGTGCAGCATTTTTGTAGCCTTGGAGGTAAGGGTTTATGAGCTAGAGGCCCGGCTCCGCGCTGTAGAACAGCCAGGCCCAGCAGTAGCTAGCGCGGAGTCAATTAGGACAGGACCCCTTAGCCGTCCTCCAACAGCTCCCGTGCAGCCGGAACATCAGGCAAGCTGGGTGACTGTTCGTAGGAAGCCTAGCGCCAGACCCCAGCCCGCGGCCAACCTCCAGCCTCTTTCTGTGAACAATAGGTTCGCCCCGCTCAGCGACGCACCCACTGAGAAGGAGAGGCCGATTCTTGTAATTGGCAGCTCCATAGTTAGGAACGTGGCTCCAGAGACATGAAAGACCACCATCAAATGCCTTCCAGGGGCCAGAGCTGGGGACATTAGGTCCCACCTGAAGCTTTTGGCCAAGGACAAACGACGGTACAGCAGGATCGTTATCCATGCTGGTGGCAATGACACCCGGTTACGGCAATCGGAGGTCACAAAAATTAGCGTAGCTTTGGTGTGCAGGGCTGCCAAAAAGATGTGTGACTCTGTCATTTCTTCTGGTCCCGTAGCTGATCGTACTAGCGATGACATGTACAGCCGTGTGCTGGCGTTTCACCTTTGGTTGTCAAGGTGGTGTCCAGAAAACGATGAGGGCTACATTGATAACTGGGGGACCTTCTGGGGAAAACCTGGACTGTTACGTAGAGACGGAATCCATCCCACCGCGGACGGAGCTTCGCTTCTTTCCAGGAACATTGATAGGGTTATCTCTAGTTCCCCAAAGCCGTGACAACCCAGAGTCCAGCTCAGGGATCAGGGACTGCCACCCACCCACTACCCTATAGAGACAGTTTCCCGTCCACTGCCCAAAACTAATGAATTAAAAGTTAATGCTACTAGAGCAAAGTATAAAAATCTCATAAAGATAAATACAACTCCGACTGAACAGAAAAATAAATCAATTAAATGTGGTTTACTAAACATAAGATCTCTCCCCTCAAAAACACTCTTAGTAAATGACTTAATTTGTGAAAATAATATTGATTTGTTTTGTCTTGCAGAGACATGGTTGCAGGAAGAGGACCATGTCACAATAAATGAGTCAACTCCCCCTAGCTACTTAAACTTTAGTGTCCCTCGAAGTACTGGTCGAGGAGGTGGTGTAGCCACCATCTTTCATTCAGATTTACTAATTAATCTCCAAAAAAATAATAGTTACAGTTCCTTTGAGCATCTAATCTTTAGCCTTCCTCATACACATAACAAAGCAGTAAAGCCACTTTTATTTGTGGTCTTATATCGTCCACCAGGACCTTATTCTCAATTTTTAGATCAGATAGCAGATTTTCTATCTGACTTAGTTTTAAACACTGATAAAGTCATTATAGTCGGAGACTTCAATATTCATGTTGATAGTGAAAGTGATAGTCTAAATACAGCTTTTAACATTATCTTAGACTCAATAGGCTTTACTCAAAATGTGCAGGGACCAACCCATCGTGGTCACCACACCTTAGATCTTGTGCTGACTTATGGCATTGACTGTGAAGAAATAACAGTCTTTCCACATAACCCTATCCTGTCTGATCATTTCCTCATCACTTTTAAACTTACTCTAACAGATCATATCAAGCCTGAAAGAAAACTTCATTATACCAGAACGTTATCAGACAATGCTGTAGCAAGTTTTAAAGAAGCTCTTCCAACTTTAATTTCCTCAGTACATAAAAGTGACACTTGACACTAATTTAAGTCCAAAAACATCACTTTAACTGAATAATTTGGTATTTTTAACGCAGTGGTAACTCACTATGAAATGTACTGAAGCCATACTGAGAGCCAACATGCATAAATCAACATAAATACAGAGCATTTAAACTCTGCATCGAACACAGGGAGCTGACATCCCAATCGGACGGATAATTCCCACAGACAACTTATGAACTTATCATATCACCACAAAGCCAATACACCCTTAATAATACACTCACATGCCATTTAGGATCACAGACACATGCTGCTGCACAATAATCATAGTTTGGCTGGTGAGGAAGTAAAACTGATGCTGCGGGTTGAATTATAAACGGGGCGCTGCTCTGTGTATGAGTTCAATACGTAAAAAAGAAAAAAAAGTTTAATTCTAGGAATAAATTGACCCATATTGGTGAATTAATTTCGACAGACCTTACTTTAAGCAGTTTTTTGCACAATGATAGCCATGTTTACTTAATTACTTTTGACTGATGGCACGCACAGAATCCATAGTATTCGACATCTCCGGGGGGAAAAAGGACCGATATAAGGCACTGAAATGTGTGCTGCTTTTTCGGTCTGGTTACTACCGTTTCTGTCAGAACCAGTGCCATTACGGCACCTGACATTGGTACCCATCCCTAGTACCAATAGCTGCGTTATCATCTCATGCTTGTGTGAGAAGGTCGATAAGGATGCACACCCACAGAAAAAAAATTCTAGTCATGAACCTTTTGCAAATGTATAGCCTGCATACTTTTGGCTGCGGGATAGCTTGTTGGTGCCATAACTATTCTTGTTATGTTACAGCCACTAAGATGGCTGTTTAGCAACAACTACGTCCGATATACAAATCCCCACTAATGTTCCTGCAGTCTCCAATCATCCATTTATCCCTACTACCAACTGACTTGATTTTACTAACAACTCCTAGCAAATGTAATATAATGTAATCACAGTGTTGCCTGCTTTTGCTGCTGAACAGAGTGCTAAACTAACTAGCATTTTGAACCAGCATGCTTTCAAGGCTATTACTGTTAGACTGTTAAACGGGTTACGAAACGAGCTTGATGACCACTTGATAGATGCATTTTAAAGGTTGCATGTTCTTTCTTGCAAAGATAAGGAAATAATGCAGTTTAATGGCTGGAGCACAGTGTGCTGGCTCATTGTGGTTCTAAGTATGCGGAGGTCCTTCCTTCAGCCAAGTATTGGCCAGCTGATATATCCCGGTCCATAGATTCCTTTTAACAGTGCTTGTACATTCTATTCAATTCACTTTTAGAACCCAACCACCCTACAGAGGAAACTCATTTCATCCGCCTGTATCTGTGATCTCGTTCTTTCAGTCACCACCCAGAGTTCGTGACCATAGATGAGGGCCAACTAACTGCCGGCAATGTGAACCAAACACTAACATCGGTCCTACAGGGACCTAACAGCGCGTATCACTGGGTCCGGTACCCTGTACTCCCAGATAACCCTCCACAGGACTCCCAGAGGGACACAGTCGAAATCCATCTCCAAGTCCACAAACCACATGTGGATCGGTTGGGCGAAGTCCCACGTACCCTCCAGGACCCTGCTGAGGGTGTAGAGCTAATATACATGTTTTATATTGAAAGGATCGTTTATAAATATTATGATTATAATGATTGAAGGTGTTCTGGAGTCTCAAAATGGCGCCTTTTTCTGGCTTGGTTACTTTTTTGGATGACATTATATTATAGCCAGTCTGTCAACTACAAAGCTGCCACGGCTGTCATCCGTTATGATCGGCAAACACTTTTTGGCATTGATAGGCACATGAAAAAAGTATGTGTGACCAGGGCTAGCTACAGGGAGTTTTTCCCTCCACCTTTCGAACGTTCTGTGTCGTAACCTGACTACCTGCTGGTAGCAAAACGTTGTGCCGGGAGAAGGAAGAGAGGATCGTGGGCTGGCGTACGATCCAGGCAGAAAGGAAACTGAGAATGCTTTCGTCTTGGGTCGCTGGGTTTGGATCCGTATGCGATCGGCGTTACTTACGACAGATACCTGTCCATGGTCTGGACTGGAATCCAGTCTACACACCACCAACTACTGCTTCTACGCTCCTGTTGCCATCTGATCGGCCCTTCCCATCTCGTCAGACCCAATATCTTCCGCCACGTGAGCGTGTCCTACGAGCTGTCTTTGTGGAACATACCGTACGGGCTGCGCCGAGCTGTCATGCCGGTCTGCACGCATTTCAAGGTGAGCGTGCATAGCGTTTTGCTTTTCTAAATGCTCGCTCCTTAGCGAACAACCTTTCTTTGTTGACTCATTTTCAAATTAGCATCTTGATTTCATAGCTTTGACGATATGCGCTCATTCACAAGGACCGCTTTCCAAGCAGACAAATGAAGCCGGAGCCATTCAACTCATTGGAGCTTTAGATGACTAGTGTTGGAAACACTGACGCTTTTTTTTATTGTGTTTTAATTTACCGACCTCCTGGTCCCGCTCATGAGTTTTTCAAAGATTTTCTAAGTTTTTATTCTTGATCATCCAGTTTGAAAGCAAGGGCGTCAGTTGATTTTAAAATTGCAGGACAATAATTATAAACTTGGATGCGGTTTGAGGATTGCTGGGGACAGTTATTAAATATTTAAGTATGGCTGGGCGGTATACAGAAAATTTTACAGATACCAAAATGTATGACTGTTATCATTTTGCCGGTACAGTCATTATGTTTTAAGGCTGTAAAACTCCTCTCCACACAGTTTTTTACATGTTTCCCAGACATACATTAACATTTACTCACATTTCTCACTAGTTTTAGTACTCAATCCTTCATAGATCTAAAACATAAAAGTATTAATAAGCAGTACGATGTCTCTGCCATGCGACATCAGGAGCGTCTTTCTCCACTGAAGGTCTCCTAGCAGGTGTTGTGTCCTAGTTAGGAACATAATTATGGGCAGTTTTTTGTGCTGCTTTTTTTTGTCTAGATAAGAAGATTATTATAACCAGACATGAAAAATTTGGCAAGCACAGGAGACATGACAGGAGGAGATCCATACCTGCATCCAATCATTTAGGACGCAGAACACAATGCTCTGCACTGTGATAAAAGCATTTAAATTGTGCCATTAAAAAAAATCCACCAAGCAGCAAAGGATGGACGGCGTTATAACAAAGGAACTGTATAACAGTATTTTTTCCATCTTTAAACGGGTACCAGTGACGTTACAGGACTCCACCCTGTAGCTGACTACCAGTCTTATAAAACATAACATCTACTGCAGAGAATGCTGTAGTATATGAGCAGAAAGAAACATGACTGCATGAGAAAGTGGAGTGATTTAAAGAACATTCTGTTCAGATACTGATGCAGAAACTTTGCTGGGAGCAGAAGTGGCTGTTAGATCAGTGCTGGTACAGACTTTCAGGTTTGGTGGGGACAAACCCGTCAACCATAAATATTGCTGGGGACATGTCCCCGGTGTCCCCAGTTAAAAAGTCGCCAAAGTGGATGAGATCAGGGCAAATGTGAAACCACCTGATGTAAACACTGCTAATGTAATTATGTCCTCTGCTTGCTCAAGGTCTGTGTTCTTCTGTATCATTATAGGATGTTATGATGCTACTGAAAAGAATGAAACCCTCTTCCTGTCCGTTTGATGTCATACTCATTGCTTTATTCTATAATGTCATTGACATTGTTGCCCCTTATGTTTTTGAACTGATCAATGTTTCCCTTATGTCTGTGTTGTCATTTCCAAACTTTTTCAAACTGGCAGCTATAAAGCCTAGTTTATGCTTCTCTGTTTGAGACGGATTGAAGCGACGCCATTATCTGTCGATGCAGTGCTCTCTGTCACCTACGCAAGGACGGATGGAGTAGAGGCCCATTTTTTAACAATCAGTCTCCGTCAACGGAGAGCGTTCACCAGAACGGGGCTCTATAGTCGCTGTAATCAAGTAGTTATTGCAGCGTTTGGCCATTACATGCTTTATGTTGAAAGTATCATTCATCTAATCTGCTCCTTTGCTGATTTTGAACACAAGGAGGTGTAGGAAAACAATAAAACAGGCTGCTGTGTTTGTTTCCATGTGTTTCTAGAGGATTCAATAATTCACACTTCTAGTAAAAAGCTTTACAGCTTAATCAGAACATACTTTCTGTTGTTCATTGCTCCTTGAAGAAAATACGTTCAGAAGCCTAGAAAAAAACTGAAACAGCGCTTAGTGATAGTAGGCAGAGACGGCATGAAAAGTTAGCGCTCCCTGCTGTCCTGGTCGAGCAACGCTGAAAAAACAATGGAAAGTGGGGGAGAAAAAAAACGGACTACCTAAACGAAAAACGTCTCCGTCAATACGTCTTCGTCTGAGAGCAAATTTGCGGTCAGAGAATCATAAACTAGGCTTACGCCCTATCCTAAAAAAGCCCAACTTGGACGCAATTATAGGTCCATATTTAAATGGCCCTTTCTCTCCAAAGTTGTGGAAAAGGTGGTGGTCGAACAACTTTATGCTTTTCTTCATAATAATGAAATGTTTGACAAGTTTCAATCAGGTTTTCGTAAGACTGTACTGAGATATCTGAATGGCTGCAGACTCTGGTCAGTATTCCATATTGATTCTGCTAGATTGTTCTCCATATGATGCTGCACATCATAAATTGTTGTTACACAGACTCATTATTGAATTTGGTATTTCTGGGACAGTCCTGAAGTGGTTGTCGTCCTATCTGACCATTAGAACATTCTCTGTGTGTGTATAAATAACATTATGTCTGATACTAATTCTTTGCTAGATGGTGTTCCTCAGGGATCCGTCTTAGGGCCTATTTTGTTTTTGTTGTACATCAGCCGCTGCTTTAAAAATGTTTCCTATCATTTCTATCCTGATGATATTCAGTCGTACTTTTCGTTTAAGGAGTCAGAAAGTCAAAGATTGATAGTTCACAGACTGTTTTTCTAGTGTAAAGTTGTGGCTCTGTGAAAACTGTCTTCAGCTGAATTCTAAAAAGACTTTGATAATTGCTCCAGAGCAGAAAATTCTCTTGATTGTGACCCACCTTGGTCCTCTTGGCTCCTCGGTGCAGTCGAGCCTCATAAATATTGCCGTTTGGTTTGACCATTTTTTTTCTCTTGACAGCCATTCAAGACATTTGGTCAAAAACAGTTTTTACCACTTGAGAAACATTGCTAAGTTAAGGCCAATTTGATCCAACTCTGATATTGAATTGGTGATTCATGCTTTCATCTTGTCTCATTTAGATTATTCTGACTCCTTTTGTAACTACCAGGAGAGACTCATGGATTATTCAAACATAAGTGGATGAGTCACAGTACCACTTCAGGCATGTGGTGGCGCAGTGGTTAGCACTGTTGCCATGCAGCAAGAAGGTTGTGGGTTCGTATCCCGGCCCATGAATTGAATTATAGATCTTATTTTTTTACTTTTCACTGTCCCAGTGACCTGCTTTAAAACCAGAGAAGATTTGTCCTTTGAAGCTGTTTCTCCTAAATTGTGCACCAACCTTTCTGACTGCTTATTTATAACGCCTGAAGATGACAAGATTGTAAACTGTTTGGATGTGAATTTTTATTTAACTTGTTTTTGTAAATTGTGAAGCACTCTGTGATTTTATCTGGGAAAGGTGCTTTATAAATAAAACATATTCTTCTAATCTGGTCTTTTGGTTAATTTGAGCACTAGGAGGTGTAGAGAACAATAAAACAGACATCGTGTTTGTTTTTCATGTGTTTCTAGAGGATTCTATGAGCTTCTAGTAAAAAGCTTTACAGCTTAATCAGAACTTACTTCCTGTAGTCCATTGCTGCTTTAGGGGGGAAACGTGTTCAGGGGGGGGGTGGAGAGGAGAGGAATGAACTGAGGGCGGGGTCAGACGGAGCTGGGGGCGGGGTCATATTGTGTGGTCAGTTCCAGTTCTTTGTCACATGCTGATGTGCCCTTGGGCAAAGCATTTAATCAATTTGTACAAATGTGTAATAAATCTGTAACTTGATGAACATCTGGTATAAAGAGCTGTGTTGTTCATATGGCTACTAAAGGGTCAAATGAGCTGAGCTCATTTCCTGTCAACCTTCCAGGAAGTGTTTATGATGGTATGAAGTGAAAGGTGCCAACGCTGTCTGTCTCTTTGTCCTGTGTGTCTCCAGCATCAGGGTGGTGGTCACCGTCAAACAGACGGATGAGGACATTCAGAAGGCCGTGTCTTGTATCAGAGAAGCAGCCTCCGTTCTCCTCAAATAGCAGATAAACCTTCATCATCATCACTACAGGAGCGCAGCCATTCTTGGACTTTCAGAATAAGTCACCTTGTTTACTGGAAAGCAAGTCTGAGTGTTGCACTGGGAACCTAAACTCCAAAGTCTAACAGATCATTGTTCCTCCATGTCTAAAAGATGTGATGTCATTTTCAGAGATGAATTCATATTTAATTTAATATGTTTTGTCCATTTTTATGAATGTCAGTATAGGACTTTGCTTGCCTGATGGCTGGGAGAAAGAGAGGCCCTGATCATTTCAAAGAACCTAGTTTAAGTAGGTCCATTCCCTCCTGACCTTAAATAAGTGATCAGTTTTATGGACTAACCTAACAGACACATTGTGTCTGCAGGCTACTGGAACTACAGCTGTTGCTCTGATTAACTTTTTATGCCACTAACCAGAAGTACCTGATTTTTACTCTGAATAAAACACTCTGATGCTCACTTTTGATAAATGGATTTTGTGAGGACGCTGCATTTCTGATTTTCATTAAAACTATGTAATTCAAAAAGTATTGTCTCATGATTCATCATTTCTGTCTTGAACATTTCATGCTGAAATTTTTCACTAGTATTTCAACGACAGTCAAGTGGATGGAGTTTAATGTTGTTCAACCTGGTATGGTAATGTTAAGCCTGGTTTCTTTTGAAAAGAACCGGGGGTCTCATTTATAACGCTAACGCAGAAAACGGGGTCTGAAAACTATGCAAGCAACTTTATACGCCAAGTTTGAGATTTATAGAAAAAAACGTGGCGGAAAAATGTGTGCAACTTTAAGCACACCGAGGATTTTGCTTACATAGATTTTGGACACGCAGGACACAGACAGTGCAGCAGGACGGATACCAAAATTATGAATTTAAGTCACATTTTCAGACTTGTAGAGCATTGCACACAGAGACGAACACAACCAACACACAAACTTCTCCCACGTCCCGTCTATTGGAACTGAGAATAAAAATAATTTGATACAAATATGTTGCATTTAAGAATTACGTTCATATGTATGTCTTCAGATTATAAAATTAAATTAGCATCACAAGAGATAAAACGAATAAGAACATTACATATAAAGTTTCATTTATAGGCTATGATTATCTGTTGTAGCGACAGTAAGACTGGAATCAAAGCAAATTCAAACCAAACTAAATCACAATAGAACATAATAAATGTAAGCACTGCTAGATATTTAAAGCCTGGCAAAAAGTTGTGCTTCAAAACTACTTTTAAAAAGTATCATCCATGCAAAATATTGATTTGGGGTCATAAAAATAAACGAGAGCTGCAGGTGACACAGCATTGATGCAGCAGCGTGCCTGATATAAAAAAAAATCTTCAATGAGTTCCAGCGCATCCATTGTGCAGAATTATGGGATGCTGCAATATATTTGTTCTTCACACACACGCAGCAATATGTGTAATTACTACACAATCTGAAGACATACATATGAACATATTTCATTTTTATTCTCAGTTCCTAAAGACGGGACAGGGGAGAAGTGTGTGCAATGTTCTACTAGTCTGATATGTGATTTTTTTCATAATTTAAGTATGTCCCCTAATGCACTGTCTGTGTCCTCCGTGTCCAAAAACTATGTAAGCAAGATCCTCAGTGTGCTTATAGTTGCGCCCATTTTTCTGCCACGTTTTTTTCTATAAATCCCAAACTTTGTATATGAAGTTGCTTACGTAGTTTTCAGACCCCGTTTTATGCGTAAGCAAGCTTTATAAATGAGACCCCTGAACCTCCAGGGTCACATAAAGGCAATAACCAGGTCAGCTGAAGAATATTTCTAGGATTAAAGGACTGATGTTGCAACAGGACCAAACATTTATATTTAGTCTGATTGATTTCTGATAGACTTCAAAATACTCCTACTAGTTTATAAATCACTGATGACGTATGATGAAGACCTGCTGTCCCCATAGCAACCCCCCGGAACCAATTAGGTCCTCCAACTCTAGTTTACTAATCATCCCTAGAATCCAAACCAAACATGGAGAAGCAGCTTTCAGTTTCTATGCTCCCCTTATGTGGAACAAACGTCCTGATGACTGCAGAGCTGCTGAATAGTTAGATTATTTCAAATCAAAGATTAAAACTCTCCTGTTTAGAGATGCTTTTGAGTAATATTCTAATATATATTTTTGACTAATTTTATTTTTATGCTTCTCTTAAATTGTTTTTAATCAAATGCCAAATATTTTCTTGAATTGATTGTCGTGTTTCATCTGTTTTTAATTTTCATACTTTTACATACATTTCTTTTTTATGCTTTTCCTTAATTCTTGTTTTTAATCAAGTTCTAAATGTTTTCTTTTATTGTTTCTTTGTATTTAATTTTCATACTTTTATCATATATTTGGTTTCTTTCCCACCAAATCATGTAAAGCACCTTAATTAATCATCTTGTGTTGACAGTGTTGCTATACAAATAAAATTGCCTTGCTATAAACACATGAAGTTAAGTTTCTCAGAAAAACGGAACAATGGATTAGTTAAATGAAAGCTTTCCTAAAATTGAAATATGAGCCTACTACACTACACGGGGTGGAGCTGAACCCCAGTATGTTATTCAGTAAGACGCAACTTGTTTTTTACGAATATTTATTTCGAACAAATACTTTAAAAATTCTTTGTATTCAGGGAACAAGAAAAACGTTGTATCAAAAAGTTGCGTTTCCTCATGAGGTTTAGGAGTAAGGGAGGGGGGTGGAGGAAGAGGGAAAAGAGGTGACTGACACAGCTGCTCCACACAGCAACAGACAGGAGTGAAAAATGACTTGGCTGCATGATTATTTTTGTTGAATACAGGTGCTGGTCATAAAATTAAAATATGAAAAAACGTTGGCCTGGATTAATGGAGTAATGCGGCGTGGCATGGACTCCATCAGTCTCTAGCTCTGCTCAGGTGTTATAAGAGCCCATGCTGCTCTGACAGGGCCTTCAGCTCTTCTGAATTGTTGGGTCTGGTGTGTTGTGTGAGTCTGTTGGCCAATCAAGAACAGGGATCACATGGTCCTTAAACCAGGTACTAGTACAGCTTTGGCAGTGTGTGCAGGTACCAAGTATTGCTGGAAAATGAAATGTGCATCTTCATAAAGGTGGTCAGCAGCAGGAGGCACGAAGTGCTCTAAAACTTCCTGGTAGATGGCTGCGTTGACCTTTGACCTAAGAAAACACAATGGTACAACTCCAGTAGATGATATGGCATCCCAAACCATCACTGATCACATTAATATTGACGTCTACAGTCGGGTGATTTCATGTTTGCTTGGTGATTTAGGCAGTAGGTTGTTAACAGAGTAACGTTAAAGTTTACTTAAAAGGTTAAAACAAGACTTTTGTAGTTCTGTTGAATTGTGTGCACTAGTGGGAGTTATCTGGCACGTTTAAGTCACTAGATTTAACCTATAGGCTAGTTAACCTTAGCATAGGTTCCTGTCACTAATTAGCTTAGCTGAAACTCCCCACATGGATTTGGGCTACCAAACAGAAAAGACTGAGCCTGCTGCTGAGCCATCTCTTGGTCCTCTACCAGCAAAAAGAAACTTGCTCCAGTTCTGTGTAGAATCATTTTACAGCCAATGCTGCAGATAAAACCAAAGTGATATGTAATGTGTGCAAAAGTCATATCAGCAGAGGCAGAGATATCAAACATCTGCTTTGCATACTGATATGTACATAAAGCATCCTCTCCTGGTACTATCTGCCAACCCCCCTCAGCACCAAATCATCATCACAGTCATGTTCCTCCCCTGTTGCTTTAACCGTGATCAAGTAATGGCTGTAATGTTATTTTCCTTTCAGTGACGTTCCTTGTTACATTTTAATTGCTGGATTAATGGAAAAACATCAACCAGTATTGCATATTGATAATTATTAAAATGGATACTTAAATATGACGTAAATTAAAGGTGTAAGATAAGATGAAAAGCTAGATTTTCACGGCCATTTTGAATTTTACCCAAATACAAACATTTCTCCCCCTCAACAAATAGAGATACAATTACAAGCTGCTCTGCACACCCCAATGCACTATGATGCAGTATTAGGCATCATGCTAGTGCAATAACTAATTTGATTCACTCAAATGTCTTGTAACAAGAGGGGACGGTTTTCTGTTCTCCAATCACTGGTCTGTATGGGGTGACGCCAGTAGCTCCACCCTAACCATGGACCCACAGCTGAATGGGCCCCAGGAATGAAGCGCTACTAGTTAGTTAGATGGAGAACTTTCACAAAATAAACGATAAAATGGTGTACTAAGAATTCTTGAGAAAATAGTTGATTATCAAGTATGTGAGCATCTAAACAGCAACAACCTGTTTGAGGAATTTCAGTCAGGTTTTAGAGCTCATCATAGCACTGAAACAGCACTGGTAAAAGTTACTAATCATATTCTAATGGCCTCATAATGGATTTGTGACTCAGAGTACGACAGGGTTGGGGCATGGCAGTGACATTGTAGAAATCACTTGTTAGGGAAGTTAAATTGAAAGCCTAGATGCTCCAAACTCCCAGGGGGATAGTGATTGATAACAAACACTTTAGTTTTGTGGCAGATGATGCCTTATTTAGAGGCAGCATGTTGGTGGCCCTATTAACTCCCATTACTGTATTTGGATAGATGTTGATCACCAATGGACATAAACTTCTCCTGAAGGACTCCAAGTGGCTCCAAACTGGTCTGGGTGAGTAAATGAACGTAATGCGTGCTAGAAAAAAGATCCAGGTTTTAATAAATGGTACTTTCTATTTAACACAGTTTTCTTTTAGTGTTTTTCTCCCCATAGAAGTTCCACCTGGTCTGGTATCCTGCTCAGCTACAACGCCCCCTGCTGGATGGGGAGCATTGATTTAGATGATGCTCCCAGGGAAGAAAAAAAACATCCATGTCCTATTGTTTAATTTTTATTTTCTTTAATATAGAAAGTTCTCTTCCATCAGTTCTTTTGTTCTTTCTGTGTCTCTTCTCTATCTTCTCAGACCCCCAGACTGTCGTGGCAGATGACCGCTTGTACTGATCCAGGTTCTGGTTCTGCTGGAGGTTTCTTCCTGTTAAAGGGGAGTTTTTCCTCTCCACTGTTGCTACATGCTTGCTCAGTATGAGGGATTGCTGAGGAATTGCTGTGGTTGGAGTCTGCATGATCCGGGTACAACCTCACATCAATGACTCAGCACAATCTGCTGGGATTCTTTACTTAGAAAACTTTTAACTGATTGGAATGTTTGGATAATTTTATTGAGATGATTTTTCTTGTAAAGTGTCTTGAGATGACATTTGTTGTGAACTGGCGCTATATAAATAAACTGAATTGAAGAACCACAGCTTTGTGGAGCAATTGCCAGACATTTTCCCTAATTGCGCAACATTTCTTGTATTTTTAAAATACATAATTTCTATATCATATTTCGTTGCTCCCTGAGTAGGTTATTAACTCTGTTAGGAGCAGATTTCTGACGTTCTCCTTGATCAGGACGTGTCTGAGTGTCCCAGAAACGTCTTCTCCCCGTGTTTTTAAGCAGGGCGGATCCAGAAGGACGGGTTCTGGACCCTGAGCGGGCTTAGCGGGCCGACAGGATGCTAAGGAGCCCCTCTTCTCTCCTCCAGACGTCGGGGGGCTCTGTGCGTCACGTGTCGCTCCGTCCCATCCTCGTAGCGCGAGCTGTGTTCAGCGGTAGCAGCGCGCGCTCTGCAGCCAACAGGAACTGGTCTCGGTTCTCCGCGTTTCTCTGGGTTCTACCGAACCGGGGGTTCTACCGAACCGGGAGGCGAGGAGCCACCAGAACAAGCACCGGTTCTCCAGGTTCCCAGTTTAACCTTCGCTGTAAAAGTTGTGGAAGCGGCTCCATGGCTTCCTCACCGGGAATCCTGTTCCAGATGCTGTTCCTGTTGCCAACAATGAGATGTAACGGTGAGTCCTGCAGCAGAACCCTGCTTCTTTGGAACAACAGGGAGAACTTGTAGCGTTTATTACTACCAGATGGCTCCTGCCGTACCTTTCAACACGCCTCAATGATTGTGTAAGACTTCGCCTGCAGCTCTGGGTTTTTGTAGAACAAAATCTGCTCAAAGAATTTTCTAACACTGGCTGAACTTCTTGACTTTAGCTGCTTTCGTTTACTGCTAAACTATCCCAGAGTCTAAAGAAGCCATCAGGTCTGGATTCATCTGGTTCTCTTTGTATTCAGCAGATAAGAAACGTCTCTAGTTGTTACGGAACAGCAGAAACATCCAGTCATCCCTGCTCTCTGTGTTGTCATGTTAATGAAACACACTGCTGGGAGTCTTTTAAGTCATGTCTGTTTATTGACCCCACGGCTGGGGGTCAGACTGGAAACTGAAGCCATTTGTTCTGAGGTAAATGGGGGAGGAAAGGTTGGAGCCGAGCCGAGCCTTACGGTTCCAGAACCTGTTGATACTTGGTACTGATGTCCACCTGGGGCTCTCCAATCACTGGACAGCAGTAGCTTATCAAACCGGTTTGAACCTGGTCTAAACTTTTTAGATGCTATCAGAAGGAATGTTGGGTTCTATCTGAAAGTAAAAAGTTTAACTACAGAATTATTGGGTCAATCTTATCGTCTGTGGAGTAGAACAAATCAAATAAAATGATTAGGTCTATAATCAACAAGCTCAATAAGAGAACAAGATCAGTTTTATGCATACAACCAGCAACAAACAAACTTTGTTTCATTTTGGTCAAAACCTAAAATATTATTGGCAGCAATAAATGCTGAAACCCGGTTCCAGGAGAGGACACAACTTTGGGCCAAGTGTGGAAAAGAACAGCCAGTCAGTATGTTTAATGCAGCAAGAGAAAGTGGAATTATTACCTTAGTCCGACTGAAATCCGACTTTTGAAATGCATGTTTACGCCTCAACCTAGTTTAGACTTCTACTTCAAATCATATCGACACAGCGCCATTACCCATCGATGGAAGGGTTCCCTGTCACCTACGCAACGACGGATGGAGTAGAGCCCCATTTCCTAACTATCTGTTAACGTAGAGAATAGGCCTGTGATTGGTCAGTAACAGCCAGAGATCCTTTCACCAGAACGGGGCGCTATAGTCGCTGTAATCAGCAGTTAATGCAGCGTTTGGCCACTACATGCTTTATAATGAAAGGATCATTGATCTAATCTGGTCTGTAGGTGATTCTGAGCATCAGGACGTGTAGAGAACAATAAAACAGGCTGCCGGGTTTGTTTCCATGTGTTTCTAGAGGATTCTATGAGCTGCACTTCTAGTAAAAAACTTTACAGCTTAATCAAGGCAAGGCAATTTTATTTGGATAGCACACTTTCAACACAAGGCAATTCAAGGTGCTTTACATGATTAAAAATTGGAACACAGCATAAATCAATTTGATGATCAGAATACAAGAAGGCAATTACAATAAGACAATAGTCAAGACAATTCAACAATGGAAGGACAAGCAGTTAAAAACACAGTTTGTATTCACTAACTGATCTCGCTGAAAAGCTCACAGTTCTTAAAAAAACAACACAAGAAATCATTTACAGTAATCAAGACTATAATTCGTGTGAAAATTAAAAACAAACTAGTAAAAACAGTTACTCATAGGCGAGTCTAAATAGGTACGTTTTAATTTTAGATTTAAAAAAGTCAGTGTCTCTGCAGCTTTGCATTCTCCTGGTAGTTTGTTTGAGGAGCATAGAAACAAAAAGCTGCTTCTCCATGTTTGGTTCTGGTTCTGGTTCTAGGGACGATCAGTAAACTAGAGTCAGAGTTACTTTCTGTCGTCCATGGGTCCATGTTAACAGGCTGAAGAAAAAAACAGAAACTACACTGGATAGGTAGGCAGACAACGGCATGAAAAGTTAGCGCCCTCTGCTGTTCTGGTCGAGAATTGTTTGAAACGATGAAAAATCAGTGGAGAACGGATAGAAAAAAACGGAGAACCATAAACGAAAAACGTCTCCATCAATACGTCTGCATCTGTGTGCAAATTTGTGGTTGGACAAGTATAAACTAGGCTTTAGTGAAACTTAAATCTAGCTAAAGTGGAGTTTCACATTCGGACTATTGTACCTAGATAATGTGATTGAAAATCACATTTCTGCTCGGGAAGTAAGGAGACACGGAAGAGCGAATCCACAATAACACATTAGTATAAGATTAAAATGGCGGCTAGGACAAACATAATCAGCCAATCAGCGTAGGGGCGCATGTCGCCATCTGTCATCGTGGAGTCTAATGTACTTCATTTAATGATTAGGTTTTCTGATTGACATGTAAACTGGAATAAAGAATCCCTTTCTGGTCAAGGTATTAATCTAATTATTGTCAAAGTTTGATTTAAATATCTATGTAAAACATTCTGAGCAGGGTTCTAATTACACAGAAGCTTCTGGGGGAGCCATATTTTTCATTATGCACTTCGATTTCAAAATTCACATGCACACAACTATATATTTATGGCACAACGGTCAAAAACATAAAAAAACTAATTTTGGTAGTTTAGCAGGTTCTGATCAAAGAAAAAACAAAGGGATCAACATGAAATCCAGCATTTCTGCCTTACATCCATTCAAGAACAAATCAAGGGGCAACTTAGGTCAGAAACTTCACTATTATGACTATGCGGATCATCATCACCACCACCATCAATACCAAAATATTTGCTTAACAAAGGTCTAATATCAGTACAGTAGGTCTATATTATCTTTAAATTGGTAGAGACCACAGGTACCACAAGTCCGATTTTGGAACCAGTTTCTAACAGACTAGGTCTGATTTGATTGGCGATTTGTGGTATGATTTACGCACATTTTAGCGCTATTACCTTTTTTTTTCATTATGGTTGGGGGGTTTTCTTAAAGCCATTTTGAATTGGCAATATCTCAGAAAGACTTATGGATTTCTTGCATTAAATGAGTGTTCGTTTTCTCGTCTGTCTGACATTTCAACTACTCTTTTTTTTTTTAGCTAAACTGTCTCAATGCTTGAAACTTTTCTTGTTTATTCTGTAATTCACTGCTGACTTCTCCATTAATCCATTGGCAAGCAGCACACTTCATTGGTACATGGGCCTACCGTGCCTCCCTACTTTCCACTAAGACCCAGCTATTCCTACCTTTCCACTCGTTCCATTGCTTTTTTGTCTAGTTAAAAGGAAAGTCTGCATGACATGATTCAGCAAGACCGATTAACTAGCACTTGTCCTCTTCACTGCTCTTTTTTTTTGGTGTATAAAACCAAAATTATCAAGTATACTTTTAAAGATCATGTCCAAAACCTTAGTAAGACTTTGTCCAATCTAATCCCAGGCAGTGTCGTTCCGAATGTGCTTGATTTGCAAAGAACAGCACAAATCAGCGGCAAAACAGCGCCAATACACAGTTATGGTCACAGAAGGAAATACGTTAAAGTTATTTTAAGAAGAAGTCAGTATTCGAAAAATGTAATGTGAGAAATTTAACAAACGATATGGACAAATTATGATTTAATTTTAATCTGAAACACATAAGGATTCTTGTGGGGGGGGGGTCTAAACCAAATTAAAAATGAACTTTTTAGAGCTCCCCCTTGGTCTGTCAGTTCTGGGCCTTCAGGGGAGCCGAGCTCCCCATAGCTCCCCCGTAATTCCAACCCTTATTCTGAGCAAAATAACTGAAGTTATTCAATTCAGTTTATTTATATAGCACCAATTCCCAACAAATATCATCTCAAGGCATTTTACAACAAAAATCATTTCAATCCAATTTGCAAACATTCCAATCAGTTAAACGTTTCTAAGTAAGGAATCCCAGCAGATTGTGCTGAGTCATTAATGTGAGGTTGTATCCGGATCATGCAGACTCCAACCACAGCAATTCCTCACCAATCCCTCATACTGAGCAAGCATGTAGCGACAGTGGAGAGGAAAAACTCCCCTTTAACAGGAAGAAACCTCCAGCAGAACCAGAACCTGGATCAGTACAAGCGGTCATCTGCCACGACAGTCTGGGGGTCTGAGAAGACAGAGAAGAGACAGAAAGAACAAAAGAACTGATGGAAGAGAACTTTCTATATTAAAGAAAATAACATGGACTAGTTTCTCTGCATCACTCCTGGACAGGATGTTTCTAATTTTAGCAATATTCTGGAGGTGGAAAAAAGAAATTTTAGAAACCTGTTTAATATGAGATTTAAATATCATGTCTTGGTCAAAAATTACACCAAGGTTCTTTACATTATTACCAGAGGCCAAATTAATGCCATCAAGATGAAATGATTGATTTAGCAGTTTCCTTTTTAAAGGTTCTGGTCCAAAGACAAAAACTTCTGTCTTGTCTGAATTTAAAAGTAAGAAATTCAGAGTCCTCCAAGTTTTAATGTCTTCCAGACATGCTTGTAATCTACCTAACTGATTGGTTTCATCAGGTTTTATGGATAAATATAATTGTGTATCATCAGTATAACTGTGGAAATTCATACCATGTTGTCTAATTCTTTTACCAATTGGAATCATATATATAGTAAAGAGAATCAGTCCAAGCACAGAACCCTGTGGTACTCCATAAGTAACCAAAGAGTGTGAAGAAGATTTATCGTTGACATGAACAAACTGGAATCTATTGGACAGATATGATCTAAACCAGCCTAGTGCTGTTCCCTTGATCCCTACAACATGTTCTATCCTTTCTAAGAGAATATTATGATCGACTGTGTCAAAAGCAGCACTGAGATCTAACAAGACCAGAACAGTCACAAATCCATTATCTGAGGCCATTAGAATATCATTATTAACTTTTACCAGTACTGTTTCAGTGCTATGATCAGCTCTAAAACCTGACTGAAATTCATCAAACAGGTTGTTGCTGTTTAGATGCTTACATACTTGATTAGCAACTATTTTCTCAAGAATTTTGGATAAGAAAGGAAGGTTAGATATAGGTCTGTAGTTAGCTAAATCATCTTGAGGGGAGAAAGCTTTCACAAGCTGAAGAAAACAACTCAGATGAACCAGAAACTATGATACAACGGTATGCAGAAACCCCATGAAAAGTTGGCACCCCCTGCTGTCCTGGTCGGTAATTGCTTCAAAACACAGAAATATCAACGGAGAATGCAGAGAAAGAAACAGAGTACTATATACAAAAAATGTCTGTGTCTGGTTGCAACGTTGCTGTCGGAAAAGTATAAACTAGGCTTATAAAAATATTAAAGGCTGCAGTTAGGCTATCACTTTCAGTGTCCACGTGAATATTAAAATCCCCTATTATAATTACCTAATCAGTGTTTAAAACTAAATCAGATTAAAAATCATAGATCTGGTCCAAAAATTGAGAGTAAGGGCCTGGTGGACGATACAAAACCACAAACAAAAGTGGTTTTAATGTTTTGCAGTTTGGATGAGGAAAACTAAGGATTAAATGTTCAAAAGAGCTGTAGTTAATAACTGGTCTAGGGCAAATTTGCAAATCTGAATGAAAGATGGTTGCAACTCCTCCTCCTCGCCCAGTACTTCTAGGAATGTGAAAATTTTGATAATTGGTAGGAGTTGACTCATTTATAATTACAAAATCCTCCTGCTGCAGCCAGGTTTCTGATAGGCAGAATAAATCAATTTTATTATCACATATCAAGTCATTTACTAATAAAGTCTTTGAGGAGAGGGATTTTTTTTATTTATTCCTCCAGTCAAAGGACTCATTTGCTTGACGCCTGTAGCTCCACCCTAATACCCCTTTACCACTAGTTTTACTTTCGACCCGAACGGTACGGGCTAGAATAGGGTGGGCAATATGGCAAAAACAGAATATCACAATTTTTCAAGTATTTTATCACGCTTTATTAAATGATCACCAACAAAACTAAAATTACACAATAAAGAAGATAAACATTAAATAAATAAATTCATTCAAATTAGGGATAACCAAAACAGGGCTAATATGTCTTTTATATGTCTTTCTCACACCAGAGATGATAGAAATGCACAGAAATATATACAGTGCTCTGCATAAATGAGTACACCCCACTACTTTTGTCAGAAAACCTTTAGCTTCCTTTCAGAATCAACATTTTCTATGAAATACTCCCACAAATGTGAGCCATTGATTGCAAGAAAGATTTGTTCATTTGCAAACACAAAAAAGTGATTTGCCTAACAAATTCATTCAAGCCCATGTTGCAAAAATGAGTACACCCCAATTATAGTCGTAGGAGAAAAGCCACACTTAAGACTACAAACTTCTAATTAACAGGCATTCAACCACAGGTGAGTCTAATGATTCATTTAAGAGGCGTCCAGCAGACAGGAGACAATAAAAGGGCATTACTTTACAAAGAAAAGCCCTTCCTATTTCATGCTGTCAGTAATGGCTCCCAATGGAAGAGAAATCTGAGAAAGGAAATAATTTCTTTACACAAAAAAGGTGAGGGCAACAAGACGATCAGCAAAGCTTTACATATCAGTCAAAATACTGTAGCAAAGTGATCGAAAATGTAAGAAAGATGGAAGTGCAACCATCTTACAAGGCTGTCCAGGCCGTCCACCAAAGTTAACATCTCGACAGGAGCGTCTTCTGATGAGAAGGGTTGAAGAAAATCTCCATGCAAGTTCAGCAGTTAGCTAAAGCAGTAGAAAGCCAAACTGGAGTGATGGTTTTCCGGGACACCATATGGCGCACACTGCAGAGGAATGGCATGCTGGGTATCATCCATGAAGGAAGCCTCTCCTAAAGCCCATGCACCAAAAAACACGGCTAGAATTTGCTAGGGCCCATGCTGAAAAAATGAAGACTGCTGGGACTCTATACTCTGGAGTGATGAGATCAAGATCACTGTTTTTGGATCTAATGGTTTAAAACTGTATGGTGTCATAAAGGTGAGAATTTCAAAGACAAATGCATGGTGCCTACAGTGAAACATGGTGGTGGCAGTATCATTATGTGGGCTGCATGAGTGCTGCTGCATTTCATTGATGATATATATATATATATATATATATTAATTTGTCAAATAACCTCCTTGAAAATTATATCTAAATCATAAATGTATTTAAATGCATCATATAAAATTTTACTCTAGTCTAATAACACAGAAAGCAAACATGAACCTACTTTAGTAAAAAATACATTAAGCAAAAAGAAAAAAATCTAATCTTTTTTAAATAAAAGACTAACATGCTGCTGCAAATATAATATATAATATAAGATGTATTATGCAATCTATAATAGGGTAATTAATAATCCTCATACAACGGGGTAAATGCAGCTTTAACTGGTTAAAATGTTTTTTGCAGATTGCTGATATTATAAACAGGCATACATAAAGCTGCCTAATAAAAACGTAAGTGATAACAATGTAGTGTAAAAACACAACGGTATACAAAGTGCTGGTGCTAATAAGATAATGAGGGTAGACTGTAGTGTAAGCAGTTCTAATTATTCCTCCATCCATCCATCCAAACATATCCTGCATCATGGTAGATTCTCCCCTCGCCTTCAGCTTTATCAAAACCACAACCCTCTCTAAACGGGGGATAAATGTACCGGACCATTCTCCTACGGACCTACAACTGAAGGAGGGCCATAAATGGACCGATACCGGCCTGCCCTGCTGTATGTGTCACTGTTACAATGGAAACAGACAAAATGTGGACCAAACAGCATCATTCCACTCCATGGAAACAAGGCCAAAGAGCATTTCCGAATGCGAAGAGAACTCAACATGCGATTGGCCACAGACACACGTGTCTGTCAGTTTTTCTCTCACAGAAAAAGTCCTGCTTTATCCATGTGTCTTTGTGTCTTGTGCCTGCTGGATCTATATAAAGAAACAGAATTAAAGCTAAATTGAACTGGATTTGTATCTAATCAAAAACATTTAGTCTTTGGGGTTCATATAGCAACAAACATTTGCCACTTTGTAATGCAAATGAAATCCTTTTGATGAAATTCTGTATTTCTTTTCAGATATTCATTTGTATTTTGTCTTTGCCAATTTTATTGTGCAAACGTAGTGTTTTAGCATTGTCCATGTCCCTTTATTGCATTGAGTTCATACTGAATTTTTCTTTCCTTGTTCCTTTTTAGTTGATCACAGTAAGTCCATGGATAGAAATGTTACCGAAGCTAAAAGTGGAGCTCTACCCACAGCTGAAGGTAGGAAAAAAGCACATCTTTTTTCAGACTTAATAAATAATGGTAATATCTGTGTTTAAATGTTGTGAACCACATTCATCCTGCTGCATGCACAAAAACACACAAATAGTCTGGACCGTAACCCCATTGAGACTCTTTGGGATGTGCTGGTGAAGTTATGGCCTTGGTTGGACTCTCCCATCATTGATACAAATCTGGTGGTAAAATTAATGCAACACTGGATAGAATTAACGTACATCTAAAATACTTGAAAGAAACGTTGTTTGTGAAGATGGAATGCTTATGTGTAATGCTACTTGACCATGCTACTGGCTGGTGTTTGTAAAGCAGCCAATTCGGGAGCACCGTTTATTTTGTCTTGACCCTGATTGGCTGTACACCCTTGAGTTGAAATAAGGAAGACTCTAGACTTTGTCAGATTGCTGCTTAATCGAACTGAGGAACACCATGTAGTGTAAAGTGGATTTATTAGAACTGCAGTAGCAGGAGCATACATTAACTCCGCCCCGCTCTGTTCAACATCCTGCTGCATCCTCTTTATCCCCTAACATTCCCAATACATCTTTTATCTTTCTTAGTGAACAACGGGATCTCTGTCTTTGTCTCTGCAGATCTTTTTTTTTGTGATGTTTACTTGTTCTTTTATTTTATTGTTTTTTTCATGGTTAACAAAATTCTCCACATAACTTTTTGTCTTTGGTATTCACTAGTACATTAACAGTTAACTCTCCACATCCATACCGATATAGATAGTACAGAGATGCATGGTTGGTCCTTCCACCATTTTATAATAGACACTTAAATAAAATAAAAAAACTCCAATCATGAAGTAAACCTGACAAGACCATTAAAAAAAGACAAAAACAAAATGTATACACTTTTTAACATTATACAAAAGATGGCCTCGCTTGTTTAAATGACCTGATCCATCCTTCCCATCTTTTCCAAAACACATTTTGTTGCAGTCTTATGGCGAACGTAATTCTTTCCATCTTAAAAACATCATACAGTACATAATATCAATCCACTCCTCCACTGTTGGCACTTCCTGTCTCATCCACCTTCTTGTAATGGCCTTCCTGCCGGCTGTACTAAGTATCTGAAACAGATATTTATCCTTAGAGACAAAGTTATCAGGAGGCAGAGACACAGAGAAGCAAACCCAAACGGAATGTCTGTCAAAAATATGCTCTGAATAAAAAAGGCACCAATACTGTACAGGCCCAGAATATGTGAAAATGATTTGCCTCTTGGCATCCACAGTGTCTCCAACACGCAGATGAGTTGGTGTAATTTTTTTTCTGCTCCGGTGTTATAAAAAATCGAATCAGACTTTTCCAGCAAAACCCTCTCCATAATCTTGAATTCGATGTTTTCCATTTTATTGTACACAACTGTTCCCAATCTTTTGCCGTCAATACCAAGTTTCCTTTCCATTCCTATTTCTGTTTAACATTCAATGTACTGACATTTTTTTTTGTTGCAGGCCTCAATAAAGTCTTGAGATGTTTTTTTTGATTTGGGCCTAACTCATATGCCTCTATAAACACTTCTAGTAGACAACTGTCCCATTGATGTTGTGTAACTTCCTTTTTAATTTGCTAGATATGTTGATGAGCCTGTAAAAATCTAAAGAAATCATCATTATTCAAATTGTATTGTATCTTTAAGTCGTAAAAATTGTTCACCTCCCCCTTTTTCATAAAAGTACAATATGCGGTTAATCCCTTTGTTGCCCATACACTAAACCTCCCATCCAAATTTTTAGGCTCAAATTCTGGGTCAAATGCACACCATCTCAAAACTTGTGTCGCCTCTTTCAAGTTATATTGAGCTATTACCTTCTTCCACAGCCTAAGTGGCAAAGCAACCCAAGGGTTTCCCTCTTCCCCTACTGCAGCCTGAATTGGGAACTCCCCCATCATGTCTTCCTCAATCTCCTTCCATCTGGCCCTGTATTCTGGATTACACCAACATATTAATGGTCTCCCCCCCCCCTTGTCTTTTGCTAATTGTAAACTCTGATATTTAATTCTTGGTCTTCGCCCCTCCCAAACGTATCTCGATATAAGTTTATCCCACTCCTGAAACTGTTGGTCAGACACCTCTATTGGAAGGGACTGGAAGAGATATAACATTCTCGGCAGAATAATCATTTTTGCAGATTCAATACGAAACCCAAAATTAAGGAAAGGTATTGAATCCCATCTACTTATGTCTTCTCTAACTTTTTTATTCAGGGGGAGAATATTGATTGAGAACAATTTCGACAGGTCGACCGGTATTTTTACTCCCAGATATCTCATGGATTCAGCCTCCCATTTCAAGTTATACATCGTCTTCATGTTTTCTGAAGGGTTGTAATTGAAAATTAAAAATTGTGTTTTTGAAACATTCAACTTATATCCTGAAAAAGATCCATATTGTTCCAAAAGTGAAAACAATTGTACGAGAGATTTTTCTGGGCTGGATAGCTGTAACAATGTATCATCTGCAAATAAAGACATTTTTTGTTCTCCTCCCTTCATACATATTCCTTTAATATCTTTATTTTGATTAATCCATTGACTAAGGGGCTCTATAAGAATTGCAAATAGTAGTGCGCTAATTGGACATCCTTGCCTTGTTCCATGTTCCATTATAAATGGGTTTGAGATTTCTCCATTAATTTTAATTCTTGCCCTCAGTTTATCATAAAGTGCCTGTATTGTCCTAATAAATGAATTGTGAAAACCAAATTCCTCCAAAACGCTAAACAGAAAAGACCAATTTACGCAATCGAAAGCCTTTTCTGCATCCAACCCGACTAGAGTGGCTTATTACATGTAAAAGTCCGGCTAATATTATCTTGAGTTTGTCTCTGACGTATAAATCCCGTTTGGTCCAGACTAATGATTTGGGGTAACAGTCCCTCTATTCGTTTGGCTAGTATATGTGTAAAAAATGTATAATCCTGATTCAAAAACACTAACCGGTCTATAACTACTACATTCAGATTTATCCATCCCCTCCTTTGGGATCAGTGAAATTACTGCTTCCCTCCATGAGGGGGGGATTGTGTTATTCTTAAGGACCCAATTAAAAGTTGACTGCAACATAGGAATCAATGAGACCCCGTCACCCTGTACCACTCTGAAGGAAACCCCTCTGGTCCGGAAGCCTTTCCTGATTTAAGATGAGATATGGCTGCAGTCATTTCTTTCTCAGTTACTTCTTCTGCCAGTTTGTTACTCCGTTCAGTGGACTGTTTAGGGAGTTGAACGTTCTCAAAAAATTCCCCCATCTTTAAATTGTCAGTCTCTGATTGTGGGTATAATTTTTAAAAATATATCTCAGAGCTCTCCTGAATATCTTCCAATTTACGATGCAATACCTTAGTCATTGGCTTTTTTATTTTATGGATTGAATTATCTGCCTGCTGCTTTTTCAGTCTATAAGCTAACAGTTTACTGGCTTTCCCTCCCCCTGCATAATAGAGTTAATAATAGTTTTGTAAATATGAACTTCTTTTGAATATCTGTTGTATAACTCTCCTTTATTTTGTTCTTTTTCTTCTTCAGTGCCTCCTTGATTTTTTCATCATTTGTTTCTTTATGTTCTTGTTCTAGCTTTTTTAATGCTGCTTGCAGTTGATCTAATTCCTTTTGCTTAACTTTCTTTAAATAAGACTATATCCAATTGTCTTACCTCTTAGCACTGCTTTACATGTGTCCCACAGTGTTGGAGGAGAAACCTCACCGTTCTCATTTTGTTCCAAGTACTCTGTAATATCCTTCATTATTTGGTCCTTCATATGATTCAATACATGAATATTTAAACTCCAAAAGGTGTTTCTCTGGTATTGAAATAAATGCAGTTTCATATACACTGGGCTATGATCTGAAAGGTCCATAGTCCCTGAGCTGCAGTCATCAACCCTGTGAAAATCCTTTTGAAAGATCAAAAAATAATCGATTCTCGAATGAACTGAATGCAGGTTGGAGAAATATGTAAAGTCACTTCTTGAAGGATTTAACTCTCTCCATACATCTATCAACCAAATATCTTGCATTGCCCCTTTGAACGTCTTGTTTAGATGACCGGGCTGGCCCATCTGTATTTTTGAAGCATCAAGTTTAGGATTTAATCTAATAATGAGATCACCCCCACAAACTAGCACACCTTGATATTCCGCTATAATCAGATTGACTATTTGTTTAAAAAAGCTTCAATCTGAATTTGGGGGAGAATAAATGTTAAATGGATAAAGTAATGACTTCCAGTACTGAGGTCTTCATCTCGACCTTAATTAAGCCCCTATTACAAGAGGGAAAACCTCCCACATCCGCCAGTGTGTCAGGGCCCGCGTGACATTTTGTGCATAGTTCTGTTCATTTATCTCCGTGGCGAGGAAAACAAAAGAAAACAAGAAAAAACAAACAAAACAAAGGCAAAAGCCCCAACAGTAATATTATATCCTTAGTTATGGCCTCTAGATTGTTCTTACTTTGAAATTGTGGTTTGCAGTCAGCCCTCCATCTGACGGGAGCCGGGACTCCGAAATCTCCGATCTCAGTCAAACCTCAGCCCCTTTTCTCCGGATTTTTCGGGTCCGTCATTCACTTAGGATCGGTCATTTAAAAGCCTGCAGCTTTTCTCTGTAGCGCCCCCCTTTGTTTGTCCTCTCTCGGTTCCCCAGTCTCCTACTCGTGCTCCAACAGGGACACCGGCTGTTTGACAATTCCACCATGACCCCGGTCGCCTCTGCCGCCGATCCGTACAGCATCGTCCCTTCTGGATAAAAAACTTGGAGCCGGGCTGGGAAAGGAGTCTGAAATCGGATTTTCTTTTCTTTTAGCACCGATTTTGCTTCAGTATATTCCAGACATTTTTTTTAACACCACCGGCACATAGTCATGATCCAGATTAACCCTTTTTTCATGCAGTAGAAATCTGCGCTTCTGCCAGGCCAGCTTCAGAAGCTCCTCTTTCATCCTGTAGCTCGAGAATTTGGCTACAATGGATCTCGGTGGAGCTCCCTTGGTGGCTTCGGCATCAATGCCCGGTGGGCTCTCTCCACCCGCAGCTCAATGTTGTTTTGTTGGTCTATATGTCAGCAATGCACGGTTTGGCTCAGCAGACTTTTTCTTACCAGGTTCTTCACAGTTGTACAGCACCCTCAACCTGCATTGCTTTGAGGAAACTTGAGGTTGATGATGACATGCACAAAATCCGTAGTCGACCTCAATATTGGAAGTGGCACTTGGAGAACTGTGGCCCATTGTCTGAGACAAGGACTTGAGGAATGCCATGACAGGCTAAAATTGACTTCAGGTGCCACACAACAACTCAGCGTTAAAAGTAACGCGGCATTTAAGATAGAGAACATCATAGCAATACTAAGAACACGGTGGTGGCAGTGTGATGGTCTGGGCAGGTTTAGCTACTTCAGGATTCGGAAGACTTGCTGTGATAAATGGAAGAGTGAATTCTGCTGAAGGAGAAGATCCAGCCATATGTTCCTCCTCTTATCTACGGTTAGGCTGTGGGGGCAGAGACCCAGACTTCCCCCTCCCCAGACTCTCCTGCTAGCTCTGACTGTCATCCGCCCCCACCATCGGAGCCAATTCACAATCAGGTAATGGTCAGTGGAAAACTCCACCCTTCTCTTCATCCTAGTGTCGAAGCCATGTGGCCACTTGGAGCCCCAGATGGATGAACTTCCAGCACTCAGCGAGAGCAGACGCTTTTTATCTTTCTCCCTCCCTAGTGTTTCTTATTCCACAGTCCTTTGTCTTTCTACTGCTATGGTGCCTCTTTTTGCATTCTCCTCCGGAATAATCACCGGTGGATCTGGACATAGACCTGTCAGATGGTCTTGTGAGCAAATTTTTCCCCCCGGAGAATGTAATAAGGGAGTGCAGAGCTGTCCCGATGGATTACTGTGGAGGATCTTGGGTCTCTCACTTTGACCATGGAGACACTAGAAACATCTGGACAATTGGATTCATGATAACGATATCTGCTGATTAGCGCATGGCAGGTTTTGACCAGTTATTGTAAATGTATGGCTTTTAAGGCAGAAATTGGCAGGCTGCTTTTTTTCTTTAAGCTGTATTCTGACTCTGGATTAAGGAATCAAAACACAGTTGAGCGTTTTTTGCCCCCCCATGGACACCTCTCCAGGTCTCACTGTCATTGTTCATGCGAGCTTAGGCCTGGGCGGTATACCGGTTCATACCGAAAACAGTGTTTATTTTCATTATGATATGAATTTTTAATATACTCCTATACCAGTGAATAGCTCGGACAACTTCTGGAACATTTAATGAGGGGAAGTGTTTCAGCCAGGACCGATTTCACTGCTACACGCTCTTCACGACAGTGTAGAAAAGCTGCTGGCAGGAGTGAAGCACACAATTCTGATGAAGTAATTCAAAAAAGAGGAGCCTCGTCTATAGTTTAAAAAGTTTAAAAGGCTTTAAAAGGTCAGACGAGAACCGAACGGCATACGTTTTACAAACTGTTGAGAGTAACCAGTAGGGGGAAGTGTTGAGCGCTATTTGACCGTCTGTAGGTAAACGCGGTCAACGACGGATAAACCAGTAGGAAATAAATCAAAAATAGTGGTAAATATGTTTTACATACCATCTACGGTACTTCTGCCGTCTTTTTTTCTGTTATCTGAATATTAACAAGCTAATAATCACCTACGGTCTCCATGTTTATTTTACTTCTTCTTTGGCAAAATCCGATCTAAGTCTATACTCTGCCCCCTAGCGGGATTCTTCAGTACTACATGCAAAACAATTAGAAGATGCAATTTTGCTTGTGCCAACATGAGGTTTAAAAAAAAAATTAATTCAGCCATAGAACATCAAGAATGCCTACTAGAATCATAATCATTTCAATTATTTTCATATCATTCACCTGTGTCTGGAAAAAACTATATGATGTATTCCATATGGCAGTAAAATGGGCTATTTAAAGCACATTTTTATATTCTTCATTCTTATAAGATAATGTGGATATGAACGGTCATGTATGGCAAAAAATACTGTAATACCGATATATTATAAAAAAATACAGTGATATGAAAATTTACCATACCGCCCAACCCTATGTGAGCTTGGAAGTCCCCCAGCAGAACAAGACAGTCCCTGCACAGAGCGTTCTCCAGTAACTGCTCCAAAGAGGGAGAATAGTCTGATCTGCTTTTGGTGTATAAGCATAAACAGTCAGGACCCGTCCCCCCCACCTGTAGGCGAAGGTAGGCTACCCTCTGATTCACTAGGGTAAACCCAAATATACAGGCGCCAAGATGGTAGGGTGGGGGACGACCATACCCATTCCTGCTCGGTGCCTCTTGTGGGTAAGATATCGTGCTGAATGGTTTGTTGTTCATGGATATTTTTTAATCCAACTGTAGCTAGGTTTTGATTGCTGGGATTCTTACTACCTTACTACCTTACTTTGTCTTTTTCTTTTTGTTTGCTTTATTAATAGAAGTAATGTTGTTTTCTACTTCCTGTAGTGTATTCCTTGGAGTTCCTAGAGCCAATCAACAATATTACTCGCCTCCAAGGCCAAACAGCAATGCTATACTGCAAAGTTGCAGGAAAACCTCGACCATCAATACGTTGGCTGAAAAATGATGCCCCTGTGGTTCAAGAACAGGGACGCATAACCATACGCAGGACAGAGGCAGGATCCAAGCTTCGCATCCAGGACCTGGACACCACAGATACTGGTTATTATCAGTGTGTTGCTTCCAACTCTCTTAAGGAGATCTCTACCACAGGCATCCTTTATGTCAAATTAGGTAAGGTTTGCTTTGATTTAAACCCCTGTACAGTTTTTTAACCCAGTTAGGTAAATGTTAAATAATTTTATCACCAGAGATTAAAAAACCCAAAATGGCAGACATTTAAAAACAGAAACACTAACTAAGTCCGTGTTAGTCAAACTATACCTGTAATTCAGGTTGAATTGTAAATTCAGATGTTTAGATTATGTTTAAAGTCTTTCTTAAAATACGCTGTAGCGATGGGACAGAAGTGCATGAGGGAATGACACTAGTGCTAGCATTTGTTTTACTTAGTTATAGAATTTCAAGTCCAGGACTTTTTATGTCATATTTCTCAACCAGTCCTTGCTGAATTTGCTGGTATTTTTTGGGTTATTTTCATGTGAAAATGTCTAGTTCCACTTTAGTTTTTTCCACATGCTGTCTCACAGTATCCTGAAGCTATATTTGATACATGTAAGAATTCATTGCGTATTTTATGCCTAAACTATGAGAAACCAAAGACTCTCCAATAGGGCTGGACGATAATTCAATAGCAATATATATTGATCGACAGAGTTGTGGTACGACAGAAAAAAAAGGGGCAATAAAAAAACGTGATTATAAAAAAGATCGTCCCCTCTCATTTTTTCATTACACCCTATCAGTTAGCTTAATACTATCTACTCCAAACGAATCATTAACCCAGACCCAGGCAGCTCCGTCCCCCACCACTCTCTCCTTTCAAACCATAAAAATGGGAAAATGACCAGAGCTAACCCTTAAAGAACCATCACCGTAAACTAACATCACCACGGTAATATGTCACAGCAAGGGAGTAAGGAGGAAGTTGAACTGATCGCACTAAACATTAAACGTAGCAATGCCCCCCTCCGCGTGGCTCGCAACGAATCACTGTTATGGAAAGCCTTTAAAATGTCCCCTGATTCTCCACCTGGTTCCTTGGAAGCGAAAAACGCGTACAAAATCCGAACTGGGGACGATAGAACTGCCGGCTTTACCTCAGAAGGACTGGGCTTCAGTTTCCGGGGCTCCTTCTACACGCTGGAATATGTAAGTAGCTGGTTAGCTTTAGCAGCTGAACTGAATTTGAATAAGCTTTATTTACAAACTAAACCAAATGTTTCAGCCATTAATATTGTAAAATGTTAAAAAATGTGTAGAAGATTAAAAAGCGTTATAACAAGCCTTTAATTTAGATTACTAACCCCTCCTGTCCACCAGACCCGTAAGCAGTACGTAACATAAGCAGCATGTCGTACATGGTTGATAGCCACCACTGTAGTCAATAGTATCCTTTCCACCCCATCACAGGAGCGTCATGTTGCAGCATTTTTCAAAATATACACGGCGGTCCTATTTTCTACGCGGTACGCCTCTGAAACGTTTAAATTTCGACATTTTGGATAGGGGAAGACAGAAAATTCTGGAAATTTTCAAAATAAAAGAATCGCGCTGCTTTCCGGTTGATTTTCTTGAAAAAAGGTCACTACCAGTGCGGCCCTGTAAGAAGTCAGTACCTCGCTGGAGAGTCTCATTTGTGTTTCATCAATGACGACGAACGGTTGATCATTGAAGTCCAGAAGCACTCAACCCTGTTTGACCCCAGTCACACTTTTTATTAAGACAACGTCAAGAAGGATAAAACATGGAGTGACGCATCTGCTGTTTTGGGGCAAGATTGTGAGTGTTTCCTTCTTATGAACGTGAATCACCCCCCATTCTACATGCACCCTTTTCAGTTATGCAAGCTAAAATAAAGTGGCCTCGAATTTTTAATAATGAAACTACAATGAACTTACCAAAATTAATAGTGTTTCAGGCTCTCTCGGTTCCAGCTGCTTCCCTGCTGCTACGTACCTCATACGCCACCTGATGGAAAGGGCCAAGCAGCAGAATACGTAAGCGAAACATGCTGCTCCTGTAACATGCTGCTGACGTGTCCGCTGGAAAGCCAGGGTTGCATATTCAAAATATGTATAATATAATGGTTAATAACATTACTTTTCTTTGTAATTACTTATGTAACTCAGGTCTCTTGATTTGTTTCTGTTTCTTTCAAAATTAGTTTCATTAAAAAAAGTTTTTGAAAAATGACTTAATTTAATTCTTAGTTAAAATTTGTTCATTGAAGAATAATAAAATGACCAGGGAGGCACTTAAAATACTTTTTCTACATTTTGTGATATTAATAGATACTTATCGGAATCGATTAATATCACTATTCCCTTTATCAATATGCTCTTTTTCTATATCGTCCAGCCCTACTCTCAGGTCTCTGCTTCACAGTTGGTTTAATGTGCTTTTCCTGGGAGTAACGGTCTGGATAAATTTACTTTTAGTTCACTGTAAAACAAGTATTTTTGAGATACAGGACAGATTATGCAATATTTTTAAAATGATCATTTTCTGAGGGTCTTTCTTTCTTTCTTTTTTTTTACAGGACAGATGCCCACCCATGGATCAAAAGAGCCGTAAGTGATCTAATTTTTTTTTATCATACTGAGATCAAATGAATAATAAGGTTAATAAGAAAAAAGTTAATAAGAAGAATAAGAAAAGTAGAAAAATAAGAAAAATAAATTCCCCTCTCGCCCACCGTGGGCATTGTTATTCCCATTCCAAGCTCGGGTCCTCTACCAGAGGCCTGGGAGCTTGAGGGTCCTGCACAGTATCTTTGCTGTTCCAAGTACTGCACATTTCTGGACTGAGATGTCTGAGGTTCTTTCAGGGATCTGCTGGAGCCATTCCTCCAGTTTGGGGGTCACTGCCCCAATTCCTCCAATTACCACGGGTACTACTGTCACCTTCATCTTCCAAGCCTTCTATAGCCTCTCTCTTAGCCCTTGGTGTTTCTCAAGTTTCTCATTTTCCTTCTTCTTGATGTTACCATCACTTGGTATTGCCACATCAACCACAACGACTTTCCTCTGCTTTTTATCAACCACCACAATGTCCGATTGGTTCGCCATTACCATCCTGTCTGTCTGGATCTGGAAGTCCCACAGGAATTTTGCTCAGTCATTCATTATACCAAGTCCCCAACCAGATATGGGGAATGGACCCCCAATGAGTGAAACCATAGCTCTGAGCAAGAACGCAACTGACCTGAAAGATAGGATGGCGAGAATGAGCGCAAAAAAGCCAGAAAGCCTACAACTCGATGCCCCACACATGGATCTACGAATGCTTGAAGCTGTACAACATCAACAGGAATCTTGAACTTTCATTCGGAACTCGATGAGGTTGTGGAGAACCACCCTTTAGGCCAATGGCAAGCTACTTGCACATTGGTCCATCAAATGTGGCATATAGCACGGTTATACTGTACCCACTACTGTTCTGCATAGGTCTGAATCCCCTAAGCCCAATAATCAACAAGACTGGCCAATAATACCGCCTAAATAATGGGGTCTACAATCAGCCACCTCCTCTACATGGATGACATCAAGCTATATGCTAAGAGTGAACGGGATATTGATCAGAATCAGAATCAGAATCGGTTTTATTGCCATTGTTTGAGAACAAGTTCACAAACTAGGAATTTTTTCTGGTACAGTTGTGCACATAAAACATTTAACATAATTAAAAATAAAATAAAATAAAAAATAAAATAAAAAGAATGAGCCATAAGGCTAAAGTCTTTATAAATATTATAATCTATATGTATATAAAAGAACTATGAAGATATAAACATCCTTTTTAACATGAGAACAGCAGCAGGGTTCCATTCACAGATGTGCAGGTGAATGACAGCAGCAGATCTAAGCGTGGTCAGACCACACAGTGCAGTAAAATAAAGTTACGTAGTGCAGATGGTTCTATCCTACATGGGTCTTTAACTGAACTATCGGGTCTTGTTATTGTTCATGAGTCTGATGGCGGAGGGGAAGAAACTGTTCAGGTGGCGGGAGGTGTGGGTCTGGATGGACCGTAGCCTCCTGCCTGAGGGGAGGAGGGAGAATAGTCGGTGTCCAGGGTGAGAAGAGTCAGCTGTGATCCGACCCACACGCCTCCGGGTCCTGGAGGAGAACAGGTCCCGGAGGGATGGGAGCCTGCAGCCAATCACCTTCTCAGCAGCACGCACGATGCGCTGCAGTCGGTGTTTGTCCCGGTCTGCGGCGCCGGGGAACCACACGGTGATGGAGGAGGTAAGGATGGACTCGATGATGGCCGTGTAGAACTGCAACAGCATCTCGGTCGGCACCTTGAGTTTCCTCAGCTGCCGCAGGAAGTACATCCTCTGCTGGGCCTTCTTGATGAGGGAGCTGATGGTTGGCTCCCACTTGAGGTCCTGGGTGATGGTGGTGCCCAGGAAACGGAAGGAGTACACGATGGAGATGGGGGTGGGAGAGTCCATCAGGGTGAGGGGATACGGTGGGGCTGTGACTTTCCTGAAGTCCATGATCATCTCCACTGTCTTCTGGGCGTTCAGCTCCGGTCCGACAGGAAGTCAGTGATCCACCTGCAGAGGGAGTCGGGCACGCTGAGCTGGTAGAGCTTGTCTCGTAGCAGTCCAGGGAGGATGGTGTTGAAGGCAGAGCTGAAGTCCACAAACAGGATCCTGGCGTAGGTTCCTGGGGAGTCCAGATGCTCCAGGTTGAAATGGAGGGCCAGGTTCACTGCATCATCCACAGATTCCCTGATTCACACCATAAGGATCTACAGCAATGACATCAGGATGTCATTCGGGCTTGACAAATGTAGTAGGATGGACACAAAACGAGGCAAGGTAGTCCACACTGAAGGGGTCTCACTCCCAAAGGGAACAATAGCAGACATTGAGGACAGTTACAAGTACCTGGGAATACCGCAGGAAAATGGCAACCTTGAACAGGCAACAAGGGAAGCAGCAACAGCGAAATACCTCCAACGAGTGAGGCAAGTCCTAAGAAGCCAGCTCAATGGAAAGAACAAGTCCAAGGCAATAAACAGCTATGCCCTGCCAATAATCAGATACCCTGCAGGAATAATAAGATGGCCAAAGGATGAGATACAGACCGCAGATGTTAAGACACGAAAGCTCCTCACCATGCATAGCAGGTTCCATCCCAAATCCAGAACCCTGAGACTGTACGCGAGCCGTAAGGAAAGAGGCAGAGGACTGATGAGTGTGAGATCCACTATCCAGGATGAAACATCGAAGCTCGTAAGTACATCAAGGACAAGGCTTCAACGGATGACATACTTAGTGAATGAGCAGGTGCTGAAGGAGGAACCGTCATGGGAGGACAAGCCCCTAACATGGGATGTACCACCAGAACATAACTGAAGTGGGTGATCTCTAGAAATTCTACCAATGGCTGGCCTACAGGACACCACAGAGGCACTCATCCTGGCAGCACAGGAGCAGGATCTAAGCACCAGATCGATAGAGGCCCAGATCTACCACACCAGACAGGACCCAAGGTGTAGGCTGTGCAAAGAGTCATCTGAGACAATCCAGCACATAACAGCAGGGTGTAAAATGCTGGCAGGTAAAGTATACATGGAACATCATAACCAGGTGGCTGGCATAGTATACAGAAACATATGTGTGGAATATGGGCTGGAAACCCCAAAGTCAAACTGGGGAACACCTCCAAAGGTGGTGGAGATTGACTGAGCAAAGATCCTGTGGGACTTCCAGATCCAGACAGACAGGATGGTAATGGTGAATCAACCGGACATTGTGGTGGTTGATAAAGAGCAGAGGAAAGTCGTTGTGGTTGATGTGGCAATACCAAGTGATAGTAACATCAAGAAGAAGGAAAATGAGAAACTTGAGAAACACCAAGGGCTAAGAGAGAGGCTATAGAAGGCTTGGAAGGTGAAGGTGACAGTAGTACCCGTGGTAATTGGAGGAATTGGGGCAGTGACCCCCAAACTGGAGGAATGGCTCCAGCAGATCCCTGAAAGAACCTCAGACATCTCAGTCCAGAAATGTGCAGTACTTGGAACAGCAAAAATACTGTGCAGGACCCTCAAGCTCCCAGGCCTCTGGTAGAGGACCCAAGCTTGGAACGGGAAAAAGACTGCCCACGGTGGGCGAGAGGGGAATTTTGTTTGGCTGCATTTTGTAAAAGTAAATGGAGAACAGAGTTTAATGCAACGTCTATGAGAACATTTTTTCCTGAGAAAAATTTTAAAAGCAGTAGCATTGAAGTAACAAATGCATGAACTAGTTTCTCTGCATCACTAGGTTAACCCCTTCCAGAGGTGAAAGAAAGAAATTTTAGAAACCTGTTTAATATGGGATAATGATGTCATGTCTTGATCAATGTCAGGTTTTGTGGATAAATATAATTGTGTATCATCAGCATAATTGTGGAAATTCATTCCATGTTGTCTAATTATTTTACCAATTGGAAGCATATATATAGTAAAGAGAATCGGTCCAAGCACTGAACCCTGTGGTACTCCACAAGTAACCCTTGAGTGTGAATAAGATTTATTATTGACATGAACAAACTGGAATAATAATAATAAATAATAAATGTCACAGTACCAAGTAAACTTGGTACTGTGACATTTACATTTTCTTAGTACTGACTTGGTACCGAAGTATCAGGTCTACTACACTACTCTGCATTAAACCATGGAGCCAACCTGCTATGGCTAATTATCTTCTTTTTTAAATGGGGCTACACTTTGTAATGCCAGTTGCTATGAGCCACACCATCAGTCTCTTAGAGGTTAGATATGGAATTGCTGCCGTCCACCTTGTTATTCTGAGACATTGAGGGAAGTAAGAATGGAACAGATTCTTTAAAACGTGTCTGGTCAATTCAATTAAAATGTTATCAAAAAGTTGTAGGACAGGAAAGGGTTATGTAGGAGGACTGTTACTTCATCACACTCAATGCCGTATGTCAGTACAATGTCTAAGGTGTGTTGACCAGAGTGTGTGGGTCCCTTCACTTTCTGAGTAAAGCCAATTGAGTCTAAGATACTATTAAAGGCTGCAGTTAATCTATCACTTTCAATGTCCATTTGAATATTGAAATCCCCTATTATAATTACCTGATCAGTGTTTAATACTAGACAAAAAGTCTGAGATCTGATCCAAGAATTGAGAGTAAGGTCCAGGTGGACGATATAAAACCACAAACTAAATAAGTTTTAAAGTTTTACAACTTGGATGAGGAAAACTAAGATTAGTTGTTCAAAAGAACTGTAGTTATTAATTGTTCTGGGATTAATTAGTAAATGTGAATGAAAGATGGTTGCAATAATGACCTGAACAATGAGTGTTTTAGTGTGCTTGCGTTTTGAAATGATTTTGAAAGGCCTCAACACAGAGAACACTAGATCAAGTCAAGAGAGTGTGAACACAGTCGTGACAGATAATCGCTTGTACTGAACCAGGTTCTGGTTCTGCTGGAGGTTTCTTCCTGTTAAAGGGGAGTTTTTCCTCTCCACTGTCGCTACATGCTTGCTCAGTATGAGGGATTGGTGAGGAATTGCTGTAGTTGGAGTCTGCATCATTGGGCACAACATCACGTTGATGACTCATCACAATCTGCTGGGATTCCTTACATAGAAAACTTTTAACTGATTGTAATGTTTGTATAATTGTATTGAAAAGATTTTTGTTGTAAAGTGCATTGAGATGGCATTTGTTTGTTGCTCAGAGGTCTTGTTAACATTGTAGAGCAATATATGCAAATGTAGGCGTAAATTTAAAGAAGGCGAGCAACTAATTTAATTACTACTTTATACCAGGATATGGCAGACATCTGTAATTTCACCCACGTTTGTGGGTGTGTTACCATGGAAACTTTTGAAGTAAATCACCCTTGAACTAGCGCCAATGCTGGAGGAGCTGAGGCAGTAGACGTAGTGACAAAGTTGCTAAGTTGGAAACCCCATGACTTAATGTAGGGTAATGAGATTATTTCAAAACAGCAGTACCACTGTTAGTGCGTTTGTTCAGAGTAACTGCTGTTAAATTCTAACCTTTCAGAGTATAGACCTGACACCCAGCACTATTTATATACATCCCCATCGTGAGCTAGTGGCGGCAAAAAATCAGACAGTGGAAAACACCTGAGATCCCTATGTAGGAAAAATCCTGCATAACTTAGTGCATAATCCTGAATAGCAACAGCCAATATCCATTAATAGAATAATAGAGTATCACAACATAATAATGTCATCAGTAAGGGACCATGCAAAGCCAAAGGGGTGCAATATTGCTGTTCAGACACTGCTGCTGGGATATGCTGCTCAAATACAAATATTAAAAAGACCATAGGACAGTTGGTAGCTGATTATACAAGTTTTATGAAGTAAAATATAGAATAATAAATCTTGAAGCTGTGTCTTACTAAATAAACACTGATACCTGACTGATTAACCTCCACAACAACTCAGATGCAGCTTTAGGGGGGGGGGGCATGTAAAATCCACTTTTTTAACCTTTTCATCACATTCTTATGTCATTCCCTCCTTAAAACATGCCTAAAGTGGTTCTTACGGTAATTTATTTGTGTTTGGGTAATCTTTTAAAACTCTGGCGGGCGCTGAACGCCAGAATCCTTCTAGGTACGCCCTCATCTTCCAGCAACACCCCAACATTTTGATTACCGTCCATGTCTCTCCATGGCCCTCTCTCTCACACTCCCCAAGCACAAATGGAGAACTTCAACAGCAATCAGCTATCACCTGTGTGTAATAACAGTAACAGCACAAAAATCAGAAAAGTTCTCTATAAAAATTGAAATATTCAAAGTCTCAGAGGAGGTTTTATTTTTATTTGCTTTAAGTAGCACCATAAAAAACTGAGTGCTTTGTAAACTATAAACAGCCGGCAGCCAGCGGTGCCCTGCCACTTTGCTTCTGAGAGCAGGGGAGAGCGTTGACGAGATGCCGCCGACCACTGGCGCTAAGAGCGGTGGAGAGAAAGCCGCGGACCATAATGTAATGTTTCGAGCCCAGGCGACTGGAAAATCTTGTGATGACGTTAAAGACAGCATGTCGAAGGAGGCTCTTAAAGAGACATGCAGCTAATTTCAAAACTTTTAGTTTGGACATGTTGTGAGTGCAATTTTTCATATAGGAAGTATATATAATTTATTTGGTATTATTTACAGTAATATTATAAGTGTACTGTACCACAGAATTGCTGTGTCTGCCTGAGAAGAACGTGCCACCCCTCATTTAAAAGGATTTGCTACCCCTAAGTAAAAGTAAGTAATTACCCTGATCTGGCAGCAGTCTGTTTGCTTGAGCTTAGCATAAACCCATGTAAGTGAATGCGAACTACTAACATGCACATTTTGTAATGTTAGCTACTCTGATGAATTGAATTTTTTAATTCGACAGTTAAAATTAATTTGATATCTTCAGCACATAGAAATGAGGTCAAAATATTAATAAAACGAAAAAAAAACTAAAAAAACTACTGCATATTTATTTGGATACATTTTATTAGCCTTTTCTCTTGTATAAATAATCAATTTTGGGATGTTTTTATTTATCTAATTATTGCGTGTCTGGCTTACTATTATGGAACTCCAGAGTGCTAAAAATTAATTAACTAAATAAAACCTTGTGAAATAAATGTCTATGTAAACAAACAATAAACAAATATATAATGTGACTGTAAAACTCTGAAAAAATTAATCTCTGGTCCCACCCTCTGACCCTCATTGGTAGATGTACTCATTGAACTGAAAAGCATCCTTTTAAAATAAACGTCATTGAGCAAAACAACATGAAATAAAAGCTAACTTTGTGAAAAAGATGTTCTGAAATAAAAACTAGTAGAAACAAATTTAAATGGATAAAAATACGTATTAGTAAAAATGTACTTTTTTTCTGACTATATACCGCTACTTTTTCGCATGCTTTGACCCCTGCGGCCCATAAAACGGTGTGGTTTATTTATGGATTTTTACAGCTAACAGCCTGTAGGGCAGGGATCTCCAACTTCAGGCCTTGAGGGCCAGAATCCTGTAGGTTTTAGTTCTTTCCCTGAATCAACACACCAGAATCAAATGATGGCTCATTTGCAAGCCTCTTCAGAACTTTTCCATGCTTAGTAGTAGGCTGGACAATTTGAGTAGCTTTGTTGGAGCATAGACATATCTAAAACTGATAGGAAACCAGCTTTTGAGGACTGGATTTGAGGACCCTTGCTCTAGGGGACCTCCTCGATCAATAGATTTTACAGGTTACGTCTTTTACTTTAAGGGATACTGTGCCTTTAAGAGGTGGTTTTTGGAAAAGAGAGAAAGACAGGAGGAAGTTTGGGCAAACAATAAAAGCAAAAGTGGAACAGACAGACATTACGAGAGCAAGAAAGTTTGTGAAAAGATAGTGGAGGGTTTGTGCACAAACAAAGAAATAGATGCGATGCCGCTTTTAAGTTAAAGGTAGTCGATCAGAGTGTTTTCACGTACCGTTGGCATCAATGAATAAATGGTGAGACGTTGGCATGAACAACTGTCTCAATGCAAAAAGAGGAAAAAAGCTTTCAGCGGTAATAAAAGCATACAGCATATGTTATTTATTAACATAAATGAGTGCTTGTTATGCGAACATTCATTGTTCAGGTTATTGTTATGCATATGGTCTGAACCTTGAAGACTTTCTTGAAGATTGGCTGACTACAGAGAGGAACCCGAGGTGATTCCATCGTGGTGAAATATTAATAAAATCGAAGGTTTCCCAAACACTGATCACTTTTCTGACAATCCCCTCTGCACAAACCATTACATATGGTAGTTAAACGTTAAAACGCCAGGGGCATATAATCAGGTACAGCTTGTATTTGTACACATTTGTGTTTTTTCTCTAAAATAGTCTAGTGCGCCTTATAATCCGGTGCACTTTATAGTCTGGAAATTACTGTATATTTTCGTTATATTTTCCTTTCCTTGGCCATAATTTGATAGTTGGAGGGCCCAACTCTAATGCCCCCTGAGTAGGGCTGCAGCTATCGATTCTTTTTGAAATCGATTAAACTAGCACTTTATCGATTCGATTAATCTGAAGTTTTTTAAACGTTTATAAACAACCAAAACAAATCATGCGTAACAAAAATTTTGCGGCTGTAAAATGATCAAGAATTTGCCTTTTATTTCTTAAACAGAAAACTCCAACTCCAACATTTGGCTCCAAAACTAAGCCCATTTACAGTATTTATTTTTTATTTATTTGACAAAATTACAGTCAACTGCAATAATATAGGTGAAAAGTTTATATGTTTTAGTGATTTTTATCTTTCGCCAATTTCTTAAATTATTTGTGAAGCAAGCAGAGTTTGAGTCTACATTGTCACATAAAACATAGCAAAATAAAATTACTTTAAATGTCCTTTTAACAGTTGAAACATGTGACCAGCTCAGATTGGGTCTCCACTAGAAGAACATCTCTGCTTTTATTTTGGTGCTGAAGTCCCAGACCCACCCTGGCCCCTTTTACCCCCTCTTTATTAACTTCCTGGATACGCCCCTGCTCAGCAGCACTGAATAGTTAGGAATAGTTACTTATTAATTATTCTGAACACTCAGGAGTCTGTGTCAGGAGAGAGTGAGAAAGTATATTTTTTCTTACTTTGGTTGCAGTGCAGCGTTAAGTCTGGTGGTTTTAAATGTTGGAGCTCTTTTTTGTCCCAGATAGTGACGTTACTGTTCTCATCCATCCACACGCAAATACTGAAAACAGAGAAAACGCAGATCTCCACTTTGGCCAGAGTTTTTTTTTAAATCAGTTTTTTGTGCCGAAAATCTGTGTTTACATGTGGATGAGTGGACAAACCATATAAAAATATCTCCGTTTTGTGTGATACCCGGATACGTGTGGACAAGGCTCTCTTGCAAATGATTGTGAATATCGAATGTGAAACATCATATCTAGTCAAACAGCATCATGACATCATTACAAATACAGTATTAAAGTTAGTGAACATCAGTGTATACAGGCTTTAAGTTGCATTAACTTGTTTCAGCGACGCTTGGTGAAACAACTTGTGGATGTTTTCCGGTGCTGGACCATTGTACTGTGGTGGTACGCCAGCTCTACTTTGCAGTATTTACACTGTACCTCTTTCTCCTCTTTTTTTTAGAATGTAATGATCCCAAACACATTTTCCGCCGTTTATGGGCATGTTTACTCTCCACTATCGCGCCAACTAAATTCAAACTGTATCATGTGCTACAGGTACGAACAAAACAACGGTCCGTTTGGAACAATCAGATCTCTGCGCATCTCGGTGCTTATAGTTCGCGTCATAGGAATTTAACGAGGCTTCGAGACACAATTTTTGCCTCCAGTAATTTTTGGAATCGAGTAAATCGAGTTACTCGACGAACCGCTGCAGCCCTACCCCCGAGTAAAGGCAGAAGCATAATGGCCGATCATGCGACTGACAGCAGCCAGGTCATTTTAATTAGCTACATTGTTATTAATAGCAAAATGTTGATGTTGAAGGGCACAGACAGATGTTGAGGGACTCTCTTCCCTGCTGCTCTACTTTTATTTCCCTTTTCATTTCTTTAGTTTAAAGTTCTTCCTGTAGTGACTTTGTACACACTACTCAACATCAGACAGATTTCCTCTTTTTGGACTACGTTATGAAGGGATGAGGATTATAAAAAGGCTCTCTGCTCTGCCAAAGCTTTTCCGGATCTTTTACAAATAATACATAATATGCAAATTAAAATTCACCACCTTGAGGAGAGCGCATAAAACATTACAACTCTGCCGATGGTACGCGAGAATCATAAACCTGGCAGCCTGGTGCCAGCTACACAGAATGTGACCCCTCTAAACAGACAGCGTCTATTGCGAAGAACTCCCCTCTCAATTGAGCCTTGGCCACCGCTCAGACGCTACGAGACACCCAAGACGAGAAAGGAACGTTGAAGGAAACCCCAACTGGAAACGAGAGATTTTAATCCACCACCAACTCGAATAATCCCCTTGACAAACAGATTTGCGCCTCTCAGCTTCCAACTCCTCGAGACTGGAAGTTGCTGTCTGTCTCGCATCCCTTTATTTAAAATGTTTTTTCCGCTTACAGCCACGTTACCTGCTGTCACTCATTTTCTTAACTTTACACCACGTTTTGGCAGTAGCATTTTTTTTTCTCTCTCCTCAAGCACCATCACGTTTTTATTTTTTCACTATCTGCGTGTCTCCTATGTAAAAGAGCGGTGTTACATTTTTACCCCCTCGAGATGTGTTCGGAATCCCCCCACAGGCGAGGCGGCTGCTGCTGCTCGTAAATGTTAAACAGATGGATCACGGTAGGTTCAGGCACTGCTTCCTGAATTGTAGGATTAGGAAAATATTAAAGTTATGGTTATCGATGGACATAAGAAGACGACACAGATCAGACAGCAGCTGTTTGTAAAGGTTACCAGCTCTCGGTCCGACCAACGGACTCCAACACTACACATTTATTTTATCAGCTGCTCAACAACCACAACAATGAACACAGAGAGAGTCAATGAGAAAAAGCAGTTCCAGATACAGACGCTGTAGCACACCACTGATGTGTTGCTAGCAAACGAAGCGGCTTTTAGAGCTCTGAGAAACGCTTTTTTTCTGTTCAAGCTGCGCGTCGGGATGGGAGACACGCAGGTAGACCAACTTTGGGTTGTCTGATAATTTTGTTTAGATCCCTGTTCTGAAACATGTTGGTTACCGTCTTCCTCCCTGTTTGTTCATGCATTGCAGCCCAGGAATGATATAAGCTTCATCTTGATTTAATTCACTACTGTAAAACCCTATCGTGGCTTAAACCATAGAGATTCATATAAAACGCTAGATGTTTTCTATCGTCCTCACGATATATTTCGTCATATTGCACAGCTCTAATTCAGGGCTAGACCCAACAGGTATCAATAGGTGAATTTGATTCCTTCGAATATCTGGCTGCTGCGACAAATGAACCAAAAGAAGTCCTATTTCAACACATATATATACCTCCAAGACACAAACTTTTTTAACCATTTCAACGACCTTTGGTCTGCAGTATGTATAAACTATGACCAATGTAGAATTGTGGGAGATTTCAACATCCATACTGACAACCCCTAAGATAGAGGAACAAAAGCATTAAATTATACCCTCCATAACTTCAACCTAAGCCAGCATATCAATGAGCCAAAGCACAACCAGGGAAACACTCTGGACCTACTTATTAGCAAAGACTTAAATTACTCTAACATCGCGCTAACTGATATTTCATTATCTGACCACTTCTGTTTGACATTTGAAAACACAATCTTAGGTAAAATAACTAATAACAGTAAGACCACTGTTAAAACATACTTCAATGAAAATGCAGCCGAAAACGTCAAGCTGATGTACACTCCTACCTTATCCCAATCCCAACATCCACCAGCAAGTCTCCATGGTGAAACAATCCTGTGGTATACAGTGAAGAAAGGGAATGTCGACGAGCCAAAAGAATATGGCAGAAAACTCGACTCAAGGTTCATTATGAGATATACAAAGCTGAACAAATATCAATTAACCTTAAAGGATGCAGGGGAATCATTCTTCTCTGAGATTATCCACAGACACAACAATAATGCAAGGACATTATTTGCTACAGTGGAGAGACTAATACCCCAGTGACAGTACCCCCTGAACTAAACTGCACCAGGGCCTGTAATATATTTGCCAGCTTCTTTACAGTGTTTCCTGGTATTTTGATTGAAAGGCGCTATAAAAATAGTGTGATTTGATCTCTGCAGCTCCTCCATATTTACAGGGGGAACTTCTCTGATAAATCCTTTCGTCTGTCGGTTGAAGTGTTTGTGTTCTTCTCTTTCTGTTTTTAGTTGATGGATTAAATATAACTCTGAGATGTTTTAAAGCTTGTCATATTATTTTCTAACCTAAACCTGCTTTAAATTTCTCCATAATGTTCTCTTTGATCTATCTTTTCTGTTCTCTCGTCTTTGCGATTTGGTCTCTAATCTTCAGAAACAGAAGAGTTGCATTTATACGCAGATAAAATTACAGACTGGTTAAATCTCTATCATACCTCTGGAATCAGTTGGTTGCAAAAGATATATGTGGTATCACTCTGAAAAGGGCTGAACACATATGCATGGTTAAGTTGTCAGATTTTTCTTTGTTAAACTAATTTTGAAATGGTGTATCATTTTTCTTCCACTTTATTCGATTTCTAACTTTGTGTTGCTTGGTAACAAAATCCAAATGACTGCATCGCAGTTTGTGGTTGTAATTTGACAAAATGTTAACAAGTTGAGCTTTCTGTTTAGGAGTTGATCTCAGCTAGAAGTTCAGTGTTCCATGGTTGCTAGCTGTACCTCACCAGTTCATTACTTTAGCTTAAACATTGTCTCATTGTGAAGCCATTTACATCCTTTGTAGAAGCCAAAATTTGGGCCTGCGTGGCACGTGTAATCAACACGTGCATCAATTCTGAGGAGCTGAGAAGATGTACGTGGTACTTCCACGAAAGACTTGTCATTAAGCGATTCTAGGAAATGTTTTGTTCCCAGCTTTTCTGGCCTCTTCAGAACCAGACAATTAGGCGCCTTCAAGATAAACTAATATCAAGCCAAGTGGCTGCGCTGGCCAAGAACACCAGATGTTTCCCGTAAGTGACGCAGTGATTAAGTATAAAAGAGAGAGCTCCCTTTAGAGGAGGAGAGGGTTTTAGTTGGTCTGGCTGGGATCTCAGCGTGGACGTCTGCTCAGAGATAAGGTATGTCAATTGTTAACAGACAATGGATACAGAATGTTAGATATCGAGGTCAATGACCTATGTAGCATTGTATTGAGAACCAAAGATCCAATAAAACCCGGCTGAAGCTACTTTCTAGAACAGAAGCTGTGTTGTCCTGAGTCTTCATTATAGCTATATATCTATATCTATGTTTTGCATGTAATTAAAACCAACAACAATACAACCAAGTTTATCTCATTGATCCTGTAGTGAAGGACATTTTTAACCAAAACAATCAAATTTTGCTTAGGTTGCATAACAACCATTAGTTTTCTCTTCAAAAATTATAAGTGTTCAAACATCCAGTTCACAAAGAATGATTGTTTAATGGTTTTTTGAGTCCTTTGTAATACATGTTTTGTTTAACTGTTATTTTGACTTTTTAGGTGGAGTAACAGAGGCTTCTGTCAACCGTACCGAGGCATCGCCTGCGCTCGAGTGATTGGTAACCAGAGCATTTATGTGGAGTCACTGCAGACACAGGGAGATAGTGAAAATAGGATAACAGGTGAGAGAATGTCTGTAGTTCATCATAATATGGATCTGTTGGGAGAGCTCTGTTCAGCTTTTGGTGTGTTTCTAGTAAAATGTCGTTCAATTAGGTAAACATCTAGTCCTGCCATGTATATGGAGTATTCATTTTGTTTATGATTTGTCCTTTTACATTTATGCATTTAGGGCTGGATGATATATATATATATATATATATTGAGCGATAGACGTGTGGTGTGATAGAAAAAAAAAAGGGGTACATAAAAAAGTTCATTTTGATTATAGCCTATCAGGTATCTTATTACAACAACCATTAGGCTACTTACTCCAAACTAAATCATTACCGCTAACCCACGCAGCTCTGTCAGCCACCCGTTTCTCCTTTCAAACCACAAAAAGGATGAAATGATTTCAACTGAAACAAAAAATGTTGATAGTCCCTAAGCCAACCATCACCGTAACTTTGCCGCGGTCAGATGTCACAGGTAAAGATTGCGTCCCGTTTTGAACCGATCCTCGATGCACTAAAACAGTAAATGTAGCAATAATAAACAAAAGAATATTACGATCAGCTATGTTAAGCAGGACTCGCCTTCTCCGACTCGCTGCGCTACGAATCTGTTACGAGAGACACAGGAAACGTACCCAGGTCACGCTGATAACAACACCTGTGGCTGTTAACATCTCCCCTCAGTTCTTCTCCCGCTCCTCAAAAGCAAAAAACTCTTTAAAAAACACAACAGGGTTGGATAGACCAGCCGGTTTCAGCTCTGTGATTGGGCTGCAGTGTTCTGGGCTCCATCTATACTCTGGTGAGTAGCTGGTTAGCTTTAGCTTTAGCCTACAGCTGAAGAGCTGAAGTGAATTAGAATAAGTTTTATTGATTTAATGCAATTAAGATTTGTTTAGCAATAATTTACAAAAACAACACAGAACACACAACATTCCTTGAATGCACCAGGTGTGCATGAAGCTTAGTGCAAACAAGCTTCTGCAAACATGAAGAACAAGTCGAGTCTCTAATCTGCAGGGGGAGGATTGGTGACAAAGCTTCACAGGAAGCAGATAAAGGTGGTCAGAAGTGTTGCCAGATTTGTTGATAGGCGCTTTTTATAAAAGAAGTCGTCAGGGAGGTCCGGAACGTCGTTAGAAATGGGGACAAATTCACCAAGCTGGGAACACGGGTTGGGTGACTTAATGCAGGGTCATTGGCTGCAGTTAAATCTCGACCATTCAGCACCTAGATCCAGCAGACAGTGCTAAAAGTATTTTTTTTTATTTATTTACATCCCCGTCGTTAGCTGCTGGCGGCCGCTGAGCTTCCTATGTAGGAAAAACCCTGGTAAAGTAAAAAGCATGCTGCCAAGTGTTCTCATTTAAGAAGTGGGCTCTGCGCTCCTTGTTACAAACACCATTGTAGCGCTCTCCCTGAGTTCTTTCTTTCTCCAGCCCAGCAAACTGTGAAGTTATGGTGCATCTATGAAACACAATCACCTATTGTCTGCACTGGTGTTCCATCATCATCTACACCTGATCTTTCTTACCTCCACCCTTTATAACCCGTCACTCCTCCTCTCTCAGTTGCCGGATCATTATCTACTTGGATGACTCTCCCTGATGTCCTGTCACTGCCTGCATTGTCTCCCCTTATTATGCTGCCTCCATTAAAGCCTTCTTCCTCATGTCTGCGCCTGGGTCCTTCTTTCACTCTGCTGCAACTCCTGACAGTTTATGACGGTAGTTTTAAAAATGGTGACAAAGTCGCTACTGAGGATACATTTTTACTGCCGTCACCCAATCTTCATGAGACCAACATGGATAATTTTAATATCTATGATAGCCTGCATCAGCCTCATTGTTACTTTACTGCACATATGACTATTATATTAAAGTGGGCACTCTGCATGGATGGTACCCTGCAGCTATGGCATTTTTTGTTGTTTTTTTAAGGCAAAGAAACATTTGATAAATGATTTAATCTAACGGACCAGTTAAGATACCAACCAAAGGAGTTACATTTATGCTGTTTATTTGAACAGGATGGAAGCCATTTTGTGCCGCCGCCGACACATCTGCTGTAGGAGAGTTAAAGGGGAGTTTTTCCTCTCCACTGTTGCCACATGCTTCCCCAGTATGAGGGATTACTGTGAAGTCAATGACTGTCTGCTGTGGCTACATGTTAGTCGAGGAGTGAATGCTGCCAGTCAGTCTGCTGGGATTCCTTACATAGAAAACTTTTTAACTGGTTGGAATAATGAAGAAAGGATTCATTGGAATGATTTATGATTGATTTGAAATAACTTTTCTTGTGAAATGCCCTCAGATGACATTCTTCGTGGTGCTATATGAATAATTTAATTGATTATTTCATGAGAAAAGTGTGTACCCTTTCAGTGCTTTCTGTCTCTGCTGTATGATAAGTTGTGACAATCATGCTGCCAACATTTTTTATATTTTCTAAAAAAATCAAGGTTATCAGATGCACAGAAAGCAGATAATTTGGGCTTATTTACCTAAAACCATGCGGGTAATTGGGTTATCACTGAATGCTGTATGAATGCATACTGGATAAGGAATAAGCCTTTTTTTTTTCCTTTCTTCTTTAAGCTGCTCTCACTATGATTGGCACCTCCACCTACCTATCAGACGAGTGCTCTAAGTTTGCCATCTCCTCCTTCTGCTACTATGTGTTTCCACTGTGTGATGAAAGCGTGGCCGGCCCTCAGCGTCTCCAGCTTTGCAGAGATGAGTGTGAGGCTCTGGAAACAAACATCTGCCGGGCTGAGTATACCATTGCCAGATCCAATCCGACGATTCTCATGCAGCTCGACCTCCCCAACTGTAAGCTGCTGCCAGCAGCAGGCACTCCAGAAGCTGCTTCTTGCATCAGGCTTGGGATACCACCTGAGAAACTGGGATCACGTAAGGCTCTGACATCAACACGTAATTACCGTATTGGCCCGAATATAGGACCTGTTTTTTTTTCTGTTGAAAACAATGTGGGGTCATCTTATAATCGGGGTCTCACCATTTATACATGCTGATGGTCGATCGCAACAGCAGAGGGCACTAGAGTGGCTTCTGTCCAGTGATCATGCACTCACACCATCTGGAAAAACTCAAAAACCAGCTGTATGTTGGCTTTGTAAATGGATCCTCCAGGCATAGTAACACCAGAGAGCCTCATCAGTGCTGCATATCTACTGCACTGGATGGTAGTCAGGACGGCATTCTGTGGGAGGAGACGGGACCGCAGCATGGCACTGACAGTGAGCACAGCGAGGCAGAGGACGTCTGTGAGTAAAAGCCATGCAGACTGGATGTGTCATGTGACTCTTTGGCATGTCATGAGCAAACGTCTGACAGTTTGCATTATAATGGTATTTCTTGCTCCGTTTTTTTCAGTATCGCTAGTATCTTTCCACACAGAACCGCACACAAACACTAGAATATGCACTACAAATCTTTGTGATTGCATAAATAGGTGAGTATTAAAACAGTCTGCAATTATGATTTAAATCACTATCTCAAAATCTCCATAAAATTTGTTCCTTTAAAAAGTAAATTCAGTCTTTTTCAGAAAATTAGTCTTGGAAAGAGGCGGGTGGTCCTATATTCGGGTCAATACGGTACTGCTGCTCTAAAACAACATTCACAGTAAGCAACTTTTTCCTGTTGTCTTTAAGTGTCTTACCACCAGGTCGTTCCTGACATGTGGTACAACCTAAAAGATACAGCGACTATGAGCTGAAGAAAAAATATGAGCTTTGACCGTTTTCTTATCTAAGGATACTGTCCACAGTGTCATCTCTGAGATATTTTTTTGTGTGTTTGAAGAGTCACTAACATATTATCTTTTATTGCAAAATCAGCCTCATTCATTCTGACACTAGGGATTATGATGATTTACCAAATAAAAACCAAGAAAACCTCTGCTTTATTGAAGTTAGGATGCAACTGTGTATATTTGGGATTTTTGTGTCTTCAATGCTGTTTTGACATCACTTGATATGCTTTATATGTCCATTGCGATATAGATCATATTACTATATTGTTAACAAAATAAAATGGTCTTCCTTTTAGATTCTTCACCAGAGGAGAACTGCTACAATGGAAGTGGAGCTGACTATAGGGGGACAGTTGCTTTGACCAAATCAGGTTACCACTGCCAGCCATGGGCTGTTCAGTTTCCTCATGCCCACCATCTGTCCCAGGAACACCCTCAGCTCTGGGGAAGCCACAACTTCTGCCGTAACCCAGGGGGTGTGATGGAGGCTCCCTGGTGCTTCACCCTGAATCCTGAAGTGAGAATGGACGTCTGTGACATCCAGCCCTGCAGTAAGTACTTTTTTACATTCTTTTAAAAAAGCATTATCTTGTCAGCATCGATATTCTGCATATTTTACTGCTAATGTCATGAACTCTAATGATGTCCAAGTGCAGGACTGACTATTATCAAATTCTCTACACTCAACAAAAATATAAAAGCAACACATTTGTTTCTGCTCCCATTTTTCATGAGATGGACTTAAAGATCTAAAATTCATTCCAGATACACAATATTACCATTTCTCTCAAACATTTTTTCACAAATCAGTCTAAATGTGTGATAGGGAGGACTTTTATTGTGGGCAGTATAAGATACACCTGTGCACTAATCATGATGTCAGATCACCATCTTGATGTGGCACACCTGTGAGGTGGGATGGATTATCTCAGCAAAGCAGAAGTGCTCCGTATCACACATTTAGACTGATTTCAATCAATAGCATCAATCAAACTTTATTTATAAAGCGCTTTTCAAACAAACAAAGTTACTCAAAGTGCTTTACAGATTTAAAATAACCCCACAACCCCCCCCCCTTCAAAAATAAAATCATCAATGCAAATACAACCCCCTCCCAACCCAACCCATCAGCCATACTCACTCACACACACACTTAGAAGCTACAAAAAGCGGGCTGAGTACAGATGAGCCAGGAAATGCCATCATGGAGCCATCTGCATCAGCAGCAGCAGATCAACAGCAGCAGCCAAGGCTCCGACCCAGGGCGCCCAGAGGAGGGAGGGCTGGTACCCCCACCTCCACCCAAGCGCTACCTGGGGGGCACCCAGGCAGCCACAGCCGACCACCGCCCCCAATGCAGGGGCCCCCCCAGAGAGGAAACACTGGCAAGAAAGATTAAAATACGTTAAAATATAAAGTTAATAAAATATAAAGTATATAAAGTATAAAACAATAAGTGTAAAACAAATAATAAAAATGCAAAGCAGATTAATAAATAAACAGTTAAAAGCTAAACTAAAAATTAAATCAGGTAAAACATGCTGAGCGGTTAAAAATATATTAATAAATAATAATTAGTTAAAGGCTAAGCTAAAAAGGTGAGTCTTGAGCCTGCTCTTAAAAACATGAACGTTCTCTGCGGCCCTGAGATCCTCTGGCAGCCTGTTCCAGAGGTGAGGGCCATAATAATAGAAAGACGCCTCACCATGAGTCTGTGTCCTGACTTTGGGGATGACAAGGAGACGGCTGCCAGAGGAGCGCAGAGACCGCGAGGGTTCATACGGTAAAAGCATTTCTGACAGATAAGAAGGCCCAAGACCATTAAGACACTTAAAAACCATTAAAAGAACCTTAAAATGGATCCTAAAACATACGGGGAGCCAATGCAGTGATTCTAAGACCGGTGTAATGTGCTCCTTCTTCCTGGTCTTCATCAGGACACGAGCTGCTGAATTCTGTAAAAGCTGTAAACTTGAGGTAGTCTTTTTGGGAAGACCGGAAATCAGGGCATTACAATAATCAATTCTACTGGTGATAAAAGCTGCCTTAGCGTCTCTGTATTGGCCCGAGAGAGAATGGGGCAGACTCTGGCAATGTTCTTTAGGTGATAAAAACCTATTTTGCTGATGTTTTTAATGTGGGGGATAAAAGCTCAGAGTCAAAAATCACACTCAGGTTCTTCGCTTGTAAGGAAGGATTAAAAGACAATGATTGTAGTTTTGGTAAAAGTTTCTCTCTCTGAGCCTCAGGACCGATAACTAAAACCTCCATTTTGTCCTGGTTGAGCTGGTAAAGTTTTCTGCCATCCAGGATTTAATGTCTAAAATGCAGTTAAAAAGTGCATCCATTGGCCGTGTGTCATCAGGAGACATGGAGATGTACAACTGTGTATCATCAGCATAACTGTGAAAGTTAACTCCATGACTTCTGATAACACTGCCAAGAGGGAGCATATACAGGTTAAAAAGCACTGGGCCTAAAACTGAACCCTGGGGAACACCACAAGTGATCTTATGTACTTTAGAGGAACAGGTATCTAAACTTACCATAAAAGTCCTGTCTGTGAGGTTGGATGTAAACCATTTATGAACAGCACCAGAGAGGCTGATCTGTTTTAAACGAGTTAAAAGAATAGTGTGGTCTACTGTATCAAAGGCAGCGATTAGATCCAGAAGAACCAACACTGTCACCTTTTTAGCATCATAGCTTAGTCTAAAATCATTTAAAATCTTTAAAAGCGCCGTCTCTGTGCTGTGGTTCATCCTAAAACCAGACTGAAATTTCTTTAGGACATTATGAGCGTTAATAAAATCATTAAGTTGAATTAAAACAAGTTTTTCTAAAACTTTGCTTAAAAATGGTAAGTTAGATACCGGTCGGTAATTGTTTAAATCATTAAAATCTAAATTGCTCTTCTTCAGCAGGGGCCTCACTACCGCCGCTTTAAAGGCAGCAGGAAAAACCCCCGTCTGTAGGGAGCAATTCTTGAAGTTCAAAATCTCATCTTTAAAAGAAACCATACAATTGCTTAAAAAAACTGGTGGAAATCAGGTCCAAAGCGCTTGTGGTGGGCCTCACTGAGGAGATTTGTGAACAATGTTTGAGAGAAATGGTAATATTGTGTATCTGGAATGAATTTTAGATCTTTTAGTCCATGTCATGAAAAACGGGAGCAAAAACAAAGGTGTTGCGTTTATATTTCTGTTGAGTGTTTTATCAAGTATTATTGCCTGACCTGGTCAATCAAACACACAGATATACACCATCTTGTGCTTATTAATAATCTAGTTCCTTAATTTTGTTTGCCAATTCAAAGGTTTCTGTGTGATTATTCTCCTCTTCTTGGTAAATATCCTTGAATGTAGTCATTCATGAAATTGACTAGAAATGTCTGGAGAATTATTGTCTTCAGACAAAGCAGAAAATTAATCATTTTTAAATCTTATAAAGGTTACTCTTAAAAGGAAGGCAAGGCCATTTTTATTCTGTTTGCTTCATACAATTAGCTGATAGAATAAAATAAAAACAGCAATAAAAGTTTAAAACACTTATGACACATTAAACATATGAGATTCTAGCTAATATTTCCACTTACTCAAAGGTAGCTCTAAACAGTAGCAGAAATCAATCAGACTAAAGATGAATGCATGGATCAGTTTTTCAAGGTCCTGTTGTGTCATCATTCCTTTAATCTTAGAAATGTTCTTCAGTTGATAGAAAGCTGACCTTGTTATTGCCTTTATTTGACCCTGGAGAGGATGATATAAACAGTATGAGGTAGAAATGATATAAATTTAGCAAAAGACCGAGATTTTTACTATACCGGCCTATCGTGATTATATATTTTGATGTCATCAAGCTGTGCCTCATAATTTGTACCAACTTCTCAAGTAGGATAAATACTAATGTTCATTGTTCCCCTTCAGACTATATAATTTAAGTTTAAAATGTTGTTTATTTATTTAAAGGAAAAGAAACCTGTTGAACTTGAAGCATTTTTAATTCAAATGTTTGCAGATTTATTTTTGTGCGATATGTATCTAAGCCAGGTATCTAGTGGTAGAGTAGTTGGCTTGCAATCGGAGGGTCGTAGGTTCGATTCCAGCTTCCTCCAGTCACATGTCAATGTGCGCCTGGGCAAGGCACTTAACCCCCAAATTCTACATTGTCCTACCGAGCCATGTTGGCTGTCGGTGTATGAATGCGAGTGTGAATGGGTGAATGTGGCTTCAATGTAAAGCGCTTTGAGTGGTCAGTAAGACTAGAAAAGCGCTATAGAAGTTCAGTCCATTTACCATTTACCATATGAAATGTATAAATAAATAACCAGGAAAGCCGACAATTGTGAATGATATCTTCTCTAACATTTGGCTTTTATTTTATTTAAATTACTTTTATATGGTATCTGTTAAGTCTATATTTGTAGATCTCATAGTGAACCACTTCACTTCAACAAGAGATGGAATGTAAAAAAAATCCAGGAAATCAAATTATATTGTAAATAATTTATTTGTATAATGGTGCAGAAAATAAGTATTTAATCAATAACAAAAGTTCCCCTCAATAACTTTCTAATGTAACCCTGGTTGACAATCCCAGAGGTCAAAGGTCACCTGTAGGTCTCCAGCAGGTTTCCACTGTTGCTAGTATTTTGGCCCATTCCTCCATGTTTTAGGACTTTCTATGGGGTTAATATCTGCAGACTGGCTCGGCCAATCAGGGACCTTGAAATGCTTCTTAGGAAGCCCCTCCTCCTTGGTTACCATGGCGATGTGTTTGGGATCATTGTCATGCTGAAAGACCAAGCCACGTTTTGTCCAAGATGTGTCTATTACTTATAGTAACCTTGGTTACGGTTGTCCCAGCTCTCTTCAGGTCATTACCAATGTCCGCTGGCTGCTCTGCTTTGTGACCGCATACCATGGAGGCCGCCATTGCTCCTCCATTGCTGTAGTACCTCCATTTGGCCGCTAGGCCCCCATTGAAAAGCATTGGTCTTTAGACATGTTAAAAACAACTTTAATGCCTGGTGCCCATTTTTATTTTATTTTCTATGGCTACATATTCTTCCTGAGATAACGCTGGGCTCATAAAAAACCTGGGCACCAGGCTGGTTTTCATAAGATAATTTTTTGAAATCTTGCATAATTAATCAGGTGGCCGAGCCAAGTTTAGCATCAGAGCTAAAGACGCGGGAGCAGAATGGGCGTGAATATGACCAAACTACACGCCCCGCGAGGGCAGAGTCTACAGTGAAGATCCCGCCCCTATGCCCTTTTTAGGAACATGCTTCGTCAGAGCTGGGGAGGAGGAGTCTGTGAATCCACCATGAATTCCCCCATGAAAGTCATTCTGGTAAACGGGGAGGAGGCGCTGTCTGTTCTTTTTTACAGTCTATGGTCATTACCCAGTTCTCCCAGTATAGTTCTGGGCTGTTTCCTCACTGTTCTCTAGATCAGGTGTTCCCCACCAGGTGAGATCTAGCATGGAGCCCCAGGTCCAGGGAGATTATCAGTGATCTTCTATTTATTCAATTTTCTAATAATTGCTCCAACAGGTGATCTCTTCTCACCAAAGTGCTTGCCTATTGTAGATTGGTCCATCCCAGTCTTGTGCAGATGTACAATCGTGTCCCTGGTGTCCTTGGACAGGTCTCTGGTCTTGATAATGGTGGAGGTTGGAGTCTGACTGTTTATGGACGGGTGTCTTTTATACAGATAATGTGTTCAAACAGGTGTTATTAATGCAGGCAATGAGTGGCGGATAGAAGAGCTTCTTAAAGAAGAATGAACAGGTCTGTGAGGGCCAAAATTATAGCCTGGTTGTAGGTGATACATACTTATTTTCTGCTCCATTAAACAAATTAACTGCTTAAAAATCATACAATACAATGTATTAGATTTGTTTAAATGTTTTCCTCTTACAGGTAAAGTGTATTTGTAATGAAAATTACAGACCTCATCTTTTTAAGTGGGGCAAGTTGCACAATTGATGGCCTCCCAATACTTGTTTACCTTACTGTAACACAATCCTCTTTTAGATTATAGTATTCCAATAAAAAAATGGAACAACAGGATCCCCATAAAGGATCACTTTTGTAATATTGTATAAATCAATCTGTGATGATTATAAATCTTGTGTTTTAGCATGGAGCTAGGACCCCAGAGCCAAAGATGCGTGGCTTATGACCATCAGCAATCAAATGATCAATGTGTGTATGCGCTCTGTGTCAAGGTCCTTATTTAGGCTGTTCAAATGCAATTAGAGCTTTAAATACATAGAAAGTTGTTGTGCACTGTGCTTAACTGGAATTTGTATCAAACATTACATGTTCTTAATCTATGAACATCGCCATAGATTAATAAAATGCTGCACTTGAAAGGTCCCCCTGCTTAAGCCAGCACATGTTCAGGCCTGTCTAAAGTTTACCAGAGTCCACCTGGATGATCAGGAGGAAGATTGGTGGAATGTCATGTGTTCAGATGACACCAAACTAGAACTCTTTGCAACACTGCCATGTTTGGAAAGGGAAGAATACTAAATTGCATCCCAAGAACACCATACCTATTGTGAAGCATGGGGATAGAAACATCATGCTGTGGGCTGCTTTTGTACAAAAGTGACATGATGACTGATCTGTATTAAAGAAAGAATGAATGGGGTCATGTAAAGTAAGATTTTGGCCAAAACGTCCTATCAGATGGGATCTTCCATCAGTTTATTTTGATCAATATACAAAATGCAAAGTCAGTATACAAAATAAAAATCTAAATGAAACCATAATTTACCTTCAAACCAATATCAATCCTTGAAGATACTCTGCACAAAGTCAGGGATTTTGTAGGATTATGATCAGGTGTATGATCAACCAATTATACCCAAAAGGTGATAATGATTCTCAATGTTACACAGTCATTTACTGAAACAGGAGCGGCTGTGTAGGAGGCTTATATCTGGATAAGGAAAAGCCAAACTCTGCTACTTAAGTGAGGATGTGGAAGTTTCATGTCATGGCCAGACTGAGCTCAACAACAAGACATGAGATAGTTCTACTGCATCAGTAAGGACGGTCCCACACAAAGGTTTCACAGCAGACTGGGGTTTCTAGATGTGCTGTTCAGGCTCTTTAGAAGAAGCCCAAAGAAACGGGTAACAGAGGATCATAGACGCAGTGGTCGGCCAAGGAAACTTAGTGCAGCAGATGAAAAACACAGTTGGGAGCCAGTACAGCCATCTACTGTCTGGAGAAGTCTGGCCAGAAGTGGTCTTCATGGAAGAGTTGGAGCCAAAACGTCCAACCTCTGATGTGGAAACAAGGCCAAGAGACTCCAGTATGCATGAAAACATAGGAAGTGTGGAGCAGAACAATGGCAGCAGGAGCTCTGGGCTGATGAGTCAAAATGTGAAATATTTAGCTGTAGCAGAGGGCAGTTTGTTGGTTTAAGGTCTGCAGAGCGGGACAATAATGATTGGGGCTGTATTTCTGCAAATGGAGATTTGGTCAGGATTAATGATGATCTCAATGCTGAGAAATACAGGCAGATACTTCTCCATCATGCAGTACCATCAGGGAGGCGTATGATTGGCCCCAGATTCATTCTGCAGCAGGACAACGACCCAAACATCCAGACAAAGTCATTAAGAACTACCTTCAGGGTGAAGAAGAACCAGAAGTCCTGGAAGTGAGGATCTGATCTCAACATCATGGAGTGTTTCTGGGATTACATGAAGAGACAGAAGGATGAAGTGAGGAAGACTACTTCCACAGAAGATCTGGGGTTAGTTCTCCAAGATGTCTGCAGCAACCTACCAGCCCAGTTCCTTCAACACTGTCTGAAATGGACCCAGAAGGACTGATGCTGTTTGGAAGACAAACGGTGGTCACATGAAATATTGATTTAATCTGGATATCATTTGATATAATATTGATAATATGAAAAGTAAAAATTTAATTTGATGCTGAACATTTAGCAAAGAATAGATCATAATATGTGTATTTTTTTTTGTTTGTCTTAACATGTTATTATCAACAGAGCCTCCAGATAGTCAAGGAAAGGAGATCATGTTAATTTTAATTCCTGCGGTATCCATCCCTCTGGCCATCGCTTGCCTCTTTGTTCTGCTTTGCATGTGTCGAAAAACACAAAAAACACCGACTGGATCATCTGCTCCCTGCTCACTGAGCATAGCACCTAACCAGGATATGGAACTGCCTCTCCTAAAGCAACAAAAACATCAGGTAATACACACGGGAAACGAATATCTTCAGTCACATTTTTCCTTTATGGACATGTTTAGACTCACACAGCCCTAATTAATAGAGGGCTGTTTGTTGAGTTCTGGTATAATGAATGATTAAAAATCAATACATTTTACTATGAGTTTAACCATTTTCATCAGAAAAAAATCATTTAAATAAAGATAGAGATTCCTTCAGATTTAATGGAGGTTTTAATACAGACTTGTTTGATCTAATAAGGAACAGTATTACAAGGAACCGTGCAAAAACTGACCTACTTCCCAACCACTAACACAGCATTTTATAGATTCAGTCAACCTTACTACTATCAATATCACATCAGTAAACATTTCTTCAGAGTGAAGACATGCAGGAATTTAATATCAGTTCATTTGACCTGACCTAGTATCATACAGTGTCATATAATTAATCACTATGTCATGAAGAAACAGCACAGAGTACTTACAGTATGTAAGAATACACAGAACAGATGATTCTTATCAAGTTTCCCATAACACCATGGTACGAAACAAACTGGTACAAAACTGTCCCGATCCACAGCTGTTTGTTTTCTCATCATTTTTGGGTTTATTGTCATTAGAAAGTTCTTCTCATTTTAGTTCATTTATGTTTCGTTCAATCTTCTTGTGAAGATATTGCAATATTAGTTAAGCTCCTGCAGCTGTTCAGCGTTCTCCTGCTTTTCATTCCTTTTTGCTATATTCTTCCATTGCGTTCATCACAGTTCCATGTCCTTACTCTCCATTACTATTTTTAATTATTTCCATTTCTTTCATGAAGCATCCTCAGCATCATGTGACTTCCTCTTATTGTTTTTGAATCCACTTCCTCTGAAATCCTGCTAAAAGAAAAATCAGGCACCGTGAATATAGAGAAGTTGTAGTTGGGTAAATATACCATTTGATACATTTTCAAAATAATATACAGCAGTATTTAGCAGTATTTTGATAGTAAATTAATTGTACATGATTAAATGATAATTGTTAATGAATAATCAAGGAAAGATACTTATTACATCATTTAGATGTAGGAACAAACAGTACAGGTTTGGAATCATTGTCTACAGCAATACAGTGTTTGAAGTGACCGAGATGAAACTATGCTTGTATTTCAGCAGCGGTGGGTAGAGTAGCAAAAAAACTGTCTACTCAACTGTACTTTTATGAGATCATAGCATCTAATTTAATCTTTAGAAATCGTTATTTGACAAAAATGTAAAGTTACAAGCAAACCCTAAAGACTAAAATAAATAGAAATACAAGACATAATTGTAAAACAACAAATTTAACTAGAAAAAATATCTTTCTGAATCAAATATTTTAAAAGTAAAACTACTGAAACCAATACTTAGATTAGTGTATGTAGATATATGTTAGATGAGGGTAAGAAAACTGCCGTTGACCTCCAAATGGCTCAACAGCCTCAGCAGATAGAAAATAATGTTAAAATGATCAAGCTTGTGGTCCCACTTCAGCACAAAGTGATTGTGTGTCTCATATATTTATGGTTAAAACATGCATTCAGTTCCATTCAGTAACACTACTCACTGTGGGTAGTAATAGTAGAGAAACTTTATAAAAATATTACTCAAGTAAAACTACTCCAAAAGTACATATTTTTCAAAAAGTTACTCAAATAAATGTAACTGAGTAAATGTAACTAGTTCCTACTCACCAATGTAGTTCAGCCATTAGCGGTGTGGGTCTGAATTGAGGCAAAAGATTTGAGACTTGACTTGGAGGTTGAAATGTTGACTACTGAACATCTTTGACTTAAACTCAGGAGCGATTGGATTGTGAAATAGGAAAATGATCTGAAGAATTTTAGTGAGGCTTAACAAATCTAACCGACGGTTTTTAGGTTAATTAAATCAGATTGTGATGTTGTGGCATGATCTTAAACAGGACATTCATATTCAAAAACTATTGTGGTTGAATTCAAATACTTAAGAGTGTCGGCTAATATTCCTCCACATTAATAGATTCTCCCAGTTATCACAAACAAATGATCGTTAAGATTGGCAGTAGCAGGTAGTAGGATTGGGGGAAGTTGCCTTTTTACATTTAGTTGTCGCACCTAAAAACATCACAACTCTCTATAGGTGTATATTGGGTTTTTTCTACTGCAATGTGCAGCATAATCCAACATTTTGTTCACAAGAAAGTATTAATTTTACCTTTAGGAGGAAACATTCTGACTCTTCTTTAAGGCAGAGCAGAGGATTTTTCTGAATTTTAGAAAAGAACCACCCGCTCCAGTTTTTGAAGAAAATGTGCATGCAAAACAACAAACCTTTCCTAAAATGTTACCATATAGACGTAGATAATTTCTTCTAGAGAGTAAACTGAAATGCATTTCTCCAAATAGCATGCTAACCTTTAGCCTAGCTGTTGAGTAGCAACCTGATGATGGAAGAATCAGTGGGGATTCCAACCTGTACCGTCAGTACACGCCATCTTTGGAAAGAATATCCTAAAAACACTCTGCTGTGGTTTCTCTCTTCTCGTGCCTTTCTCTCCTTCTCATACACCTTAAACACACTTTTTATTGCGACCCAAAGCCATTTTCAAAGGACCTGGTGAGAACCATGAGGTAGAATGAATGGATGATGGTGTAGTTCGCTACACATTAAGACCCGAGAGTGTGCAGAATGATTGACAATTAGGAGGGCCAATAGTCTAGATCAGTGGTTCCCCAACTTTCCCGTCTCTGACCCAAAATACAGATTTAAGACTCTGTGACCCCAACACCTGATGCAACATACACACATTTTTTTTTAGTCAGTCAAAAAGTGGTATAATGGCTACATAACCAACACAACAGCCAATATATCGACCACTATATGTTGAATTGATTAATTCAAGACGTTTTTCATCTTTCATTTGTTTTATAAAATGGAGATACCTGCTCGTTGCCATTTCTGGTATTGACATTATATTCTCAAGACAATCTCAAGACCCCACCCACACTTACCTGTTTGTGACCCCAACATTGGGATCTGCTGGTCTAGATGATCCACCTGGAAGAAAAAGATCCTCTGCCATACTTTTAAACACGTTATAACAGGTTTTTGGTCTGTACAAAACATGTTAATGAAGATTTCTGCACAGAATCCATCTCACATAGAGTCATCTCAGCAGATCAGTCCCTGTTTAGAAAGAGTGGGTTTGTAGTCTCTGTCACATTTATTTAAATGAGTGGTTGCAGACCACGCCCATCCATCTTGTTACTACAATGTATCCCTGCATCCGAATCCTTACTATTTACTGCATGCTACATAGTAGCTACTACTCGACCGTTGATGCAGTAAATACTGCGTAGCAAACAAGCGAGTAGGAGGCATGAAATCAGACGTACTGCTCCACCATTTTACCCGATTTTTACATTACGTTTACGTTACGTCGCCTGTGGTCCCGTTAAACATTAACTTATCAACTTAGATGTTTAATCAGTTGTCAAAAAACAATTAAATTAATCAGTTACATTGCTACACTTTCACATTTATACGCAGAAACATTACGGTGTAAATGGTTTATAGTTACTCAGGAGCCGAGGTCCTTCTTCTTCTATGATTTTGGGGCTTCCGCTGCATTGTGGGATAGCGTAGTGTCCACTGGCTGCTTACTGTGGCGGTACTACACATACGGGAACTTTATGCCTACTACTCTGATCCATACTGGATATTCTAGCCTACTACATCGCTCGCATACTGCTTTTCACCTGCTACGTAGCAAGCATAGTAGAGGTATTCGGATCTAGCTCAGGTTTGCTAATCATGAGAGTGGCGTAGAAGTTGTGAACGGGGTTTGACAGGTGAGGGGCGGTTTATCTGATTGTAACACTAAGGCAATTATTCAAACATGTTGTGGAAGAGCAAGATTTCTGACAGCAAAACTTTGCATAGAAATGGATGATTTTTTTATAGAGACGGCATCACAAAAGGCTGAAAAAAGGGACATTTGCATATGTCCTTTAAAACCTTCTGAAATGTTACAGGTTTGATCATAATTTTAGGTATTTCTTTTTTGTTTTAGGGCAAGATCCGTGAAATGAACATGTCTGCAGTGAGGTTGACTGAGGGGCTTGGTGAGGATCGCTACGGTATAGTTTATAAGGGGCGCTTGCATGGCACAGCTCCTGGTGAGAAGACCCAGGTGGTAGCCATCAAGACGCTAAAAGACAAGACTGATGCTACACTCGTGGAGGAATTTCGTCAAGAAATCATGTTTCGTTTTCAGCTTCAGCATGAAAATCTTGTTGCTTTGATAGGCGTGGTCACCAAAGAACAGCCGATGAGCATGATACTCACCTACTCCAGTCTTGGTGACCTGCATGAGTATCTAGTGGTGCATTCTCCTAACTCGGATGTGGGGAGTTCAGATGATGATAAGACTACAAAGTCTGCTCTGGAGCAAGCTGACCTGCTTCATATTGTCGTCCAGATTGCTGCTGGAATGGACTACCTCTCCAGTAAGCAGCTCGTCCATAAAGACCTAGCAGCTCGGAACATTTTGGTGTTTGACAAACTTTCTATCAAGATCCTCAATCTGGACCTTTTCAGGGATGTCTATTCTGCTGATTACTTTAACCTGAGGGGAACGAGGCCTTTTCCTATTCGCTGGATGTCTCCAGAAGCCATCATGAACGCGACATTTTCCATTGATTCAGACATTTGGTCGTACGGTGTGTTGTTGTGGGAGATCTTCAGCTACGGTCTTCAGCCGTATTGTGGCTACTCCAACCAGGATGTGATTGAGATGGTGCGTGACCACCAACTGCTGCCCTGTCCAGATAACTGTCCAGCTTGGATTTACACCCTCATGTACGAGTGTTGGAGTGAGGTCCCAGCAAAAAGACCTCGCTTCAAAGACATCCATTCCCGTCTCCGCTCCAGGGACAACCTGTCCAACCACAGCAGCCCCAGTCAGCCTCCTGGAGCAGGAAACCGTGCCCAGAGCAGCTCTGTCAGCACCAGCCCTGTTAGCAGCATCAACATGAGCCTGAAACCCAACTCACCTCTCCATCAAACGCATCATCCACTGGTGCCGCCGCAGGTTCTAATCCCCATTAATGGCTACCATCACATGGCAGGCTTTCCATACCTGCAACATTTTTACACCATGCAGTTGCCCATGGCAACAGCTCCCCAGCCCATGGACCATCCAGCTCTGATGGCTTCCTACCACACATCTCCAGGCCGTGTCACCACTTCCTTGGCTACAGAAGAAGCTGCTTCAACAACAGAGGACTCCAGGACTAATGATGAAGACGTGGCTCTGCAGGAAGAACCGGTCCAGACCGAGGACTCTTTGGTGAAGGAAGGAGTTGACTCTGAGACTCCTCTGACTGACGAACTGGTGGGGAACTCTGACACATAAATGTGCTGCTGAATTATTCTACTAATTGTTTATTTGCTTAATATAGAATAATTGGCATCAAATTAGATCGGCAACTTAGCAAAACCGACTGAACATGTTTCTATTTCTTCCATGTATCAAACCACATTTTTTTCAGATTTTTTTTTTAGAAATAGTATAAAAATTGCTTCACGTTGTGCTTTTATATTGATAAAAGAAATGTAACTAATATCATACATGCATATCTTCTTTATATGGATGTTATGTAACAGGGACAGTTTGGTCAGCAGTAAAATGATTCTTCCTTCATGCTACTGCTACGTCTTAGAGGCTAACTCACTAACAATAAAACATGACTAGTTCAGTCATCATCACATATCAATGCAACCACATAGATGCAATGAAAAGTTCACTACGTCTAAAATATGTTAAAAGTGCAATATTTTTGTTACTCCTTTTAGAAAATGCAGAGGTTCCCTTTTTATTGATGTTATGTGATTTTGAAATATTGTTCATCTGAATTTGGAATTTCCATAATCTGTAAACCATGATTATTCAACATGTAGAAGTGTCGTGCATTCACTAACAATAGCAAGTTTATCTTATGAAAACCTCCATGTTTCTGCCCACAGTGTGTGTATGACTAGTGGCTGATACGCTACAGATGACAGAGTGTGTGTGTGTGTGTGTGTGTGGGGGGGCTCTCCGTGTAGTATGGTGTCAGGAAAATGGGGGTTCATCTCAAACAATATCATCATCACCGTTCCTAGCAGTATTAATGCAGCAGTGCTCACAACGTTCTGAGCTGGTGAAATATTTGTTTTGTAATTATTTTAGTATGTTTGAAAGCAGCAGTGACAGAATCTATTTTTTATGATCACCACTGTTTGATAAACACAAAATGACTTTTAAATAAACCTATTGGGATCTGTTAGAGTTGAGTTTGCGTTTTTTCTTGGGTTTCATTTCATTTTTGTGTCGTCCTTTTATACAGTAAAAATATTAGGTGACAAACATCACATTGCATTTCCCAAAGGGAATTCTTGGTACACTGTCTTTTTCAATTGGTTTTCAGTATTAATACCTCATAAATGACATCTGTTAGAAAACCAATTTAAAATCTTCATTTAGTCCAGCAATTTCATACTTCATCTGGGTTATATTAAAATTCTCCTAAGATTATTATAATAAAAAGTGTGGCGCCCTGGCTTAGATTTAATTGATCAATTAAGTCATTGAATCTCATCAATAATTGTTTTAATAAGTTATTGATAACAACTATTGCTGTTGATGTAACCAGACAAGTTGCTCGCACTCTGTGCTCGCTTAGGCCACATCATCAAACAATTTCAGGAAGGCCTTGGATAGCATCCGCTGTGATCCTCTTACGCAGATCCTGCGCTTGTAGAGTCTCCCTACCATCTGCATCAATATCTTCTAGAACCTGTACTTGTGATAGCACCAGAAATGGCTGACCACCGGTGTCAGGAAGGGCTCCATCCTTTTGCCTCTACTCTTCCTGACTATCCTTGATTACATCATGCGGCGAGCTGGCGTCCATTTTGGAGCTGGCATCCATCGGTTCGACCACGACTGACTCAGTGACCTCCATTTCACAGATTACATCGTCCTACTCAAGGAAGATGATGTCACATCTCATGACATTAAAAACCCTCTGTCATGAATGTGAGAGGTCTGAATCTCGTGAAGGTCACGACGCCAACGTCCATTCCATCAAAAATGTACGCCTATTAATAAGTTAAATTCCAACAATTGGTTATACTGGACATGTGACCAATGCATTATGCGGTTTCCCTACCATAGTCTTAATAACTATGATTGCATTAGCCTCTTCTGTCTAGGATAAAAAGTCATAATTATCCTGATCATTTAGTTTTTAATACATTTGATGTCAATGATGAAAATGACTGGCGGGAAAATTTTGATCCCTGACTCAAACTTTTTCAATATGGTAATTGATGGGTCAGCAAATTATAAATCAGAAATTTCCCAGGTAACTTCCACAACAGTTCTAGGAGTGCTGTATGATTATGTTGTTATGGTATGTTATCAGGAAAATTCATGACTTGGTTAATCAGAGCTGTTTACTCACTTTATATTACAGCTTCATTTATCCATACCTCTTATACTGCAATATAGTTTGGGCCAATGCATATGCCTCCAACCTCCATAGTATGTGTCTAGTTCAGAAAAGATTTGTTAGAACTGCCATAATCTCAAAACGACTGGATCATTCTGCTCCCCTTTTCAAAAAACTCAATATAACGACAATTTTTCAGATATGTACCAAAAAAGTAATTTCATCTCTAAATATATGTATGTTCCAAAATCTATTCCCAAATCTTTCAGTGACTATTTCCAAGTCAACTCACAATTACATTGTAATATTATTATAATTTTGTTGTATTTTTATGGGTTTTGTGACTTTTTAACTCGTGAAGCTTAATATAGGTAGAGGTCCTGTATAAGCCCTGTTGGGTTTCTTGCTTCTACCACTCTTTTGTTGTCATTTCTTTGTCTTTTGTTTTTTTTTCTTACCGTTATAAATAAATAATATACTTCAAACTTTAAAGCTCTTTAGAAGAAGCCCAAAGAAACTGGTAACATAGAGGATCATAGACGCAGTGGTCGGCCAAGGAAACTTAGTGCAGCAGATGAAAAACACATCAAGCTTATGACCCTTAGAAATCAGGAGATGTCCAGCAGTGCCATCAGCTCAGAGCTGGTAGAAACCAGTGGGAGCCAGTACAGCCATCTACTGTCTGGAGAAGTCTGGCCAGAAGTGGTCTTCATGGAAGAGTTGGAGCCAAAACATCCAACCTCTGATGTGGAAACAAGGCCAAGAGACTCCAGTATGCATGAAAACATAGGAAGTGTGGAGCAGAACAATGGCAGCAGGAGCTCTGGGCTGATGAGTCAAAATGTGAAATATTTAGCTGTAGCAGAGGGCAGTTTGTTGGTTTAAGGTCTGCAGAGCGGGACAATAATGATTGGGGCTGTATTTCTGCAAATGGAGATTTGGTCAGGATTAATGATGATCTCAATGCTGAGAAATACAGGCAGATACTTCTCCATCATGCAGTACCATCAGGGAGGCGTATGATTGGCCCCAGATTCATTCTGCAGCAGGACAACGACCCAAACATGCTATTCCAACCACAATCCTCTTCTATTAGCTGGAACTTTGGAAAGTCTTGAAATTCGCCATTCTTCCCAGGGCTAAAACTAATGACGATACTTCTCTCTGGATGTTGTTTCTAACGGTAACAACTCCTTCTAAAGCTAAACCTTCATCATATTCAAAGTTGAAAACCTCCCAAGAATCCCTTGAAGCTGTAGAAAGTCTAGCTTCCAAAATGGACGTCTTATGTATGCAACTGTATGAAAACTCACTGATCGCTGCAAATTTCTCTAATATGTTGCAGCTGACTGCAGCAGAAAGACTGTAAAACCAAACTACAAAGACTGAAGAAAGAAATGTCCAAAACAATCAAAGAAAATCCGAAGATGAAAAAAGAACTGAAGAGAAAAACAAACCAGTTCCTTAAATATGATTGAAGAGACTGAAAATATCCAATAAATCATAGTGGGTGGTCCTGTCCATATTGAGAGGAAAGAAGCTGCTGGCACACAGGTTATTATGTAGTTCGCTAATCACTGACATGATTTCTAAATCTGCAGTCTTCTGTGGGTTTGATTTGAGATTCATTTCTGACCAGAAAGCTTAAAGATGTAAAGATGATGTGGCATTTCTGTTATGTTGGAGGCAGCAGAGTCACTTTGAGCTTGTTTAGATCATGAAGTTCAGCTTTAGTATTTAGGTACCCTGTTGGTTGTTTAATTCCCTCAAATTAGAAGTTCTCCTGTAACAAAGAATCCAAGTCAGAAAAAGGTGGAACCAGTGTGTGAAATAACTCTATATTTGCACATGTTTGGTTATTAATTTGACCTACTTTTAGTTTAAGAACAAATCTACTTTCCAACAATTCTTGATTCTATTTCATTTAGTTCTAACCTAAATGTTCTTCTAAGATTATTATATTTTAAAGAAAAGTACTTATCTTGTGGTTAGAATATCCTAATTTTACCATATTTATAATATAGGAGCGTTACAGTGTTGTTTACTTTTAAAAATGAATTGTATTAAAGAAGTGATTTTCCTGATGTTTATGTCTTAATTAGATGCTTTATTAATCTCTCCCTTCAGGAAACAAACGTGATTAAAAGAAAAACGGGATTTCTTTTTCCAAATACACATTCAGTGAAAATGATAAATTAAAATAATAATCTGTGGTCGAACCAGCGCGTGACAAACTAATATTAACTCATTTCTCCAAAAGATCAGCAGGGGGCGTCATTTCACTGGGACACTTTTCACCATGTCACCATAATTAACACATTATTGATTCCAGGCAACCTTAAATAAAACAATGAGGAGTTTACCATTTATAAATATGATTTTTGCTCTTTTATTATAAAAATCATCAATATGATAAACAAGGAGTGCTTTGATGGACCACTCTGGTTGGACCTCGTCTCTGGAGACAGAGCCCAGCCCAGCATGGCAGATAACAAAAGGTTTATTAGAAATTATTTGCTAATCAATGACCAGTCATATACAGACCCCCCCCAAAAGAAAAAAAAACATATATATGGGAGCAATTGATACGTTTCGTTTTACTTAAATATGAGAATCTTTTTAGATCAGATTCAACACTGGATTCAGAAAAATTATGATATCTTAGAAAATGTGCCTTTGGCACAAATAAACACATGTTTATGTTTCATAATTATTTAGCTTTGGAGGTTTATAAACACAATTAAAATGCTTTGTATAGTACAACTCAATATCTACTGCAAGGTACGACTCCAACATTTTAAATTAATAAAGTTATTAAAAGGAGGTTGTCTCATTGTCTCTGCTGAACTGCTGGTTATTCTAATCACAGATTTGAATAAATGAACATAAGGAAAAGTTAATGCAATCAGTCATTTAGAAAATGACTCAGCTACCTTTAAGAATTCTGTAAAATGTTTAAAAAAGCCCTCAGTTATAAGATTAAACTTTTAAAGATGCAAACGAAAATCTGCCTGAACAAAGCTTCTCTAAAACTAGTGATCATCAATATTCCTGTCAGATCAGAGTTAAATACCTTGCCCTAAATATAATAGAAGAAAATCAAATAATATATTTGGTACAATTTGAAAAATGTAAATTATATTCCAAATGTGTTGCATTAACGGATGTTTAGTTTCAGTGTTTGATAATCAGTGCTTCTCTGGCTCTTTGGAAATCTTTCAGACTGAAGTTATGGAAAGTGGATTTCAATTGTGATATTTCAGAAGATGAACGGGGAAAATAATTTGTTTTAATTCACATGAACAAACAGCAAACTGTTATTTAAAATGAATTCAGTATAATTGGATATTTCAAACATTTATAGCTCTGATCAAGTTAACAAAGTCAAAGTGTCTCTATCTGTCTCCCTTGGGAGACATTTAGGGTGGACAGAGGGGGTTACACGGCACAAGCGCACTATACTCATCCATAAAATCCCCAAAACAAATAAATAGATGGAATAATAAAATGATGATATTATTGAGACATCCGTCTGTGTTTGTGCTGTCACTGTGTTCTTCCAGTAGATAGAGGAGATTCATGCACCAATAATAAGAATAATAAGTTGCATCAAGTCCACCTGTAGCGGGGCTGCTGTGTGGGTCCAGCTGCCTGTGAGCTCTGTGAGACGGGGAGGAGTGGAGGTTAGAGCTGGTGGGTGGGTGCCGGAGACGTGCCTCATGTTGGATCAAGCCCAACATTTAACCAGCTGCTCCTGGTTAAATGTTAAATGTTACCAACGTTTCCTAAACATTTCACTGAAATCCATCTGTAACTTTTTAAGTTTTGTTGCTAACAGACAGACAGACAGATGGAGGTTATTACCAAACCAACAGGCCATACGTTAAAAAGCTGCTCTATGAAAAATCATCATAATTTCACTGCAAAGAACCAAAGTGTGGCTAGAAAGTGACGATGCTGAAGCATCTGAGCACAAACATTATTCTCCTGCTGAGGTCACTGTCAGCGTGACCTTCCATGGCCACGCATGGCCACTGGGAGGCGATCTCCAAGTAACCCAGGACCCACCAGCATCTCAGCGGCATTATTATTATTATTATTATTATTATTATTATTATTAAGGAAGGTTCTGCTTCAACTCAATATTTTGTCAGGTTGAACATGACCTCAATGTAAAGTACACTACCCTCTTTTAAGCATAATATTAATATATGTATATATTTTTTTTTATCTTAAACTTGGTTTAATTTTTTGTGAAACAAGAAAGCTTACCTTGGTTTGTTTGGTCATTAGGGATGGGATTTAATTTTCAACATAAAGTCAAATCTAATATTTCTGCATGTGTAATAAAAGCTAATAAAGTTTTGGCTTTTGCTTTTAAAGGTAGCTAAACAGCTAAGCATTAATAGGACAGTTTGCAATTGATATTTATTCCAATAAAAGGACAATTAAAATGAATTGTTAGACAGATTTTCTTAAAACCAAAAAAAATCAAATTATTACCAAAATTGGAGACATCAGTCTGCTTCTAAAATAAGATTTTGACCAGACCAACTTCCTTTTAAACTAACAGTTTTACAAACAGCATACTGGAAAATTATCTTTTGTCATAAGTTTAGCACCCATAACTCCACACTGTGAACCGGTAGGTGTGTTGTGTTTGGAATAAAGCTGTGTCTTATAATAATAGTTGGTTTTACTTTTACTGGATTATCAAGAAATATTTCTGTGCCATGATAGGTTTTCAATTAAATATAATATTGACAATGATCAACAATATGAACACAGTTTAGAGATGCGCTGATACTGAAACTGATTGGTTATCGGGTGTAATCGTACTTCTTACAGTTAACCAATAACATGAACTTATGCTTACATTTTTGTAACTCTACAATAATTTTAAAGAAAATGTTTGTCACTTGAAATGTAAGTTTTGTGGTCGTTTTTTTATTTATATATATTTTTATTCTAATTCACCATCATTTGTTGTAACAAGCAGGTGAGAAAATGAAATCTTTCTTCCAATTCATTGCATTTTCTTTTTGAATCACCAAGTACTCAGATCCAAGTACTGCTATCGTATAGGTTTGAAGAAAAGTATTATTGTTGCATATAATAAGCTAATTTAAGCCTATTGTCAAACAATTCCGCAACTCCTAACATGTTGCAGCCTGTTGACTTCTATAACAAGTTTTACTGAAACACAATAAGCTGCTAATTTCCAAATTCACTGATGTAAATTATTATTATTATTATTATTATTATTATTATTATTGTTGTTATTCTTGTATTCTACGCTCAGTGCGTGCCTGTTGTCTTGTGCCAGATTGTAATATTAAAAACTAACACAACAGGAGCAGGACTTTCTACCACAAGGGGAGGCATCCTATGATTGGCTAATGGAGCTATGACCGGCTGAGGTATGCTGTGATTGGCTGAGGGATGCTGTCATTAAGATGACGTAGGCCAGACGCTTCCTAGCTGACCTACTAACACAGATCGGTGAATCACTGCTGGCTGCATTAGGAATGAAAGCGAGGAAAGCAGCGGTACGAGGAGGACAAGTGGAGGAATTTCATCAGCCTGGAGACAAACTGATGGTGGAGCTGCTGCTAGAAGCTAACAGCTAACCTGTCGCGATGTTACAGGTACATCTCTGCTGCTCCATGGAGATTTAAGAGGCTGATGGTGGTGGGGAGTAGCTGGACAGAAGTTAGCTAAACTGGGCAGAAAGCTGCGTAGGGAACGCCTCTTTGTTGGGACGTTTTCATTATAGTGGACTTTAGGACATTATTGTGGACTCTAGGACATTATTGTGGACTCATTATTGTGGACTCTAGGACATTATTGTGGACTCTAAGACATTATTGTGGACTCTAGGACATTATTGTGGACTCTAAGACATTATTGTGGACTCTAGGACATTATTGTGGACTCTAGGACATTATTGTGGACTCTAGGACATTATTGTGGACTCTAGGACATTATTGTGGACTGACATTATTGTGGACTCTAGGACATTATTGTGGACTCATTATTGTGGACTCTAGGACATTATTGTGGACTGTAGGACATTATTGTAGACTCTAGGACATTATAGTGGACTTTAGGACATTATTGTGGACTCTAGGACATTATTGTGGACTCTAAGACATTATTGTGGACTCTAGGACATTATTGTGGACTCTAGGACATTATTGTGGACTGTAGGACATTATAGTGGACCCATTGTTGTAGACTCTAGGACATTATTGTGGACTTTAGGACATTATTGTGGACTCTAGGACATTATTGTGGACTGTAGGACATTATTGTAGACTCTAGGACATTATAGTGGACTCTAGGACATTATTGTGGACTCATTATTGTGGACTCTAGGACATTATTGTGGACTGTAGGACATTATTGTAGACTCTAGGACATTATTGTGGACTCTAAGACATTATTGTGGACTCTAGGACATTATTGTGGACTCTAGGACATTATTGTGGACTGTAGGACATTATAGTGGACCCATTGTTGTAGACTCTAGGACATTATTGTGGACTTTAGGACATTATTGTGGACTCTAGGACATTATTGTGGACTCTAAGACATGATAGTGGACTGTAGGACATGATTGTGGACTCATTATTGTGGACTCATAATTGTGGACTCTAGGACATGATTTTGGACTCTAGGACATTATTGTGGACTCATTGTTGTAGACTCTAGGACATTATTGTGGACTCTAGGACATTATTGTGGAGTCATTATTGTGGACTCTAGGACATTATTGTGGACTGTAGGACATTATAGTGGACCCATTGATGTAGACTCTAGGACATTATTGTGGACTTTAGGACATTATTGTGGACTCTAGGACATTATTGTGGACTCTAAGACATGATAGTGGACTGTAGGACATGATTGTGGACTCATTATTGTGGACTCATAATTGTGGACTCTAGGACATGATTTTGGACTCTAGGACATTATTGTGGACTCTAGGACATTATTGTGGAGTCATTATTGTGGACTCTAGGACATTATTGTGGACTCTAAGACATGATTGTGGACTCTAGGACATTATTGTGGACTTATTATTGTAGACTCTAGGACATTATTGTGGACTCATTATTTTGGACTGTAGGACATTATTGTGGACTCATTATTGTGGACTCATAATTGTGGACTCATTATTGTGGACTCATTATTGTGGACTCTAGGACATTATTGGGGACTCTAGGACGTGATCGTAGACTCGAGGACATGATTGTAGACTCTAGGACATTATCGTAGACTCTAGGACATTATAGTGGACTGTAGGACATTATAGTGGACCCATTGTTGTAGACTCTAGGACATTATTGTGGACTCATAATTGTGGACTCATTATTGTGGACTCTAGGACATGATTGTGGACTCTAGGACATGATCGTAGACCCGAGGACATGATTGTGGACTCGAGGACATGATTGTGGACTCGAGGACATGATTGTAGACTCTAGGACATTATCGTAGACTCTAGGACATTATAGTGGACTCTAGGACATTATAGTGGACTCTAGGACATTATAGTGGACTCTAGGACATGATTGTGGACTCTAGGACATGATTGTGGACTCTAGGACATTATTGTGGACTCTAGGACATTATTGTGGACTCATTATTGTGGACTCTAGGACATGATTGTAGACTCATTAATGTGGACTCATAATTGTGGACTCATAATTGTGGACTCATTATTGTGGACTCATTATTGTGGACTCTAGGACATGATTGTGGACTCTAGGACATGATTGTGGACTCTAGGACATGATTGTGGACTCTAGGACATTATTGTGGACTCTAGGACATGATTGTAGACTCGAGGACATGATTGTAGACTCGAGGACATGATTGTAGACTCGAGGACATGATTGTAGACTCTAGGACATTATCGTAGACTCTAGGACATTATTGTGGACTCATTATTGTGGACTCTAGGACATTATTGTGGACTCATAATTGTGGACTCATTATTGTGGACTCATTATTGTGGACTCATTATTGTGGACTCTAGGACATGATTGTGGACTCTAGGACATTATTGTAGACTCTAGGACATTATTGTGGACTCATTATTGTGGACTCTAGGACATTATTGTGGACTCATAATTGTGGACTCATTATTGTGGACTCATTATTGTGGACTCTAGGACATGATTGTGGACTCTAGGACATGATTGTGGACTCTAGGACATGATTGTGGACTCTAGGACATGATTGTGGACTCTAGGACATTATTGTGGACTCTAGGACATGATCGTAGACTCGAGGACATGATTGTAGACTCTAGGACATGATTGTAGACTCTAGGACATTATCGTAGACTCTAGGACATTATTGTGGACTCATTATTGTGGACTCTAGGACATTATTGTGGACTCATTATTGTGGACTCATTATTGTGGACTCATTATTGTGGACTCTAGGACATTATTGTGGACTCTAGGACATGATCGTAGACTCGAGGACATGATGTAGACTCTAGGACATTATCGTAGACTCTAGGACATGATTGTAGACTCTAGGACATTATTGTAGACTCTAGGACATTATTGTGGACTCATTATTGTGGACTCTAGGACATGATTGTAGACTCATTAATGTGGACTCATAATTGTGGACTCATTATTGTGGACTCATTATTGTGGACTCATTATTGTGGACTCTAGGACATGATTGTGGACTCTAGGACATTATTGTGGACTCTAGGACATTATTGTGGACTCTAGGACATGATTGTAGACTCGAGGACATGATTGTAGACTCTAGGACATTATTGTAGACTCTAGGACATTATTGTGGACTCATTATTGTGGACTCTAGGACATTATTGTGGACTCATAATTGTGGACTCATTATTGTGGACTCATTATTGTGGACTCTAGGACATTATTGTGGACTCTAGGACATGATCGTAGACTCGACGACATGATTGTAGACTCTAGGACATTATCGTAGACTCTAGGACATTATCGTAGACTCTAGGACATTATCGTAGACTCTAGGACATTATAGTGGACTGTAGGACATTATAGTGGACCCATTGTTGTAGACTCTAGGACATTATTGTGTACTCTAGGACATTAATTGTAGACTCTAGGACATTATCGTAGACTCGAGGACATGATTGTGGACTCGAGGACATGATTGTGGACTCTAGGACATGATTGTAGACTCTAGGACATTATTGTAGACTCTAGGACATTATTGTGGACTCTAGGACATTATAGTGGACTCTAGGACATTATAGTGGACTCTAGGACATGATTGTGGACTCTAGGACATTATTGTAGACTCTAGGACATTATTGTGGACTCATTATTGTGGACTCTAGGACATGATTGTAGACTCATTATTGTGGACTCATAATTGTGGACTCATTATTGTGGACTCTAGGACATTATTGTGGACTCTAGGACATGATTGTGGACTCTAGGACATGATTTTGGACTCTAGGACATTATTGTAGACTCTAGGACATTATTGTGGACTCATTATTGTGGACTCATAATTGTGGACTCATTATTGTGGACTCATTATTGTGGACTCTAGGACATTATCGTAGACTCTAGGACATTATAGTGGACTGTAGGACATTATAGTGGACCCATTGTTGTAGACTCTAGGACATTATTGTGGACTCTAGGACATTAATTGTAGACTCTAGGACATGATCGTAGACCCGAGGACATGATTGTGGACTCGAGGACATGATTGTGGACTCGAGGACATGATTGTAGACTCTAGGACATTATCGTAGACTCTAGGACATTATAGTGGACTCTAGGA